>CM038706.1:26191365-26658865 GCA_021613375.1 Megaleporinus macrocephalus
AATAAAGCGAGTCAGAGAATAAAGCGAGTCAGAGAATAAAGCGAGATAGAGAATAAAGCGAGTAAGAGAATAAAGCGAGATAGAGAATAAAGCGAGATAGAGAATAAAGCGAGTCAGAGAATAAAGCAAGATAGAGAATAAAGCGAGTCAGAGAATAAAGCGAGATAGAGAATAAAGCGAGTCAGAGAATAAAGCGCGATAGAGAATAAAGCGATTCAGAGAATAAAGCGAGTCAGAGAATAAAGCGAGTCAGAGAATAAAGCGAGTAAGAGAATAAAGCGAGTCAGAGAATAAAGCGAGTCAGAGAAGAAAGCGAGTCAGAGAATGAAGCGAGATAGAGAATAAAGCGAGATAGAGAATAAAGCGAGTCAGAGAATAAAGCGAGATAGAGAATAAAGCGAGATAGAGAATAAAGCGAGTCAGAGAATAAAGCGAGTCAGAGAATAAAGCGAGATAGAGATAGAGAATAAAGCGAGTCAGAGAATAAAGCGAGATAGAGAATAAAGCGAGTCAGAGAATAAAGCGAGATAGAGAATAAAGCCAGGTCAGAGAATAAAGCGAGATAGAGAATAAAGCGAGTAAGAGAATAAAGTGAGTCAGAAAATAAAGCGAGTCAGAGAATAAAGCGAGTCAGAGAATAAAGCGAGATAGAGAATAAAGCGAGTTAGAGAATAAAGCGAGATAGAGAATAAAGCGAGGTTAGAGAATAAAACGAGTCAGAGAATAAGGCGAGGTCAGAGAATAAAACGAGTCAGAGAATAAAGCGAGGTCAGAGAATAAAGCGAGTCAGAGAATAAAGCGAGATAGAGAATAAAGCGAGTCAGAGAATAAAGCGAGATAGAGAATAAAGCGAGATAGAGTTAGAGATAGAGCGAGATAGAGTTAGAGAATAAAGCGAGATAGAGAATAAAGCGAGTCAGAGAATAAAGCGAGATAGAGAATAAAGCGAGTCAGAGAATAAAGCGAGATAGAGATCGAGAATAAAGCGAGTCAGAGAATAAAGCGAGATAGAGAATAAAGCGAGTCAGAGAATAAAGCGAGATAGAGAATAAAGCGAGTTAGAAAATAAAGCGAGTCAGAGAATAAAGCGAGTAAGAGAATAAAGCGAGTTAGAAAATAAAGCGAGTCAGAGAATAAAGCGAGTCAGAGAATAAAGCGAGATAGAGAATAAAGCATAGAGAATAAAGCGAGATAGAGAATAAAGCGAGATAGAGAATAAAGCGAGGTCAGAGAATAAAGCGAGTCAGAGAATAAAGCGAGATAGAGAATAAAGCGAGTCAGAGAATAAAGCGAGATAGAGAATAAAGCGAGTTAGAAAATAAAGCGAGTCAGAGAATAAAGCGAGATAGAGAATAAAGCGAGATAGAGATAGAGCGAGAGAGAGTTAGAGAATAAAGCGAGATAGAGAATAAAGCGAGTCAGAGAATAAAGCGAGATAGAGATAGAGAATAAAGCGAGTCAGAGAATAAAGCGAGATAGAGAATAAAGCGAGTTAGAGAATAAAGCGAGATAGAGAATAAAGCGAGGTTAGAGAATAAAACGAGTCAGAGAATAAAGCGAGGTCAGAGAATAAAACGAGTCAGAGAATAAAGCGAGGTCAGAGAATAAAGCGAGTCAGAGAATAAAGCGAGATAGAGAATAAAGCGAGTCAGAGAATAAAGCGAGATAGAGAATAAAGCGAGATAGAGTTAGAGATAGAGCGAGATAGAGTTAGAGAATAAAGCGAGTCAGAGAATAAAGCGAGATAGAGAATAAAGCGAGTCAGAGAATAAAGCGAGATAGAGATCGAGAATAAAGCGAGTCAGAGAATAAAGCGAGATAGAGAATAAAGCGAGTCAGAGAATAAAGCGAGATAGAGAATAAAGCGAGTTAGAAAATAAAGCGAGTCAGAGAATAAAGCGAGTAAGAGAATAAAGCGAGTTAGAAAATAAAGCGAGTCAGAGAATAAAGCGAGTCAGAGAATAAAGCGAGATAGAGAATAAAGCATAGAGAATAAAGCGAGATAGAGAATAAAGCGAGATAGAGAATAAAGCGAGGTCAGAGAATAAAGCGAGTCAGAGAATAAAGCGAGATAGAGAATAAAGCGAGTCAGAGAATAAAGCGAGATAGAGAATAAAGCGAGTTAGAAAATAAAGCGAGTCAGAGAATAAAGCGAGATAGAGAATAAAGCGAGATAGAGAATAAAGCGAGATAGAGATAGAGCGAGATAGAGTTAGAGAATAAAGCGAGATAGAGAATAAAGCGAGTCAGAGAATAAAGCGAGATAGAGATAGAGAATAAAGCGAGTCAGAGAATAAAGCGAGATAGAGAATAAAGCGAGTCAGAGAATAAAGCGAGATAGAGAATAAAGCGAGATAGAGAATAAAGCGAGTCAGAGAATAAAGCGAGATAGAGAATAAAGCGAGTAAGAGAATAAAGCGAGTTAGAAAATAAAGCGAGTCAGAGAATAAAGCGAGATAGAGAATAAAGCGAGATAGAGTTAGAGAATAAAGCGAGATAGAGAATAAAGCGAGTCAGAGAATAAAGCGAGATAGAGAATAAAGCGAGTCAGAGAATAAAGCGAGATAGAGAATAAAGCGAGTTAGAGAATAAAGCGAGTTAGAGAATAAAGCGAGGTCAGAGAATAAAGCGAGTCAGAGAATAAAGCGAGATAGAGAATAAAGCGAGTTAGAGAATAAAGCGAGTCAGAGAATAAAGCGAGATAGAGAATAAAGCGAGTTAGAAAATAAAGCGAGTCAGAGAATAAAGCGAGATAGAGAATAAAGCATAGAGAATAAAGCGAGATAGAGAATAAAGCGAGGTCAGAGAATAAAGCGAGTCAGAGAATAAAGCGAGATAGAGAATAAAGCGAGTTAGAAAATAAAGCGAGTCAGAGAATAAAGCGAGATAGAGAATAAAGCGAGTTAGAGAATAAAGCGAGATAGAGAATAAAGCGAGTCAGAGAATAAAGCGAGTCAGAGAATAAAGCGAGATAGAGAATAAAGCGAGTTAGAGAATGAAGCGAGATAGAGAATAAAGCGAGTCAGAGAATAAAGCGAGTAAGAGAATAAAGCGAGTTAGAGAATAAAGCGAGTCAGAGAATAAAGCGAGATAGAGAATAAAGCGAGATAGAGTTAGAGAATAAAGCGAGTTAGAGAATAAAGCATAGAGAATAAAGCGAGATAGAGAATAAAGCATAGAGAATAAAGCGAGATAGAGTTAGAGAATAAAGCGAGTTAGAGAATAAAGCATAGAGAATAAAGCGAGTTAGAGAATAAAGCATAGAGAATAAAGCGAGATAGAGAATAAAGCATAGAGAATAAAGCGAGATAGAGAATAAAGCGAGATAGAGAATAAAGCGAGATAGAGAATAAAGCATAGAGAATAAAGCGAGATAGAGAATAAAGCGAGTAAGAGAATAAAGCGAGTAAGAGAATAAAGCGAGATAGAGAATAAAGCGAGATAGAGAATAAAGCGAGATAGAGAATAAAGCGAGATAGAGAATAAAGCGAGTTAGAGAATAAAGCATAGAGAATAAAGCGAGATAGAGAATAAAGCGAGTTAGAAAATAAAGCGAGTCAGAGAATAAAGCGAGATAGAGAATAAAGCGAGATAGAGAATAAAGCGAGATAGAGTTAGAGAATAAAGCGAGATAGAGAATAAAGCGAGATAGAGAATAAAGCGAGTCAGAGAATAAAGCAAGTCAGAGAATAAAGCGAGATAGAGAATAAAGCGAGATAGAGAATAAAGCGAGTCAGAGAATAAAGCGAGTAAGAGAATAAAGCGAGTAAGAGAATAAAGCGAGTTAGAAAATAAAGTGAGTCAGAGAATAAAGCGAGATAGAGAATAAAGCGAGATAGAGAATAAAGCGAGATAGAGTTAGAGAATAAAGCGAGATAGAGAATAAAGCGAGTCAGAGAATAAAGCGAGATAGAGAATAAAGCGAGTTAGAGAATAAAGCGAGGTCAGAGAATAAAGCGAGGTCAGAGAATAAAGCGAGTCAGAGAATAAAGCGAGATAGAGAATAAAGCGAGTTAGAGAATAAAGCGAGTTAGAGAATAAAGCGAGATAGAGTTAGAGCGAGATAGAGTTAGAGAATAAAGCGAGATAGAGAATAAAGCGAGTCAGAGAATAAAGCGAGATAGAAATAGAGAATAAAGCGTGTCAGAGAATGAAGCGAGTCAGAGAATAAAGCGAGATAGAGAATAAAGCGAGTCAGAGAATAAAGCGAGATAGAAAATAAAGCGAGTCAGAGAATAAAGCGAGTCAGAGAATAAAGCGAGTAAGAGAATAAAGCGAGTTAGAAAATAAAGCGAGTCAGAGAATAAAGCGAGATAGAGAATAAAGCGAGTCAGAGAATAAAGCATAGAGAATAAAGCGAGATAGAGAATAAAGCGAGGTCAGAGAATAAAGCGAGTCAGAGAATAAAGCGAGATAGAGAATAAAGCGAGTTAGAAAATAAAGCGAGTCAGAGAATAAAGCGAGATAGAGAATAAAGCGAGATAGAGAATAAAGCGAGTCAGAGAATAAAGCGAGTCAGAGAATAAAGCGAGTCAGAGAATAAAGCGAGATAGAGAATAAAGCGAGTTAGAGAATGAAGCGAGATAGAGAATAAAGCGAGATAGAGAATAAAGCGAGATAGAGAATAAAGCGAGATAGAGATAGAGATAGAGCGAGTTAGAGAATAAAGCATAGAGAATAAAGCATAGAGAATAAAGCATAGAGAGTAAAGCGAGATAGAGAATAAAGCGAGATAGAGAATAAAGCATAGAGAATAAAGCGAGATAGAGAATAAAGCGAGTCAGAGAATAAAGCGAGATAGAAATAGAGAATAAAGCGTGTCAGAGAATGAAGCGAGTCAGAGAATAAAGCGAGATAGAGAATAAAGCGAGTCAGAGAATAAAGCGAGTAAGAGAATAAAGCGAGTAAGAGAATAAAGCGAGTTAGAAAATAAAGCGAGTCAGAGAATAAAGCGAGATAGAGAATAAAGCGAGTTAGAGAATAAAGCATAGAGAATAAAGCGAGATAGAGAATAAAGCGAGGTCAGAGAATAAAGCGAGTCAGAGAATAAAGCGAGATAGAGAATAAAGTGAGTAAGAGAATAAAGCGAGTTAGAAAATAAAGCGAGTCAGAGAATAAAGCGAGATAGAGAATAAAGCGAGTTAGAGAATAAAGCGAGATAGAGAATAAAGCGAGTCAGAGAATAAAGCGAGTCAGAGAATAAAGCGAGATAGAGAATAAAGCGAGTTAGAGAATGAAGCGAGATAGAGAATAAAGCGAGATAGAGATAGAGATAGAGCGAGTTAGAGAATAAAGCATAGAGAATAAAGCATAGAGAATAAAGCGAGATAGAGAATAAAGCGAGATAGAGAATAAAGCATAGAGAATAAAGCGAGATAGAGAATAAAGCGAGATAGAGAATAAAGCATAGAGAATAAAGCGAGATAGAGAATAAAGCGAGTGAGAGAATAAAGCGAGTAAGAGAATAAAGCGAGTTAGAAAATAAAGCGAGTCAGAGAATAAAGCGAGATAGAGAATAAAGCGAGTCAGAGAATAAAGCGAGTCAGAGAATAAAGCGAGATAGAGAATAAAGCGAGTCAGAGAATAAAGCGAGTAAGAGAATAAAGCGAGATAGAGAATAAAGCGAGATAGAGAATAAAGCGAGATAGAGTTAGAGAATAAAGCATAGAGAATAAAGCGAGATAGAGAATAAAGCGAGTTAGAGAATAAAGCGAGATAGAGAATAAAGCGAGATAGAGAATAAAGCATAGAGAATAAAGCATAGAGAATAAAGCGAGATAGAGAATAAAGCGAGTTAGAAAATAAAGCGAGATAGAGAATAAAGCGAGTTAGAGAATAAAGCGAGATAGAGAATAAAGCGAGATAGAGAATAAAGCATAGAGAATAAAGCATAGAGAATAAAGCGAGATAGAGAATAAAGCGAGTTAGAAAATAAAGCGAGTCAGAGAATAAAGCGAGTTAGAAAATAAAGCGAGTCAGAGAATAAAGCGAGATAGAGAATAAAGCGAGATAGAGAATAAAGCGAGTTAGAAAATAAAGCGAGTAAGAGAATAAAGCGAGATAGAGAATAAAGCGAGATAGAGAATAAAGCGAGATAGAGAATAAAGCGAGATAGAGTTAGAGAATAAAGCATAGAGAATAAAGCGAGATAGAGAATAAAGCGAGTTAGAGAATAAAGCGAGATAGAGAATAAAGCGAGATAGAGAATAAAGCATAGAGAATAAAGCATAGAGAATAAAGCGAGATAGAGAATAAAGCGAGTTAGAAAATAAAGCGAGTCAGAGAATAAAGCGAGTTAGAAAATAAAGCGAGTCAGAGAATAAAGCGAGATAGAGAATAAAGCGAGATAGAGAATAAAGCGAGTTAGAAAATAAAGCGAGTAAGAGAATAAAGCGAGATAGAGAATAAAGCGAGATAGAGAATAAAGCGAGATAGAGAATAAAGCGAGATAGAGTTAGAGAATAAAGCGAGTTAGAGAATAAAGCATAGAGAATAAAGCGAGATAGAGAATAAAGCGAGATAGAGAATAAAGCGAGTCAGAGAATAAAGCGAGTAAGAGAATAAAGCGAGTTAGAGAATAAAGCGAGTCAGAGAATAAAGCGAGAGAGAATAAAGCGAGATAGAGTTAGAGAATAAAGCGAGTTAGAGAATAAAGCATAGAGAATAAAGCGAGATAGAGAATAAAGCATAGAGAATAAAGCGAGTTAGAGAATAAAGCGAGTTAGAGAATAAAGCATAGAGAATAAAGCGAGATAGAGAATAAAGCATAGAGAATAAAGCGAGTTAGAGAATAAAGCATAGAGAATAAAGCGAGATAGAGAATAAAGCGAGATAGAGAATAAAGCGAGATAGAGAATAAAGCATAGAGAATAAAGCGAGATAGAGAATAAAGCGAGTTAGAGAATAAAGCATAGAGAATAAAGCGAGATAGAGAATAAAGCGAGATAGAGAATAAAGCGAGATAGAGAATAAAGCATAGAGAATAAAGCGAGATAGAGAATAAAGCGAGATAGAGAATAAAGCATAGAGAATAAAGCATAGAGAATAAAGCGAGATAGAGAATAAAGCGAGATAGAGAATAAAGCGAGATAGAGAATAAAGCGAGTTAGAGAATAAAGCATAGAGAATAAAGCGAGATAGAGAATAAAGCGAGTTAGAAAATAAAGCGAGTCAGAGAATAAAGCGAGATAGAGAATAAAGCGAGATAGAGAATAAAGCGAGTTAGAGAATAAAGCGAGATAGAGAATAAAGCGAGATAGAGAATAAAGCGAGTCAGAGAATAAAGCGAGATAGAGAATAAAGCGAGTCAGAGAATAAAGCGAGTTAGAAAATAAAGCGAGATAGAGAATAAAGCGAGTCAGAGAATAAAGCGAGATAGAGTTAGAGAATAAAGCGAGATAGAGTTAGAGAATAAAGCGAGATAGAGAATAAAGCGAGATAGAGAATAAAGCGAGTCACAGAATAAAGCGAGTCAGAGAATAAAGCAAGTCAGAGAATAAAGCGAGATAGAGAATAAAGCGAGATAGAGAATAAAGCGAGTCAGAGAATAAAGCGAGATAGAGAATAAAGCGAGTAAGAGAATAAAGCGAGTTAGAAAATAAAGCGAGTCAGAGAATAAAGCGAGATAGAGAATAAAGCGAGATAGAGAATAAAGCGAGATAGAGTTAGAGAATAAAGCGAGATAGAGAATAAAGCGAGTCAGAGAATAAAGCGAGATAGAGAATAAAGCGAGTTAGAGAATAAAGCGAGGTCAGAGAATAAAGCGAGGTCAGAGAATAAAGCGAGTCAGAGAATAAAGCGAGATAGAGAATAAAGCGAGTTAGAGAATAAAGCGAGTTAGAGAATAAAGCGAGATAGAGTTAGAGCGAGATAGAGTTAGAGAATAAAGCGAGATAGAGAATAAAGCGAGTCAGAGAATAAAGCGAGATAGAAAATAAAGCGAGTCAGAGAATAAAGCGAGTCAGAGAATAAAGCGAGTCAGAGAATAAAGCGAGATAGAGAATAAAGCGAGTTAGAGAATAAAGCGAGTTAGAGAATAAAGCGAGGTCAGAGAATGAAGCGAGTCAGAGAATAAAGCGAGATAGAGAATAAAGCGAGTCAGAGAATAAAGCGAGATAGAAAATAAAGCGAGTCAGAGAATAAAGCGAGTCAGAGAATAAAGCGAGATAGAGAATAAAGCGAGTTAGAGAATAAAGCATAGAGAATAAAGCGAGATAGAGAATAAAGCGAGGTCAGAGAATAAAGCGAGTCAGAGAATAAAGCGAGATAGAGAATAAAGCGAGTTAGAAAATAAAGCGAGTCAGAGAATAAAGCGAGATAGAGAATAAAGCGAGTTAGAGAATAAAGCGAGATAGAGAATAAAGCGAGTCAGAGAATAAAGCGAGATAGAGAATAAAGCGAGTTAGAGAATGAAGCGAGATAGAGAATAAAGCGAGATAGAGAATAAAGCGAGATAGAGATAGAGATAGAGCGAGTTAGAGAATAAAGCATAGAGAATAAAGCATAGAGAATAAAGCATAGAGAATAAAGCATAGAGAGTAAAGCGAGATAGAGAATAAAGCGAGATAGAGAATAAAGCATAGAGAATAAAGCGAGATAGAGAATAAAGCGAGTCAGAGAATAAAGCGAGATAGAAATAGAGAATAAAGCGTGTCAGAGAATGAAGCGAGTCAGAGAATAAAGCGAGATAGAGAATAAAGCGAGTCAGAGAATAAAGCGAGATAGAAAATAAAGCGAGTCAGAGAATAAAGCGAGTCAGAGAATAAAGCGAGTAAGAGAATAAAGTGAGTTAGAAAATAAAGCGAGTCAGAGAATAAAGCGAGATAGAGAATAAAGCGAGTTAGAGAATAAAGCATAGAGAATAAAGCGAGATAGAGAATAAAGCGAGGTCAGAGAATAAAGCGAGTCAGAGAATAAAGCGAGATAGAGAATAAAGCGAGATAGAGAATAAAGCATAGAGAATAAAGCGAGATAGAGAATAAAGCGAGTCAGAGAATAAAGCGAGATAGAAATAGAGAATAAAGCGTGTCAGAGAATGAAGCGAGTCAGAGAATAAAGCGAGATAGAGAATAAAGCGAGTCAGAGAATAAAGCGAGATAGAAAATAAAGCGAGTCAGAGAATAAAGCGAGTCAGAGAATAAAGCGAGTAAGAGAATAAAGTGAGTTAGAAAATAAAGCGAGTCAGAGAATAAAGCGAGATAGAGAATAAAGCGAGTTAGAGAATAAAGCATAGAGAATAAAGCGAGATAGAGAATAAAGCGAGGTCAGAGAATAAAGCGAGTCAGAGAATAAAGCGAGATAGAGAATAAAGCGAGTAAGAGAATAAAGCGAGTTAGAAAATAAAGCGAGTCAGAGAATAAAGCGAGATAGAGAATAAAGCGAGATAGAGAATAAAGCGAGTTAGAGAATAAAGCGAGATAGAGAATAAAGCGAGTCAGAGAATAAAGCGAGTCAGAGAATAAAGCGAGATAGAGAATAAAGCGAGTTAGAGAATGAAGCGAGATAGAGAATAAAGCGAGATAGAGATAGAGATAGAGCGAGTTAGAGAATAAAGCATAGAGAATAAAGCATAGAGAATAAAGCGAGATAGAGAATAAAGCGAGATAGAGAATAAAGCGAGATAGAGAATAAAGCATAGAGAATAAAGCGAGATAGAGAATAAAGCGAGATAGAGAATAAAGCATAGAGAATAAAGCGAGATAGAGAATAAAGCGAGTCAGAGAATAAAGCGAGATAGAGAATAAAGCGAGTAAGAGAATAAAGCGAGTTAGAAAATAAAGCGAGTCAGAGAATAAAGCGAGATAGAGAATAAAGCGAGATAGAGAATAAAGCGAGTTAGAGAATAAAGCGAGATAGAGAATAAAGCGAGTCAGAGAATAAAGCGAGTCAGAGAATAAAGCGAGATAGAGAATGAAGCGAGATAGAGAATAAAGCGAGTCAGAGAATAAAGCGAGTAAGAGAATAAAGCGAGATAGAGAATAAAGCGAGATAGAGAATAAAGCGAGATAGAGTTAGAGAATAAAGCATAGAGAATAAAGCGAGATAGAGAATAAAGCGAGTTAGAGAATAAAGCGAGATAGAGAATAAAGCGAGATAGAGAATAAAGCATAGAGAATAAAGCGAGATAGAGAATAAAGCGAGATAGAGAATAAAGCGAGATAGAGAATAAAGCATAGAGAATAAAGCGAGGTCAGAGAATAAAGCATAGAGAATAAAGCGAGATAGAGAATAAAGCGAGTTAGAAAATAAAGCGAGTCAGAGAATAAAGCGAGATAGAGAATAAAGCGAGATAGAGAATAAAGCGAGATAGAGAATAAAGCGAGTCAGAGAATAAAGCGAGTCAGAGAATAAAGCGAGATAGAGAATAAAGCGAGATAGAGAATAAAGCGAGATAGAGAATAAAGCGAGTAAGAGAATAAAGCGAGATAGAGTTAGAGAATAAAGCGAGTTAGAGAATAAAGCATAGAGAATAAAGCGAGATAGAGAATAAAGCATAGAGAATAAAGCGAGATAGAGAATAAAGCGAGTAAGAGAATAAAGCATAGAGAATAAAGCGAGATAGAGAATAAAGCGAGTTAGAAAATAAAGCGAGTCAGAGAATAAAGCGAGATAGAGAATAAAGCGAGATAGAGAATAAAGCATAGAGAATAAAGCGAGATAGAGAATAAAGCGAGATAGAGAATAAAGCATAGAGAATAAAGCGAGATAGAGAATAAAGCGAGATAGAGAATAAAGCATAGAGAATAAAGCGAGATAGAGAATAAAGCATAGAGAATAAAGCGAGATAGAGAATAAAGCATAGAGAATAAAGCATAGAGAATAAAGCGAGATAGAGAATAAAGCGAGTCAGAAAATAAAGCGAGTCAGAGAATAAAGCGAGATAGAGAATAAAGCGAGTCAGAAAATAAAGCGAGTCAGAGAATAAAGCGAGATAGAGAATAAAGCGAGTTAGAAAATAAAGCGAGTCAGAGAATAAAGCGAGATAGAGAATAAAGCGAGATAGAGAATAAATGAGTCAGAGAATAAAGCGAGATAGAGAATAAAGCGAGTCAGAGAATAAAGCGAGATAGAGAATAAAGCGAGTTAGAGAATAAAGCGAGATAGAGTTAGAGATAGAGCGAGATAGAGTTAGAGAATAAAGCGAGATAGAGAATAAAGCGAGTCAGAGAATAAAGCGAGATAGAGATAGAGAATAAAGCGAGATAGAGATAGAGAATAAAGCGAGATAGAGAATAAAGCGAGTCAGAGAATAAAGCGAGATAGAGAATAAAGCGAGATAGAGAATAAAGCGAGTCAGAGAATAAAGCGAGATAGAGAATAAAGCGAGTCAGAGAATAAAGCGAGTCAGAGAATAAAGCGAGTTAGAAAATAAAGCGAGTCAGAGAATAAAGCGAGATAGAGAATAAAGCGAGATAGAGAATAAAGCGAGTCAGAGAATAAAGCGAGATAGAGTTAGAGAATAAAGCGAGATAGAGTTAGAGAATAAAGCGAGATAGAGAATAAAGCGAGATAGAGAATAAAGCGAGTCAGAGAATAAAGCGAGTCAGAGAATAAAGCGAGATAGAGAATAAAGCGAGATAGAGAATAAAGCGAGATAGAGAATAAAGCGAGTAAGAGAATAAAGCGAGATAGAGAATAAAGCGAGTAAGAGAATAAAGCGAGTCAGAGAATAAAGCGAGATAGAGAATAAAACGAGATAGAGAATAAAGCGAGATAGAGAATAAAGCGAGATAGAGAATAAAGCGAGATAGAGAATAAAGCGAGTAAGAGAATAAAGCGAGATAGAGAATAAAGCGAGTAAGAGAATAAAGCGAGTCAGAGAATAAAGCGAGATAGAGAATAAAACGAGATAGAGAATAAAGCGAGATAGAGAATAAAACGAGATAGAGAATAAAACGAGATAGAGAATAAAGCGAGTCAGAGAATAAAGCGAGATAGAGAATAAAGCGAGATAGAGAATAAAGCGAGATAGAGAATAAAGCGAGTAAGAGAATAAAGCGAGATAGAGAATAAAGCGAGTCAGAGAATAAAGCGAGATAGAGAATAAAGCGAGTAAGAGAATAAAGCGAGATAGAGAATAAAGCGAGTCAGAGAATAAAGCGAGATAGAGAATAAAGCGAGTAAGAGAATAAAGCGAGATAGAGAATAAAACGAGATAGAGAATAAAGCGAGATAGAGAATAAAACGAGATAGAGAATAAAGCGAGATAGAGAATAAAACGAGATAGAGAATAAAGCGAGATAGAGAATAAAGCGAGATAGAGAATAAAGCGAGTAAGAGAATAAAGCGAGATAGAGAATAAAGCGAGTCAGAGAATAAAGCGAGATAGAGAATAAAGCGAGTAAGAGAATAAAGCGAGATAGAGAATAAAACGAGATAGAGAATAAAGCGAGATAGAGAATAAAGCGAGATAGAGAATAAAGCGAGATAGAGAATAAAACGAGATAGAGAATAAAGCGAGATAGAGAATAAAACGAGATAGAGAATAAAGCGAGATAGAGAATAAAGCGAGATAGAGAATAAAGCGAGTAAGAGAATAAAGCGAGATAGAGAATAAAGCGAGTAAGAGAATAAAGCGAGATAGAGAATAAAGCGAGTCAGAGAATAAAGCGAGATAGAGAATAAAGCGAGTAAGAGAATAAAGCGAGATAGAGAATAAAGCGAGATAGAGAATAAAGCGGGTCAAAGATAGAATAATGTGCTCTAGGAAAAGAAAAGGCGATGGTGAAAAGTGACTGTTTTAAGCAGGAATGGAGGGACATATGTTTATTCTTCCCACAGGTAGCTTCAAAGATGTGAAACTGAGTTAACAAGAAGACACACACTTTATTTTCTTTTACTATAAAGAAGCACTTTAAGATGAATTTATTTTCAAAAGCATTCAGTTTTTTTTAATGTAGCCCTTGTTTTTACTTTATGCGAGTAAAAAACATCTATTTGAAGTTTTATAAATAATTAATTTAGTTCAGCTTTTAAACAGTTAATATACTGACTGGTATGTGTAATGTGTTGTTACTAGGCTACTTAAATATACAGGATACGCCACTGAATCATAACAAGTTAGAAATGATGACGGTCCGGGCCTTGGCCTGAGGACGTGTCCTGAATTCTAATTGAATCCCCCTGCCTTAGACAGTTACTGATACATAAAACAAAATATATGTATCGCTTTTTTTTTCAAATACATCTGAAAATAAACATGGGGAAGAAAGTGTTGCTCATATGCGACATTTTTATTGCATTTTGTTGCGCGGCTGTGTTTTTTTTCTGTATGGGTAGCACCTCCTCCTCTTAACTTGTCAATATGTGCTACCCAAGTATCAAAGAGACAACCTAAGAGACACTCACACAACATCAGTGCAGGCGATGCAGGGGACACGCCGCGCGTTAGACATGATGAGGTCCAATGCCACCGACGTGTCAGAGTCACAGGTGGGATGAGCGGCACACTTCAAATAGAACTCCTGAACGAAAACAAACAGAGGACATTCAGTATGGATTCACAGTGTCACAGTGATGCTGAGACGGTACAGAGCTCTTCGCATGTAAGTGAAGAGCATATCCTACACTATCCTACACAAACTGGTTCTGAAATGATTCTTTGGTAAAGGGAATGGTTCTATTTAGAACCTTGAGCTCTACATTACTGCTCATTGTTTGAAATGTACAATTAGAACAGTAAATACAGTATAATGTATTATAAATATTATATTTTGAACCAGTTTCAAAATAAGTAGTTCCAGATTTCTCCTGGACGCCCCAGACATTATATGTATTTATTCCAATTCTTCACCAGCTATCTTGATTTAGCTTAATGAAGTAGTCAAAGCAGGTATTAGATGATAACTGGGTTGCAACAAAGAAAAGCTTGGAAAGAGTTCACTAAACACACTGACACCACTACTTACTGTAATGATACTATTTGAATACTTAAAAAGCTTTCTGTCTGGAAAAACATCTTTTTAAATATAATAACGTCCACAAGTGCCCAAAACATTTGCACAGTCCTGTATATTGATCCGTTTCATACTTAAAAAGTTCCTTACGTGGTGAAATAGCAGAACAATAGCAGAATCCTTTTTAGTACTACACAGAATCATTTTCAAAAAGGTTTTATATAGAACCACATTCTCCGTCAATCTGGAGAACAATTTAAACACATTTAAGGTCCTGTGCAGTATTAATGGTTCTAAAAGATAACATTCCTTTTAATAAAGAACACTTGAAGAACCAGATAACTATTAAAACTGAGAGAAACTTTGATATTTTATACCCAGTGTACAATAAAACCCTGTGTACCTTTGCTGTAGAGTGAAATTTGTATTTTTTCTAAATCTGTAGTGTAGTGTATCATGTTGCCATTTGTGGTTACACAGTCCTGCTGTAGCGGAGAGCTGCATCGTTATCTCTCCCTGCATAAGCAATTGCATTATCAATGCAGCCACTGGTCACGATTGTCTCAGAGCGCTTCCTGTTGATGTGAATTATTATTTGGTTAAATGGTGAGAAAACGTAGGGCTTTTTTCACCCGTCGCTGTGCACAGTATGTCTCTGCTGCTTGAGATTTCAGCCCCACAAGTTTATGATGCCTACCCGTGTTCCTGGCTCTTTGTGATAACAGAAGGAAGCTGCTCTCTTACCGCCACTCGGCCATCACAGTCCTGCGACTGGCATACGCCGTGAATTCGATCAGGGAGAAGGACATCGTCCCAACACGACGGCCCCTGAGAGAAGGAAAGAGTGAAAGAGTGGTCACTTTACGTCTCTGGAACCGCTCTAAGCGCCGCCGTTTATTAACCAATTTACCACTTCAGTTCACCATTAATATCATTCCATTTTTGCCATTTTCATCTCACTGGTCAGCGCCGTCTCTGGGGGCATGTTGAATTAGGACTGCGGCTAATCTGGTGAAAGTGGTTGGCACAGAACGATGGATTTGTGTAACAGATGGGGCTGAATGTATAGTGAGCTGATGAGCTTTATCTGGGAAAAGCAGCTCATATTATAGAAACACTTTCATCTCCCTGATGGACAGAATGAATAATTACATGGAGTAAATGATTGATTACATGTTTAAGGTTGATAAGCTTGTGTGGATAGCAAGTATGCTAGCTAGTAATACTAACAGTAATAATTACTACCACGACTACAATTAATAAGACTAATAAATGCTGGCTAATAGTCATTGATCCAATCATCTGATCAGCCAATCATGTGGCAGCATTGCAGTGCAGCTTCAGGTAACTGTGCATCATTTAGATTTACATCAACCAAAAGGAAAGAAAATGTGATCTCAATGATTTTGACTGTGGCACGATTGATGGAGCCAGACAGGCTAGTTTGAATATTTTAAAATAACTGCTACTCTGGGATTTTTTTAAAGCATTTTCAAACAGTCTCTAGTTTACTCAAAATACAATACAATAAAGGAAAAACATCCTGTGAGAAGAGGTTCTGTGGATGGACATGCTTTGTTGATGAGAGAGGTCAACGGAGAATGGCCAGACTAGTTCGAGCTGACTGAAAAGCTACAGTAAAACCACACTGTAGAATTACGCTGGGCAGAAAAGCACCTCAACACATGCTGCACAACACGTCAGACATTGAGGTGGATAAGCTAAAACAGCAGGAATTTAGATTTCTGATAAAGGTGCAGATGGTGGCATCAGAATTTGGCACTAACGGCAAGCATCCATGAGCCCAACCTGCCTTGTGTCAGCAGTCCAGGCTGGTAGAGGTGGTGTAATTGTGTGGTGAACGTTTTTGTGGTATGCTTTGGGCCATAGTTACTGAGTGATCACTATTTAAATGCCACAGTCTATTTCAGTACTGTCGCTGACCGTGTGCATCCCTTCATGGCCAAACTTTACTGGAGCAAGAAACACTTTGAGAATCATGTTGAGCGAGGAGCGGAAACACCTTGGGGCTGGTGTAGAACAGGAGATTCACAGCATGAAAGAGCACCTGAAAAATCTGGAGTTACATGATGCAATCATGGCAGCATGAAACAGAATCTCAAAGAAATGCTTCCAACATCTTGTGGAACCCAGGCCACAAGGCACTGCGGCTGTTTTGAGGGCAAAGGGAGGTCCTGCCCAGTAGTAGTATAGTGTTCCTAATAAAGTTCAGTGTAGCTAATGTTTTTTTATATTTACTCAATCTTCCACTGCAATAGCTATTAGCAAGTTAATGCGTTTGCTGTACATAGTAACCACAGCTTGTTCAGCCTCATCATTTAAAGCCGTGTCAAATCTGATCAATTTACAAGCTTACTTGTGGATTGCGATTTCTCTCCCTCCCTCTCTCTCTCTCTCTCTCTGTCTCTCTACTTGTCCTTTTCTCTCAGTCACACTGTCTCACTCGTCCCTCTGCCAGATTAAGACACTCTCTCCATCCATAATTGTTTGGGGACGAAACACACACCCTTCACCACCCCCCCCAAGACCGTCTGACCAAGCCAGGCTGATTAGCATAAGCATTTAAACATTCTGACAGGGGCCTTAATAAGCCAGAGAAAAGGTTAAGAAAATCATTACTCCCCCACATGGGAGGCTGTGAGGGTGGGGTGATGGAAGGATGGGGCGAGGGAGGGACGGAGGAGAGGGATGAATCCAACGTGCCGTGCTGGTGGGGCCTGGAGATTACACGAAGACACCTGCTAAGAGACAGCGAGGAAAGGTCACGCACACCCCCGGTGCACCGGCTCAAAACACACACACACACACACACACACACACACACACATACGTTCACACACCTCTGTGTGAATGTAAATGATTAATGAGAAAAGTGGTTATGAATTATTCACCAACACACCTCCTTCATTGTTCACATCACTCCCTCCTTCCCTCTCTCTCTCTCTCTCTCTCTCTCTCCCTCTCTCTGTCTTTCTCTCTCTACGGACAGGAATCAACATCACAACCCTACAAAGCCTTAATTACATTATTGTTGAACAAACAGGGCTGTGTCTCAGTGCCGGCTGTGTTGCGGAGCTACCAGCTGCAGATTGAGCGGAGAGTTTTGGTGTCGAGCAGCCATTCCCAGCACGCCACGTCTTTATTGGTCAGCGGATGACTTGCGCACGCTGCACTCAATTATAGACACTTTGAATCAATGGAAACACAACAATCCAATGGCAACAAACACACGCAGACAAAACACACACCAACGAGAGTAGACAAATCAAACACCACTCTAACGCAGGGTTTGAGGCACCAGATACGAGGGGACCATGGGGCGGGGACTATGGGGGGCGGCTAGGGAGCCTAGGCATCCCAGCTTGAAATCTAGCTTATTCTAGCTTATTTTGAGGATAATGAAAGTGACTAAGGTGTAAAGAAAGATATTTACAGGGGTTTGATGTGAAGCAGTCTGATTCAGAGAGTCTTACTGAGTAAGAATTGTCCCCACTGCTTATAGGAACTAGATGTTTGGAGTGTTTAATGGAGTCTAAAAGTCACCCCTCAGGAAGATATTACATCAGATGGATGTCCAATGCATGTTATATGATATTATATATAGATTTATATTGTAGTGTTGGAGATGAAGAAGACAACATTCCAAACATAGCGCTTCAGACGAAAGCTCCTTTATTGAACACAACAGCAGTGGGAGCTCTACAACCACAGCAGCACAAGCCAAAAGTGGAATGTGACACACACACACACACACACACACACACACACACATATATATATATATATATATATATATATATATATATATATATATATATATATATATATATATATATATATACATATATACACACATATTTGTGTGTGTGTGTGTTTATTGCAGTAGGACATGACAATGGAGTCAATCTATCAGTCATGACAATCTATCTATCTACCTGTCTGTCTATCTATCAGCATGTCACGCTAGGCTTGTCTGCCTTTGCTTTTGTTTACACACAACTGGTTACGCCACTGGTTTTGAGAACCCATGTGACAGAGAGTAACAGTGGAGATGAGCCAACTATGGATTGAGAAATACACTGCTCATCAAAAGACTGCATGCACCTTTTAAAAAAAGCATTTAATGTGAAACAGTTAGCAATGTTAGCTTAAAGTAAAAAATGTTTAAATCATTATTTAGCAAAACTTTGTATATGACAAAACACTTCGAAGGTCAGTGAAGTTTTGTGTTAAACAAGCACAACTAAAGCATTAGTGAACAACCAGTTTATGCTACTTTAATGAAAAGTAATAGTGAAAATCAAACACTACTCAGAATGTACAAGAAACCTCTGGTTTTAGGAAGGTGATAGAACCCAACATGTATGTTCTTAGCCATGTTCTACAAAATGCCTACCTGTGTAGACAACATCAACGTCCATTGCAACTCACTATTCTAGTAAAAGGGACTTAACTTGTACTTCTCTTACCCAGGACCAGCACCTGGAATTAACCTGAAGGCTCCCTTCATCTGGACTGGATGTTTGTTGTGCTCCAGCTGCTCTTAAGGCCAGCAACCCAATCAACACTCTTTTTCCTCCAGTTAGTGAGTTGTGAGGCAGCAAAGGTTTTTTTTTCCTGTAGGACTTTAAGGTGAGCAGCAGCCAAAAACGCTAAAACTCTCCATTAATAGTGTAGAGGGCTGTTTTCTTCCAGGGCCAGATTCAAGAGACGGGGCGTTTGAAGATGCTGGCACAAACCTCACCCTAAAGTTCACAGGCAACAGATGCAATACACTGAACAGTTGTGGAGGGCGATAGCAAACTGACTGACATCCCTGCCTCGTCTGGAATCTCTAAAGTGAAAAGCGAGCGTTCTGAAGCAAAAGACTTTTTTCGCCCTAGACCCCCTTTTCCCCGCATATCAGGAGAAACTTCTGAGGACGCAGTTAGGCGAAGAGAGCTGGCAGCCAGCACGGGTAAGAGGATGCTCGGAGCCAGCAGCTCCAGCGAGAGATTGGCAGGGGAAGCGGGCAACGCTGGCACGCGGACAGCAGACGAGCGGTCCCTCAGCGCCTGGGACCACCCTGAGTGGGAAGAAAAGGCAGGTGCGGCTTAGCGACTTGTCAGTCAGCCTTTTCCGGACGGTGCCGGACGCAAAGCAGCGGGAAGGTTGCCCAAGTGCTGGGAGTGGAGTTCCATACGGACCAGCAGATAACAGCAGCCCAAGGCTGATGATGGGAGGGGGTGTGAATCCCCCACACAGCCCCAGTGGAGGCAGCAGGACGTGGGTTTGCGCTTGAACACATCACACTCCAGGCTAAGGCAATGCGAGTGTTTGTCACTTAGCCGTCCTCAGGCAGCAGAGCAAATGTTTTGGTCAAATTGGTCTAAAACTTGCTTCGGTGGCTTTGCAATAAGGAATAACTAACTCTAGAAGTTGCCAAAGTTGTAGGGAGCACTTTCCACAGTCGGATGGTGGCTGGTAGCCTAGTGGTAGAAGAGGTGAGCCAGAATGTTGTGGGTTCAAATTCCAGGACTTACTCGGCATTTCTGGTTGTACACTGTTCCTACTTCATTGCTTATGATGGTTTTCAACTGCGTTTAAAATGATGTCTTAAAACAGGTGCTTTAACAGATTTTAAAACTGGCATGGTGAAGCCTCTACTAAAAAAAAAAAAAAAGAGTGGCATGGATCCCCCATACTAAATACGTATAGGCCAATTTCAAACATTCTTTCTGAAGTAGGATCTTAGAAAAAGTTATTTTCAAACAATTAAATGTGCATCTAATATGAAACTATGAGTTATGTGAGAAGTTTCCATTGGTTTTCATTCTAACCATGGTACTGAGACAGCATGTGCTCATTTTGTCAGTGACCTCAGGCTTAGCACTGATGCACTTCTATTTGAGACTTATTGGATCTTGGGATTGAGCTTTTGATAACATCTTACACAGTTGTAGGCACAGTTGTAGAATGGTTTAAATCATATATAACAAATAGATAGTTCTCATTTCACTGGGAAATTTATCATTCATTAATATTTTGAGTCCCACAAGGTTCAGTTTTAGGGCCCTTTATTTTTTCTTTTGTACGTTGTACACTGTGCCGCTAACAGACTTAGAGCATATTTGAGCAGCACAACAGCATTTCTTTCCCTGTAGGACCAATAAAGTGTAACAACATAACAAGATACTGCTTTTGTAACTGAGTTGTGTGAGTGTGAAGAACATTTACAAAGTTTCAAGTAACCTTCACATAATGTTCTAAACTAAAGATTCTAATTTAACCATAATATGTCACCAGCTACATTCAGAGATTACTGTTTTGTGCATGGTCAACTACCTTTATCACTGAATGCACTGTAATCTTTTCTGAATGAGAGTTTTGTAAACATTAAGAACAGATTTAACATTGCTAACAGCTTATTACTGATTAAGAGCGTATTACTGGAAGCAATAAAGGAAAAGTGTGAAGTATATTCCTAGTTACACGCTTGCTCATTTATTGTGGCTTTGTTAGATCATGTTCTCTACAAAGTCAAATAAATGTGACTGGGGTGATGATAAATCACATGACTAATAGAAACGACCGTTGTATTGTTGGATTAAAGGGATAAAAGATTGTTTTAAGAACCATACATTTAAGAATACACACTGGCCATCAAAAGTTTGGGTACATAACATAATAACCGCATGTTGTTTTTGTCCGTTTGCTACAGCTTACCAGTCCGTTTAGATGAATGAGTGAGTGGATGAATAAAGGAAGTTAAATACAATCACTGCACACACTATCCCCATATCAATAGTCAGTTTATTCCCTGGAAACCATAATACTCTGCCAGGACTTATACAGACTGTTCACAATTTTATGGAACCAGTTGGATGAGTTTTTTCAAAACTTTCCATCCCAGATGGAAAGGTTTATGGTGGGCAGTGTATACAAAGTCTTCAAAAGTCCAATTTCAGCTCATTTCAGTAAAAAGTTGTTCAGATGTACACCCTCAGATGATCTCTGCAGAAAGGCATTGTTAATAGAATGGGATGCTCTACAGCCACATATGAGACTAAAGTCATTATGCCCAGAGGCGGTATGAAGCCCCCCAACACTGTACTGTGGACCAGTTTAACCGCCTTCTCTGGAATGATGGAACAACATCTAGTACAATCCAACCTCAGTACCTGATCTTGCCAATACTCTTGTGGCCTCAATCAAATCCTCACAGCAAATGTTCCCACACCTAGTGAAAAGCCTTTCGAGCAAAGAGGCAACAAACTACCCTTGATTTTAGACAAACAGTTGGCTGCGTAACAGACAACCAAAGATATAGTTTCACAGTCTGATGCACTTACCCGGCTGAGCGTGAGGGTTCCTTGCTTGCAGGCTCTGCAGCGGACGCGTAGCTTCCCAGGCTGGATGGCCCTGCACACCGTCTTACAAAACACATAGAAGCTGCTGTGGGCTTTGGGCTCTGTGGAAATGACCATACATAAGAAGCATTAGCACAGCTCTGAGCACACTGATAGATCAGCCCTGTCTTCCAGGCCTACACTAAATACACGCACAGCCGCTTTATTGAACCAAGCACGTGTGTGGCTGAACCCATCCAACTCAGGCAGAAGGATCACTTCAAGAAAGCACGAATTTCTATAAAAGCGTCCGTGATGATCTTTTTTTTATTTCTTCTGCTTTGTATTACATAGCTCTCATCAGCAAGTGCCATCGCGAGGCAGCGTAAGTGCTCTCATCCGCAACTGCCATTGTGAGGCAGCATGCGTGGAGGACAAGGACAAAGTCCATCAGGCAGTCTACTGTATGGACGGACACAAGCTCGGGACAAAAGAACCGGAGATCCGGTTAGCCAGGACAGAATGCATTCAGACATCTTTATGGAGAATGATTAAGTAAAGGGAGGACATGTCCTGTCTGTCGGCTTCACCCTTGTAGGACTCACAAACACGAAAAACGCTCACGCATACCTGGAAAGTGGCCTTCTCATTAGGACTAAAAGCCTGGGACGGAGGAAGAGGGATGCTGTACCTGACACGATTCCCAATAAATCTAGTGCAGAGGGTTTTATAAGGCGGGCCCTGTCTAATTTATGATTTCGGTGAGCGCGTACTCCATTATGCTAATGCTCTTAAAGCCAAGGTAGAGGAGGGTTAGATAAAGGAGAGCTCGCGATTGGCCGAGGCAGCCTGGGCGGGTGGGGTGATAGCCACGGAGGTGAGGGGCCAGAAGGACGAACAGAGGACGGCTTTTAAAAGCATCCGCGTGTGACAGTGACTGCGCTGCAAAAAAAAAACCCCTAATACGTTCACCCCAAAAAACAGGTCTGCACTTTCTATCCGAGTGCCATCTACCTGCTGAAAGGAAGCGTCTACAAAAGAGCGAGGCAGAGCGTTCCGAAAACCGAGGAGCAGCAGCTAATGGAGAGCGGGCGGGGGCCACATACTGCAGGACAATGTCTTAACTTGGCTCAAAAAATGTGTGCATTAGCGGAGCAGAACGAGTCACTAGAGACTTCTTATTTCTCAAAGCCTGAATGGAGAAGCCAGATGAAAACACAATAACCGCCTGCTTGCATGGTGAAAGTGTCACATGCTGTCCATGAAACTGGAGCTGGGACCACTTTTTTGTTTATTCGAGAATGATTTAAATGCAAAACTGACAGATAAAAGTTTTTTTTTTCTTTTGGTATGCATAAGTGTGTTACGCTAAGCCAAAGCTATCTGAAGCGTCTTAGCATTTTTCTTTCTTCCTTTAAGTGGAATGTTGTCACTGAAATGTCCTTAAACTGTGTTCATTTTAAAAAATGTATATCTGTAGAGTACCATGGGCCTTGCCCTAGCGTAGTAAACAGCATTGTGGTAACATTCAAAGAGGATTACCGCTCGTGTGATGTCAGACGTTGCCACGCTTTTATATATTTATTTCTATGTGGTGGTAATGATAGATGACTCAACACAGTCCCAACTAACCAGTCAGGTGGTAACTATTTTCCCAGTTAACTTTCTAATTGGTGGTGTAGGAGTACACGGGGTGGAAGGAAGAAAAATCACAATTAATACTAGCCAGAAAATGTAACTGCAATTAGAATTAAAATTCATAGGAAAAAGGCTTGAATTCTTCCCTAAACCTTATATGTTACTTAAAATCATCAGAATTTAAAAAACATTTTTAAAGGAGCAATATGTAATAAGACATAACCAACATGTACGATTTTCGGCTTTAAACATTCGTAAATTACCTACAATTATCAACAGAATGAGAAGAAATCTTGGTTTTAACTGTGTGTCAAAGACATCTAAATATTGTGTTACAGAGGTATCTAATGAGGTTAGCATGCTAAGTAGCTAGCCCTGGCCCGTCTCAAGAAACGATAGTGAATCACTGTCACATACAGTCACACGAGCTGATGAAGAAGAAAGAGGAACATGTTGAAAGCAAAGAAAAGAAGTCACAAAAATGGAATAAGATTAGCCTTGCTTTCCACCGCTGGAGGCAGCCTCGACGCTGGGCTTGCAATGATTCTTCAGACTGGAAAGTAAACAGCGGGAGGAGTGAAAAGGGAGGAGGGAGTGTGTAGAGTATAAATTGCACCGATGCTTTCCCTTACATATCGCTCCTTTAAAATGTATGAGTTTATTTATGGACTTTGATTGGGTCTCGTGTAGGAAACCGGTGACACCACAGCATTAAAACAACACTGCTTTGCTAATGACTCTCACGTTCTCTACGAATAGCTCATATTTACCACGTCACACATTTGCCCTAGCCCCGTTACTGTGGAGTTTTATGAATCAGGCCCAATGTACTATAAAAATACTGATACTTACTAGACTTATTAACCTGAAGCGGCTGCGAAATGAAAAAAAAAGAAGGTGCAATTAGTTTGAAAATAGAAGCTACATCTACGTTTAAAAGCTTCTCTTCTCATCTCTTTACTGATTTGAGCAATTATTGTCTATTTATATGTTTTCTCTTCTTGTTGCATTTAGCTGTTCCCTTTTGAAAAAATGTGCAAAGTGTATCAAATATAAATGAATGAATGAAATATGGTATGAAAATGATTTTGGATAATGTTTCCTCACTGGCAGCATTTCTGTTAGTGTGAGAGTGTGATCATCTAAAGCAGAGCTAAATGTGTCATTTTTAGGCTAAGCATATACACGGTGTGTTTAAATCGAATGAAGATTTTTTTTTTTATATAAAAAAAAAAAAAAAAAAAACACCACAATTTCCTCCCCATGAGCCCCATGAAGTGCAGGATACTGTTTTGTTGTGCGGGATGTGAGACAAACCTTCAGTTTAGTCTCTCAGGACTTACCCTGCTTTCTGGTTTTTGTTCATCCACAGATGTCTTAGCAGGCTTGCTTTTATTTTATTCACTGTGATTTCCCAAACCGCTCGTCTGTTAGGACTCGCCTCCTATCCAGCTTTTTTAGGGAGAATGTCTTCTTTCTCTGTAAGAGTTCCTCCGCTGGCCAGGAGGATCTGTGAGTTGGTGTTCTGAGTGGATCTGAGCATTAGCACTCTGTATATTAGCCAGTGTGGATGAGATGGTCATATGTTCCCACACCAGTCTTACAAGCTTTGGTTTCTGGTCACAATTTCTTTAATGTTACTGAATGAATGAATAATATGTGTAGTCCTTTAAAAACTCTAGAAGAGACTTAAAAGATTTGTAGTTTGTATTTGTGGACAGATCTCTAGAACACAGCAGGTCCTAGCTGATCTTCTCAAGAAGCTTCTTCAAAAGACACGCTGTCTGAAGCAACAGTAAAATGTATGTGTGTCTGTACCTGTCTGTGTATCGGAGTCCTCTGCGCTGGACTGCTCTGTCTCCAGGATAACAGCCAGGCCGGTAGAGGTAGCATGCAGTCGGGAGGCGGTGAGGTCCAGTCGGGTCAAACTGTCCACCCCTCTGCCCAGCTTCTGCTGCAGCACCAGCTCAGAGCGTCGCGCTGAACCGGCCGGAGGAAGCACCACATGGACAGTGCTCTGCTCAGGAAGATCACAGCCCTGCCAGAGAAAGAGGACAAGCAGTCTGACCTGGTTTATCATTTAGATTCAGAACCATATTTCAACAAGAATCTCTCACCTTTCTACCAAGACCAAGACCCAATACTAGAGAAGATATTCCTGATGGAGTGTTAGCAGCCTTTAAATATAGTTTTTACAAACAACGGCATACATGAACTGTTGAAATTCATAAGACAACATGTCAATTTGAACATTACTGTCTGGTTGACTGAAGGATAGAAAGAAGGGATGGGAGTGCATCCTTTTTTCCTCCACATTTTTATTCAGTGTTTTACAAACTGCACTGCAATAAATCTAATTAAACATTCCCAATTATTCTTAGTTTGCTGGGAAACATGTAGTCTGTCAGGATTCTTTATTGTGACATAACTTATTATGATAATGATAACATATTGTCAGATTGCCCACCCCTACGGTTAATTGATTGATGCTGCCCAGCTGGGAAGGCGAGGACTAGCATGTTCTTCTTCCAAAACACATGAAGCACCAGCTTATGTTTTCAAAATCCTGCTAAGATATTAGTCGCGTCCGAAATCACCTACTAGTCAGTAGGTACTAGATTAGAGTCAGTACATACTGCTCGAGCGGCAGACTAGTAGGTAATTTCAGTAGGTGAGTTTTAGTAACCACACAAGCTCGGACGTACTACGTTCCACCATATTGCCAGCGTCCTGAGACGCAAGACATCAGATCACCACCATGAAAGTCCCGCTATTCATTTAAAAGCTCCGTTTACTGACAGATTTAGATCTTTTTGTGACACTGATCTGCGTTTTTGTCTGAGTATGTACTCAGACAGTGTTGAGCTGTAGCTCAGAGAAGGAGGAATGTAATCACTGTTTACCTCAGCAGTAGCGCTAACTTCTCTAGCAGCAGTTTACTAGCCGTAGCTACGTACACACAGCCGACATGCCGCTTTTCACAGTTTTTTTCCTCCACTTTGAATTCATCCGCGGCTCCAGGTGTATCATGGGATAGCGCAGTGTGCTGTGTGCCGATTCAGTAGATGATCCGGGTACCGTTCGCCTACTACTCGATGCCTACTGAGTATTCAAACATACTAGCTCGTGTCACTACACGCCTCAATATACATTCTCTAATGTCAGCTTTCAGACCTCCGTGTTGGTTTGCCTGATTGAGAGGTGACAGAGGGCACCCAGTGCGAGCGAGGCCGATTATGCTTTCTCGGACTCTCAGTCACCTTCAGCTTTGGCATCAGCAGAGGCTGATCTCACTGTCTCACTGAGATCTAGATGTCTGAAACACTCAGGAGCCAGAACTGAATTCTCAAACCTGCTTTCTGTATAAACAGGTTGATGATTCAAAACAACAGAACACGTCATATATGTAACAGTCTCTGCTCTACACATACCACTGAAATACACGCCAGATCCACACGGCCTGATCTGCCTGGAAGCCAAATACAGCCAAAAACAGCTTCGCAACTCCTGATTGGGTTTCTGGGGACGCTGCTAGAGGCAAAGCAGAGGGGTTTAAAGAATGCAAACGAAGTCCGGCAGATTAGCTCAACATTCACTTTGCATTTCTGACGAGATAAAGACAAGGCTCCTCGTCCTTTCTGTGAGCTCCGGAGAAACGAAAATCCGTCCTTCTGGAGTTACCGCGGTCTGGAAAGTGCAAACACTGGAAAGCCTCCCTCTCTCTCTCTCTCTCTCGCACTGCACCGCCGCCCATTGTCTTAAAGATTCTGTCGTACGTTCGAAGGAAGAAAGCATCAAACATTTTGGTCTCAGTTACAATGGGGGAAATTTGCAGCCACAATGCTAATCCAGCTGGCAGGCGCTCTTCAGACCACTGGGATTACAGCGGAGAGGAATAAACATGCCAGTCACTGCACGCCACTGACACAAAGCTGCCTGCAAACTGAAAAGAGGACAGAAATGAAACTTTCACAATGGATGGAAATGGCATCGTCTCCCTCGGCCGCGGGGAGATTACAAAAACGTTCTCGCATTCCTAAATCTGTGCCGTCCCGCAAACTTTATCAAGCTCGGCTCTTTCGAATGACTTCTTTTTAATCATTATTCCCCCAAAGTCCTGCACTTGGAGAAGAAGTGCCTTAAAGTGTACGATGTATCTCCTCTACATCTTATTGTGACTTCTCTGAAACACTGTCTCTTCCAGAAACATACATGAACTCGAGCTTACTTAGTTTTTTATGTTTCCTCACAGAAAGACAGAGAATATATCATCACTCTCCAAACTGACAACTTTACAGAAAGGGGCAACAGCTTACTTTACTTTTAATGTAAGTCAGTGGAACCAGAAATTTTGTGAGCTAAGCTTTTCTATTGGTCCATTTATCAAGAAATTTTCACACAATGTAAACAGAAGCTGCTGCGTTCAAATTATGCAGAAAAATTTTAAATGACAAATACAGAGTTACATGGTTTTCTTTGGATATCGAAGATATACAAGCAAACAATTCAGTGAGATAAGACAGTCACGTAATACGCTGCTACTCTGCACTGGCAATTAAATATAGTTAAGGATGTGACTAAGAAGGCAGAGATCAAGTGGGCTGTATCTTTAACTAGGCAAGATCACAATCAATGAAAATAAATAAGAAATTGTCCACAGAGGAGAAAACACCTTACACAGACCACAAGCAAACTCTCACTAGAGTCCAACATGACAACTGCTAGCTTTGAGGCAGCCATCTTTACTCGTTCGACACAAAGACCTACTGATGCCGTTTGTGAGTAATTAAACATGCTCCCCTGCGAGTTGTTATAATTATGTACAACATCAGCGATGTCAGCTTTAAAGAAGGTAAGCCTACAGCAAAGGTGTCCAAGCTTCTTTTAGGGGGCTCAAAACAAAATACCTGAGTGCTGGTTAGAACCGTTAACTGTCAAGCCAAGAGTTTCACCAGTGATCCATTCTGTGTCCACTTTGGCCAGAGTTAAAAAAACTTATCATTGTGCAGAATCAGAGTGTTCTGTGTGCTTCTGTTCTCCTATTGTTGGTCGTGTTTTTTAATGCAAAAGATTTGCAAATGACTTTATTCAATTCAATTATAGATTAAAACTGAGGTGCTTCTATACACACTCTACTTAACAGTCTAATGAAAATCTCTCTTAAATGCACACTCAGGGGCGGTCTTTGAACTAGACAAAGGTCCCTAAGTAGTTAAATAATCTTTGTTCAAGACATTTCACAAAGTGTATACGGTTGCACCACTCGGGAGCCCACCAATCTAATAATGTGCATCAATGGAGCACAATTCTTGTCTTTTGCCTACAGACCCCAAATCACTGAATCAGACCCTGTGCACACTGCAAGCAATCAGATCCAAAATTATGCACATGCATAGAGTACCACTTAGTGTAGATGTTACCATGACAACGAGCATCACATGAGTCCGGTGTACCTGAGCTTTCAGTTGGCTCTCTAGTGTTTTGAACTGCCTCAAAATTATGGCAGGATCGGAGAAATATACTTCACATGAACTTACTAAAGACAGAAAGACAAGAAGACGTCATGTCCTGCAACACTCTCAGACACATAAACTGGATGAATCGCATCCTGTTAACTATGTTTTCAAATTTTATTTTGAATCCTAAACTTTGTCCCCTCTGTAGACCAGTCTCTGGCTTATGAAGTTCCATTATTGCACTAATGCACAAGCACAGAACATGGGAATGTAATCAGATACAGCCGTTCGCATGGCTCCTATTCTTTTATTCAACAGATCATTTACAGGGTTACCCACCTCCTTCAAACAGACAGAAACTGTAAATTGAGATCCTAATTGAGATACATACATGGATGTGTTCTATTCCATGTATTCTATTCTAAGCTATTAGTCAGATATTTAATAAACTATCAGGCCTCATGAAAACATGGTTCCTCTATAAAAGATGAACAAGGCATCTCACTGTTTACTCTGGTACAAATGTGAGCAAATTCATGTTCAAGTGTGTTCTGAGAGAAAAGGCTTGTTAACAGAGTGTTACATGTTGTACGTTTACGGTGCTGCTGCCACCGTCAGGTGAATTGAAGCACTCCTATTGGCATCTATCCCTGGGCCCCTGGGCCTAAGGACTGGACTTTGGATGCCCATGGTCTACAGCCTCACATCGTTTTTGGCCAAAGTTTTATTTATTTTTTTTGGTTGGTTTTCCTTCCCGCCAGGTAAGCAGAAATCCGTCCAAGAACTCTTACACATACTCAGACATCAAAATTAGCCAATGTGCATTCCCGTCCAAGCCACTCATTTCAGCAGGACCATGAGGTGCTGCTATTTGCCCTCCCTCCATTAGTTTTGCCCAGGTTGAATTCTGAGGGAGAATTTGCGATGCAAATCAGCTCACCAGTCACAAACAGGTTCTCGTTAAAAGCGAGAGGCTTATTAGAGAGCCCACGCACTCTGATAGGGGGAAAGGTCCTCGTCTGTGCAACGGTCCATACGCATGTGATAATTTCTCGGAGGGAAACATTGCACTTGAACAAGGGGGAAAAAAACACACACACACACACACACACACACACTTACACTCACAAAATTAATTTGATCTGGTTCATTTTTCCCAGACCGACAGCGAGGATTGGCTTTTAATGACATCAACTTAATGAAGACCCTCTGGCTCAGAGTGGAGGAGCCACCAGACGGAAGCCAGTCTCGCAGTTTCGTGGCGTAAAGGAGTGCTGTAATGTACCCAGAAGCAACTGCCAAGATGGAGGCACCAAGGCAACAGGAGGCTGATTAGAGAGCCCTATAGAAAAATGAATGATGAGCACATGGAAATTAGCATTGATTATACGCCACATGATGGATGCTTGTAGGGTCACAGTGCGTCATCTATAATGCCTAAGCTCGGTGGATATGGGATATTATACTGGTCAATAGCAATGTATAGCTCTACGACAGCTCTTGGGATTTGCCATTGCTTTTATAATCAATTACGATGACTTTAGTCCATCAGCAAAGATGACCCTTCTGATTGAACAAGCGCACTGATGACCATTACTTCACAGAAATAGATTAGTCAGCCTGTTGAACATGACCAGCAGTCATACTAATTGTTTGGAGAAACGACATTGGTGCAACCTTGAGTTGGTTTCGTCATGGAACATCACAAAAACAATCTGAGTCATATCAAGGTTAATACTGATCATTGCAGCTGATAATAAAATAATTTCTAGCCAGTGACATTTAGAAATGCCAGTAGAGGCCAAAGCATACATACATATTCACATTCTACAAAATGGAGCCTAAACTATCTCTACAGTATATGTTTATTTAGCAAAATCAGTTAAAACATCAGTAAAACCTGAAGCCTGCTCAGTATCTGTTTCCAGCCGACCCCCGGCACACTGTAGAGTTATCAGGGTACAGTGAAGCTGTCGCGCATTCATTTTGCATTCATATGACCTTTTCCAATTATGATGTGCTCTTTGGAGAGACCGATCAACAAGTCAGTGTTTTAAAGACAGGGATGCACTGCATTAGCAATGACTTGGATCTTTGGAGCCACGCAGCGACAGAATTTCAATTTCAAGAGTGAGAAGACAATCAATGTGTCTGAATCATAAGCAGCCCAAGAGACTCCCCACAATTTCCCAAGGTCATCTAGGGTTAAAGCTATCTCCCCATGTATCAGGCAACACAAAATATAATCTGTAGAAGTGGCTCGACACTGCACGTGCAATGAATGGAAGAGAAGAACACAAACTTCACATCATTAACCCCTATTTCTCAACAACAATGAGGAGAGTCACTGTGTTGTTTTCTTTTGTAAAGCGCAGCCGTAAGCAGGTACAGTAGCCCGAAGTCCAAAGTCATATTTGCTTCTACATCTGTTGGATACATTCATGTTACAGAGTTAAAGGGGGGCAGATCTTTGACATGTGATCCATATGCGCAAAAGATCAATGCTTCATGTGTCACACTCATCCAATAATATAGAGGTAAGCAATAATGACTGTTGATGGATTTGGGTCTTCTCCCGGATGTTTCAGTTTCATCTTCACCAGCACCACAGTAACATCATAAAGTTCCAAAGGGAACGATCACTTCTTTGGTTCGCTTCCTTAGTTTAAACTTTGCTTTCAGACTTTCATCTCTCCGCAGCCTCGTTCTCCCTATGTTCAGCCATTTCTTCCGCAGTTACAATAAGTGCTAATTAATTTGATTTATACACAAACATCAGCACAAGTGTTTATGAGGTCTCAAAATGAGGATGAATGTTAATTGGGATTGACATAAAAGTTACATAAATTCTGATCTGGCACATATCAGACATCAGTACTACATATGATAGTGTCGCAAATCAGAGCTCATACTGCCACACACAACATATCCATGTCACTTACGAAGAAAAAGATGATACTGGGCAACATTTTAATGCACCTTAAAAAAACAAACAAACAAAAAAACCCAAAACTATTTCCAAAAAACAGTTAGCAGACTTTTAACTAACTTGGTCTTGCTTTTGCATTGAGTAAATTTATACCTTAATACTATTTATTTAACAATCATATTACTGTTTTGTTAGTGACAATTTTTCCAGCAAACTTTAAAAATGTTAACCTGTACTACAAAATACAGCTTTAAACAGTTAAACCTCTAAGAAGTTGACTCAATAGGTTGCCTTTAGTCATGTGATTCAGATGACGTTCAAAAGCCAGATGGAAGCAGTAAGTGAAAAATAGAATGGATGAGATGGAGGCCAGCAGCTGTGTACTGTGCTAGTTTAGATGAAATGATAAAAGAAAGATACAAAAAAACCTTAATGTTATGAAGAAATCTTAACTGAAGGATGAGCTTCCACTGACACAGCAGATACAAGAAAGTAAACAAAAAATGTTTACTTATTATAAGGTTGAATTTCTAATCTAATCTAATCTAATATAGTTCAATAAAATATCATATAATACAATATAATATAATATAATATAATATAATATAATATAATGATAAATAATAATAATATAATACATGTTAAATCTATCACCAATACTCAATCCAACTATTCTAATTTTATTCCACTTTTCCTGTTCCACCTTAAATGGCGCTGCAGGTACCCTCTGGTGAAACGGGAAGACTGCTGAATGAAAAGCTGATGTCCCCCTCATGTGGTCAGGAGGAGTGAGTATTGTACTTTGAACTGCTGATCTGTGGGTGCTGTGACTGTAAGCTGGTGATGGATTTTATACAACAGCTACAAGTAACTCGGTCTTCAGTCTTTTTCCGACTTCAGACATTGATGCTGTTTTTCAGTCAGTTTCTTGATTCTTTTCTCTCATGAATGAAAACTTTTGTTACTCAATAAAAGCTCCTCATGGTTTTTTTAACTATGCCAACCACAGGCATTTTAAGAGAGTGTGATAGAGCTCCCCATGTGTAAAATCACTTTCCACCCTCCAGCTGCAGATCACACCATAGCAACGCAGTGACGTGATGTACTTTGCAATCAAACTATTGCAGAAAATATGTCTTTGGGTAGTGACTGTTCATAATGTTCCTAATGTTCCTAATGTTCCTGCTTTACAGACTTCCACACAAATTTACAGTGGATCTGACTGCTCACCATGTGGTCGCGAGGGACAGGGATGCAGTCTCACTTCCTGCTGGAAAATACAGACTGTGGCTGAAAAAAATGTCAGACTTTTAACTAACTTCTACTTTAGACTAAAGGAGCTCAGTGTCCTTCGTTTATTCACCTTAAAGAAAAATATATACAGAGTCAGTTAGAGATCTGGGCAACCAAGAGTAGAACTCATTGACACTGATGACAGAGGCACTTACAGACTTGCCCTCAGAGAGGAAACACTGTAGCAAAAGAAATCACTCAAATTGAGCACTAAGACTTGTAATGTAGCCTTTGATCCCGTAGCTCAGTAAACATCATCAGCCACATCTAACGTCTTATTGAAAAGTGAGGCACAAAAGCCGAGGAACAGTTCCAACTGCAGCAGATCCGTAGCGAAGTCGTCTGTTCAGTCAACAACAGAAAACAGGTGTCTTTGGAGAGCCAGGCCGGAGCGAGTTTGCTGAGGCAGACAGAGACGTCTAGTGAAGCTCCTCAGCGTCGGCCTCGCGATGCACGCAGGCAGATGGTGGGGAAAGCTGGGCTAAGAGAGGCAAAGCCTGTTAAGGCTGTGTGACTAATGTGAGCTGGGAGTTCCAAGTCCCGCCACAGCTCAAACAAGGACGAGAAACATCGCACGGCCGAGGATGACAACGTCCAATTCAGCCACACCGCGTCGCAAGGGAGGCAGGAATACCAGGCAAGATGGAACATATCACCAGAAACTGGTGGCGTCCACACAGATGTTTACTTACCAGCCTAGAAAAAATAGTGTGAGTTCAGCATCAAACATCATTCCTCACCCAGAGAGACTCCAGTGGTGGTGTTTACTTTATTGCGTATATTTGTATCACTTCTTTTGTTCTTGGTTCTCACTGGGAGCAGGCAGCAGTGGTGATAATGGGCCTGTGCCAAATGTTTCAGGAATGATTATATTTAGTCTTCCTTTCACTGGCTACTTGTTCTTAAATGATTTAACTGGGAGAAGCACCTTCAACATGACAGACTAGAGGTTAGAACATGCCACCTAGGTAGTGATACTTCCTCATTCTCTCTGGTTGGACTGATTTGATAGGATGTCACAGTGACTCACTATCACCTCATTTTGGAATGTTTTAAAGTAATAATCTTACAACTTGCACCTTTAATTAAAGGTAGAAATGTCCATGGCTACTGAAAAGCTGTACCGCATGCACTTGACCATGAGATGGTGTACAATAAAGGAGGAGAAGTGTTTCTTTTGAAAAATGTCTCTCAATATATCATCATTGTCCAGAAACCCAGACCAAGTATCTTCAAATAGTAAGTTTACAGAAGTACGGTGGCTGAGAAGACCCAATGCGCTGCAGATTCACAAATGCACTGTAAACAAAAACATTTTCATCAAAACAGCAACATGGGCCACGATAGCGTGTAATGTCTGGATATTTAGCAAATATAGTCTAACTTGCTTCTCATTAGATGCTAATGTGGCTCCGCATGTTTTTTCAGCGCATTCGTGTTTGTGCAGCACGTTCGTGTTTTTGCAGCGCGTTTATGTTTTTGCAGCGCGTTTATGTTTTTGCAGCGTGTTCGTGTTTTTGCAGCGTGTTCGTGAATTTGCAGCGTGTTCGTGTTTTTGCAGCGTGTTCGGGTTTTTGCAGCGTGTTCGGGTTTTTGCAGCACGTTCTTGTTTTTGCAGCGCGATGTGAATTTGCAGTACGTTTGTGAATTTGCAGCGCGACGTGCATTTGTAACGCATTCATGTTTTTGCAGTGCGCTTGTGAATTTGCTGCACATTTATGAATTTGCAGCATGTTTCTGAATTTGCAGCACGTCGCGCTGCAAATTCACAAACGCGCTGCAAATTCACAAACGCGCTGCAAATTCACGTCGCACTGCAAAATGTCTTTCCATTCATTTACACTGGAAGTACATACAGTTTTTGTCCTGTTCTGTACGGTGACCGAAAAGCCCCAACGCGCTGCAAATGCACAAAATTCACAAACGCGCTGCAAATTCACAACGTGAATGAACGTGCATTTGCAGCGCGTTCGTGCATTTGCAGTGGCTTCGTGCATTTGCAGCACTTTTGTAAATTTGCAGCGTGTTGGGGTTTCTCGGTCACTGTATAGAACAGGACAAAAACTGTATGTACTTCCAGTGTAAATGAAGGGAAAGACATTTTATTACAAGCACATTTCGAAAATTTTTATTTGTCCATTCATCACAAAATACATGTAATATGAAGGCCACCAGCTGTAGAGAAGCAAAAAATGAAAAAACAGAGATACCTGTACAGCGACTATCTTTGGCTATTTTGGCTCAGACATTAATTATAAACAGAAGTCATTATCACCCCAACAATATGAACATTTTGAGGTCAATAGTAATTAAAGAAAATGTTATGATTCTAGATTTGTTTTTTAGAATTTACCTTTGTTTTCCAATAGTTTTAGTTAAACTGTGATTGACCCTGTGATTCACCACTGCCCCTGAAAAAAACTCAACCACTTACATATCATACTGTAAGACATATCATGATATAAATCTGAACTCATATCGCCCACCCCTACGACCAGCATGCACAAAGCTAAGCCAGGCTGAGACGAGGCAGCGACTGGCTATGCGGTAAAACACAAGGGGTCCTCTCAGACAGAGAGTGCTTGAGACAGAAAGCGCCGAGTTAACCTTGAGAACGTGCAGACTCGTCTCAGCTGCCCCGCCTCTGCATATGGAGACGCAGAGGAAAGAGGCTGCACTGAGACGAGCGCTAACTCAAGAATAATTGCCAACAAATGGCAGACGTCCTTTAGATATTAATTCTGAAGAGTTCTGGGACTGAAACTGACGAGTTTAGACCAGCACATTGAAAAAACGAGACAAAGAAAACAGTCAGAGGAGCAAGAAACAGACGAGACGAGAGCGACCCATCCAAAGAGCGAGCCACTGACAGGCAGACAGTGAAGACTGGAGAGAAAAGATGAAGACAAAAGGGGAAAGGTGGTGAGACAGGATGATGGACAGAGACAAAATGGGAGGTAAAGCTTGGGCGAGAAAGACAAAGAGGGAAAGAGAGGTGAGACAGCGTGAATGAGAGAAAAAGAAAGAGAAAGAGAAAGGGGGAGAGGGAGAGAGAGAGAGAGAAAGAGAAAGGGAGAGAGAGAGAGAGAGAGAGAGAGGGTGAGTTGGTGCTCCTCCGAGATGGGCGAGCTAATAGAGCGCATTACAGCCAGCGCTCTTCTCGTCACTACAAATGTCAGCCTGTGAGTCCCGCGGCACGGACAGATAAACAGCAGAGGCTGTCTGCGCCTACAGCTACACACACTCACTCACTCCCCACACCAAGCAGACGACGTGAGCCGACTCACAACACACACACACACACACACTTCCATAAGTATGTCTATAAGTATTTGGGCTGTTACACTGTGTTGTGTAATTGTAAATGTGTACAAGGGATTTGAAATGAAACAGCCAGGATGTGAGACTTTTCGCTTTAATTCAAATACTGCATTAACCGTTTAGAAAACATAGCTAGTTTTACAAAGTCCCACCATTTTTACAAGCACAAAACAAATTGGACCAACTAGCGTAAATATAAATTATTTTTAATATTTATTTTTAAGTCCAAAACCCATGGACACCATCAAATAAAGAGTTTCTTCCCTTGATATGCTTTGTGAGGCCTTTAGTGCAGCTGCCTTCAGTTGCTGCTTGTTTATGGCTCTTGCTACCTTCAGTTTAGTCTTCAGTAGTGAAAAGCCTGCTTAGCTTTGATGAGGTCAGCAGACTGACTGGACCAATTATGGCAGAGGTGCTTTATTGGATTGAAAACCTGCAGCCACACCGGCTCCTTACTGGAAAAGATTGGACACCTCTGATTTAAGGGCGTCACATTTCTTCGCCTTAAATAGCTCCTGGGTTGCTTTTGCAGTATATTTGGGGTGATTATCCCTCAGCACCATAAGCGCCGTCACAAAACCGGACGCTGCACATTGCTTGAACTTGGAATGTGAACCAAGCGGAATAAGTAGTCAGCCAAATATTTTATCTCCGCCCAGTTGTTGTGCGATCATCCTGGGTCTGTCTCAAAACCTAGTGAGGGTCTACATAGGCAGCATTTTACATCATAGTATGCGCTCCCGACATGTAGGCTGTTCCAATTCTTACATACCTTAAACATGCTGTCTACTGAGGAGCCTTACTTTCACCTGATTGTAAGGAAGCATCGAACGCTGCTAAGGCAATCCCATGATGCAACACAGGTAAATGTACGAGCAGTGAAGTCGTTTTAAAATGTAAGTTATTTTGATTCTCTCTGGTGTTTTAATGTGTTACTTGTCATATAATCACACAGAACAGTATTTTATTAGCAACTTTGTAACGAGTCGTTGCCCATTTAGCAGTTTTATTCTCGAGCCATTAGCATTTATGCTAGCGGATTTTTAAACCTCGAGCTATTGTTTTGGATGCCGGCCGGTAGCTTAGCAACCAGCTAAACCACCGGTCGCGTGTTGCAGTGCGGGAGAACAAGTCTTGACGCAGTCTCTCTCTAACTAGAGCGTCTCAGTAATCTGTTTTATTAGGAGAGATGTCAGACAAAACACTGCTACTTAAACAGCTGCCTACCTAGACAGCCTACTTAGACACTCACTAGGTTTTGAGACAGACCCCCTGTTTTATGGGGCCTTCTTTTAATCGTATGTGTTAGGAACAGAAAAACATGTTGGCTTTTGCCATGCACCCTGAACTGCTTTATTTAAAATCCATCCATCACATCCACAAACACTATTATACTAACAGATCCTAATACGTATGGTCCAAGAACACCATGGACAGATGTATGTACGTGCACAGGAGAAACACAAAATAAATACTGACCACAGTATATGCTCACAATGCACCTGAATTTAAAGCTATGCTATGATTTTTGTTTTTAAAACTGAAAGATGAAACAACCCATATGAAGCACACTTATTTTCTTATTGTTTATGGAGCAACACGCACAACAACTGAGAAGCACTCCAGCAGCTGTCCAGCAAACATCACAGTCTTTAACAACCACACATTTAATTGAAAAACAATCAAAACCTTACATCCACCAATTGTGGATGACCTGTGTTATAACAGATTAATGAAAGGCAAGCTGTTCTATCTGATGAATATGAAGGTGTGGAAGCTGACAGGTGTAATACTGATTGATGGACAAAAAAAAGCTCACTAAACATCTAAGCTTAAACAATATAGAACAGGGGACATTAATAGGCGGACCGCGGTCCAGGTCCGGACCCAGACGTTGTCCAATGCGGACCCAAACTGATAAACTATTAAGAATTATTTCATTTTGACTGTGTTGGCCGAACTTTTCTTGTCTTTACGGTATAAAGGCTTTATGGTGTAGTAACCTCACAGACCAATCGTGTACACTGTCAGATTACCAAAGGCACACAGGTATGAAGTGAGAAGCAGCAACCAGAGACTAAAGCGAGTAAGTAAAAACATTTATTTGGAGCTTTATAAATAATCCATTCAGTTCAGCATTTTAACAGTAAACAGTGAAACATAATGGTATTTGTAATAAGTTTGTCTTTCAGTTGCTGATTGTATACGATGCTGATACTGGACTACTTAAGTATATAGCATACAGGATATGGCACTGAATCATAACACAAGTTAGAAATGGTGACGGTCCGGACCTTGGCCTGAAGAAATCTCCTCTAACTGGAACTTACTGAACTCTAATTAAATACCCCTGATATAGAACAATGTGGGTCCATTACTGGACAAATAACAGGTCCCTTTTGTTTGTATTATCACTGCATACTAATGATTTCAATGTGTTTATGACTTAATTAAAAGCCGTAATTTTCAAATCATTCATAAACCCTTTGTAAAGATAGTCTTATTCTACAGTGGTACTCAGGGAAGGCAGCCAGTTACCACTGTTTAAACTGTGTACAACAAACGGCACAAGGATCAACACAAACTGCAGGCAGGCCAGTCAAGCAGACCCATACTTGGTGTCTATGAAGTGACGCTGTTGCCGCACGTTAAGAAGGAGGTCTGAGGTCCCGCTAAAATAACCATGGACCTCCCAGGAAAAGACGTCATCTTGACAGCAGCATGTGTATCTCTACGGTCCCAATATACACATCAAACATATGCAAGCAACTCTTCCTGTGGGCACTGATGCCCCCTATACCGTGACAGAGGTCGTACCTCTCACTGATAAAAGAACTCAACAACTAAGCTCTCCCAAAAACAAACTGTTATGTGGAGCGACCACAGCACACATTCCCCCAGTCTTTCAGACCCTCTGAACTGAGTTCAGACCCAAAGAACGCAGCAGTGGTTCTGCATAGAACTGATGCATGATTTGCTCTATTTGAGATGCAGTGATGGACTGTGTTAACCGACAATGGTTTTCTGAAGCCCTCCCGAGCCCATCTCGTATCTAACACAGCAGCATGAAGGTTTTGCACGCAGTGCCACCTGAGGCCTCCAAGGTCACATACATGCAGAAGCTGTTTCTGGCCTTCCTGAATCTTTTCACAATATGATGTATGGTACGCGTGAAAGACCTACATTGTTTGCACTCTTATGTTCTTATTGAACTGTTTGCTGTTTCACCTTTGGTGAAGCTTCTTCTTTACCCAATCATCATACCATCACCTGTGACTATCGTTTTAAAACAATACAACTTAATGTTCTGTAAACTGTCTGCCTATTTTGTCCCTGTTTCAACTTTTTTGAGCATGTTCCAGTCATCCAATTCAAAATTTGTTTGTGCCCACAAAATCAAGTTGGCCAGCCAACGCACTAAGTCATTTCTGTGCACGTTTCTGGGCACCACTCTTTTCTTTGTGGCATTACAGGCATATGCTAACTTGCTGTGTAAGAGTCCTGGCACTACAGCAAAGCAGATCTAAAGTGGCATGTTAATGGTGGAGAGTCACCGAAGCTTTGAGCGTGTTTTTAAGCTCGGATTCACACCGCTATCCCCTCCTGGGTTGAGAGATTATAATGGAATCAGTGGCGGTGAGGTGAAGCGCTGGCAGAACTATGCGAGCAGGTGAACTGCGCACATGGCGCATTAAGCATGCGTTGATTACAGTCTCACACTGTGAGAATCACACTACTTCAACACAAGCAGCTTGACACCCGAGTGCTTAGCACTGCTGCTACGCTAATAACCCATTAGCTTCTCTACTCGCCAACACTTTTCAGTGCGTCACACACACATATATACGCGCACACACACACACACACACACACACACACACACACACACACACACACACACACACAATAACCATAACCAAACTCTTTAATTACTGAGAGCTTTATCTGTGCTTCGCTAAATTCACTGCACAATGAAGCTGATGGAAATATGAATGAGAGACATGTAAATTAATTTGGAGAGGAGATGAGAGCTCATTAAAACAAACTGAGCAAGTATACTGCATATTGATTGCTCCCTGGAAAAGGTGACACTGTGATAGTCCCCGACATTTCCTGAGTGTGTATATAAGAGTATGTGTGTTAGGGCTGGGGTGACGCGTCAACGTAATCGATTATGAAATTACGTCGATTAGCAAAATGTGCGTCGCAAAGATGGCACGCCTACTGAAAGCATGGCTTTATCTGTGTGTATAGCATCACTGCCCTCACACTTCTCTGCGTCAGCTCCGTTTACTGAGCAACACGTGCAGTAGAGGGCAGTTTAGAGTAAATCAAACATGGCGGCGGTGGATGAGCTCATATTTCGGAAAAATTTCTAATGAATGTGCAGAACCTCAAATTAGAAAGTCCCGCCGTTTCTTCTTCGTCGTGTCCGTATGGAAGTGGTCACGTCTCGCACTGCCCTCACGGTCTCAAGCGGGTACGAAATGAACGCAGAGTACGAACAGAAGGCTCCGTGCATATCCGTATTTAACGTTGAGCATAAACAAGCCTTAAAACATGTTTCTGTCAGTAGTGTCACTAGACTACGCATTGCTAACAGTTTCCTAATCGTCCAGTGTAGATACCTAAGGCTCGATGCAGCAGGAGCTTTAAAACACACGTAGGTTCACATGCTGGTTCTCAAACAGCTCTCTGCTCTCTACTGACTAATTTTTACATTGTGTGTGTGTGTGTGTGTGTATATATATATATATATATATATATATATATATATATATATATATATATATATATATATATATATATATATATATATATATATACACACACACACTGTAAAAATTAGTCATTAGATTAATCAGCTAATCGAAAAAATAATTGTTAGATTAATCGATTATGAAATTAATCATTAGGTGCAGCCCTAATGTGTGTGTGTGTGTGTGTGTGTGTGTGTGTGTGTGTGTGTGTGTGTGTGTGCTCACACCAATCAATTAACAGAATTCCACACAGATCACACAATCGAGCACAAAAACACTATTTCAACACTTCAGAGCCATCCAAGACAAAACACTCACAAGAATCTGCCATGTTAAAGGAAGGCGTTTTGAATAACTAAGCATGTATACGCAGGTGCTACGATCACACAGTAATGGTTTAGCGTGACCCGGATCACACATACATGCTGAAATGAATAATAACAGCAGAGTCAGAAGCCCCCTGTTAGCACGGTCTAAATTGCATTGTGCTAATGTAGAGTAACAACCTTTCACTGCCTATGAGCACAGCTGTCCCTTCTGATACACGTCCACGATTATCTCCCTCTGCTCCTCTCTCCAGAGGCTTGCTGTTTAAGGGCTGTGTCTGTCTGCAAAGCAGGATGCAAACAAACCTATCAATCATAAAAATAAGGATAAAATCTCTTCACATTCAGGTACACAACTGCTGTAAGCTTCGTTCTAAAGGAGACAGACTTCTCCAACCAGCTATCTCTACATGCCTCCTCGTCGCTACACTCTTTGTTCATTTTACTGAGGCCTACTTACCATGTAGGAGCACTTTGTAGCTGTTTTCTTCATATTATACCAGCACAACACACATTACCACCACATCAGTGTCACCACTACCCACATAAAACATTAAAGAATGTCTTTATATTATATTATATATTCTTTAATGTTTTATGTGGGTAGTGCTGACACTGATGTGGTGGTAGAGTGTGTTGTGCTTGTATAAGTGGATCAGATATTGGACCTCAGGGCTGGGCCGAGAATAGTCCACCAACCGAAACTATTCAGCCAACCGCGTCCTGTAACCGCTGACAAAGGACTTGAGGGCACCTGACACAAACAATGCAGCAACAGATGAGCTACCAAAGAGGTGTGTATTAGAGTGGACCAGCGAAGCACACTCTACTACAACACCACCGCCATGTCAGTATCACCGCAGTGCTGAGAATGATCCACCACACAAATAATATCTGCTCTTTGGTGGTCCTGTGGGGGTCCTGACCGTTGAAGAACAGGGCAAATTTGGGGTAACAAAGTATGCAGAGGAACAGATGAACTACAGTCTGTATAGTCTACAATTTTGTTTACAATGACATCCAATCCCACATAAATAGGCTGTACTTTAACTGTACTTTGCTAAACATACAGAGATCATGGACACAATAAGCATGAGCGCTTCTACAGTTTACCTGTAACTGTTTTCTTTCCAACCAAACTAGAAAAGGTCTATCCTTGTTTTATACACATAACAGAAAGCTGCCTTTTACTGACCGCTCAGCACTGAACAGCCACCTACTTGTAATTTACATAGATAAGTTAAAACCAGCTCAACCAAACTTCAGCCCATCCTAAACTGGTGAGTAAACATGTTTCTTCTGTACTGTTAAGTAAACAGCTGTTAATGCCAACACTGAGAAGCACCGAGAGCAACTGTGCGTTTACTTGTTTCTTACGATAAATGAGGACACAACTTTCTGGTGATATGTTACCCCACATAGACGTCGTATAGACGAATAATCTGACAGGTTGCATCATTTTACACATCACTCCTTAGAGTTAGAGTCTGCTCTGGAGTTTCAGTGTTTTTCTCTCAAGCTGTCAATTGTTTTCACTGTCCTTTGTGTCCTATAACCCAATTTTATGCACCTATCACACACACACACACACACACACACACACACACACACAAAGAGGCACAGACACGCAGGTCACCTTCATGTCTGTCTCAGACTGCCCACCTGAGAGTGTGTTTTGTATACAGGCATGTTGGTTCTGATGTGTGTATCACGCTGTACATCCCAAACCATCACTTGTCGACTGAGCGCAACATGAAACAGGTCCGGTATCCCTGGAGACGGACACACTCTCCGCCGTCCTTATTCTGTCACTCAGCTCCCGTTAAACCAGCCGAAACAACAGAACAGCTGCAACAAAAGTGTGCGGCTCTCAGTGGTGAAAGAGGCAACGGAGGTAAACAGAGGCAAATAATAGAAACCCGGTTTAAATTACCATGTTTTACTGCATTAAAGAGGATCTGACCACCAGTGTCCGAATACTAATAACTCCTGTCAAACTGTAGTAGCATTACTTTACTCATTACTTTACTGTGTGTGAAACACCTCCTGATATTCAGGGAGAGGTCCTATGTTGGCTCGCTGGCCCAGCCTTAGCTGTCTGCTTACTTGCCATTCAAGTTTAGTACTGAGCTCCTCCACACATTCACTGAGATCTTACTCGTCTCCTCTTCTGTCTTCGGTCTGAGAAAAGACTCACTCTTAGCACCAAACTCTTAAAATAATCAGGCATAATCAGATTTACAAAATATGTGACAACAAATTGTAAAGATGGTTTTCTGAGGTTTGCTAATCATAGTTACAGTTGCTAGGTTATGAAACACCAACTGGGTTTGCTACAGCACCACCTGATTCTGACTACTGATTCTGCCTACTGAGTAGTATGGAAGTAGGCGGAATCAGTAGTATTCATATTCAGTATTCAACAAGCAGCATGCCAACGTTACCTGGATGACCTACTAAATCAGCAGACTTTTTTTAAGTATGCAACCACAGCACACTGTGCTATCCCATGATTCACCTGGTGTAGTGGATGAGTTCAAAGTGGAGGGAAAAGAAACGGTGGAAAGCGGTACGTGGGCTGTGTATGTATCTCCTGCTAGTGAACTGCTGCTACAAAGGTTAGTGCTATTTGCGTTTCTTCTGAAATAAAAAAAAAAATGATTATGTTCATCTGGTTCATCTTCTCCAAGCTACAGCTTGACACCGTCGAAGCAAAGATTCAGACAAATTTACAGGTCAGTGTTGCAAGAAAGTATCTAAAATAATGTCTGAATGGAGCTTTTAATGAATGGCGGGACTTTTACAGTGATGGTTGACATCTTGCATCACAGGACGTTGGTAAGATATTAAATGTAATGCGTCCAAGGTTGCATGGCTACTAAACACTCGCATACTGAAACAATCTACTGCTTTACCACTCGAGCAGTACGCACTGGCTCCAATCTAGTACCTACTGACTTAGGTAGCCGGTTTTGGATTTAGCCCTTGAGTCGGAGCATTTATAGTTAGTTAAGAAGCTCAAGTTTATTTCGAGAAACCCCCCCAGACCTTCTTTTTTGAGACATTCGGTGGGGTGCAGGACTTTAATCAGGGGGTACTAAGGGGCCTGTATTTCACCCCTTGATTACACCCTTGGAAAAGTAATCTCACTACTCATTACTCTTCTTTTGTGTTACTCTCCGTTCAGATCTGGACCAGCTGGAAAGTGCAAGGCACGTTATGTGAAATTCAGTCTTTGTAAACAAAGTCTCTCAGAGTGCTTTAACGTGAAAGAGTTGATTGTAGAGAAAATTACAGACTTCACAGAATTTCTTTACATCGGTTTTGACAGAAACCAGTGATTGCAATGCCTACAGCACTAATATAGCCATTTATATACTCTCTAACACGACCTGTGAACCTGCATGTGTCTTCTGGCTTTTGTAATGTTGATCATGAATAAATGTCAGAAATCTAAAAACACACCTTCTTTACAGGTCTACCTCTCAGGTCATGAATCTCAACTATATGGTGAAACAAAGTCTCAGGGGCTTTTGAACAGTTTGGATGTCTGGTTCCTAAACCTAGCTGTTGTGAAAAATTTTGTTATTTGTTTTGAAATGAACAGGCCATTTTACTTCAGACCACAATTTCCCTGTAAGAAAGACATCATCATGGTAAACATGGTTCAAAGGGCCTGTTTATCCCAGCTCTCACTCTAGAAAACAGCGCTAGTAATGCTTGTTTAAAGTTATGAACGTTGGAAACAGGAGAAAGTTTCAACAGTTCAAAAACAGTTGCCTCATAATCTACAAGAATACAATGTAAGGTTTACAGAGTTGTTTGGGATTGAAAATGTAATCTTGTCTGTCAGTGGAGGTTGGGGCTCAGGTGAAGTCTGACCTCCAGCATCAGGATCTTTATACATTACAGTCACATTAGCATAATTAGATTTAGTTTAGACAGATTGCTTACACCTCTTCTGCAGTCAGAGTGATTTGACATCTGAACTGTTTACAGTGGTGGTGATAGGAACCAGACAGGTGAAGCACTGAAAGCCTCTAAAAGCTTCTTTATAGGAAAAAAATAACATGAAATGATTATGAAAACTCTGACTGACTTCTGACACTGACATTGTTTATTAGTGGAAATAGTGGAAATAGGGTTTTGTCCTAAAATAAATCCCTCAGAATTCTTCCTTGGTGGAAACGTACAAACAGATTTATAGAATATGGGTTTTACACTGTTTTTCCATTTATTTTGTTTTATGTATAACTTCAAACAAATACAAGCTCCACATTAGAAGTAAGGAATGTTTTTGTGACGATATAAAACCTCAGAAGACAAGTGTGAGTTAACTTGTGACTTTGGATAGAAAATAAAATGCCTATATTTATATTGTAGACGTTCTTACCACCAAAGAAAGAACCATTACCCATCCAATCACTCTAAATTGCTTGGTTTACATCTCATTGCCTGAATAATGCAGAATTTAAAAAATAATAATGGATGGATTTATTAGTATCCGTGAAATGCTGCCAGTACACGGCTTGTTTTCTATCATCACTTATATTATTAAAGACTTTATAAGTTTCTGCTGTTGATTGAAGTTTTTTTTTAAATGGCAAACGGGAACTGATGTATTTCTAATCAATTTTTAAACATCATACCAGTCAATAAAGCACTGATTAACTAAAACCTTTGAAGCCTTTTTTGTTCTACCAAACAACATTTTATTGGCTGGTTAACAGAATTTTAAGCTCCCTAAAATTGGCTTTGGCACTGGAGACAACATTTTCCTGTCAGTCTGCCTGTACAAAATACAGAATGATTCCAATCACCCACCTATACAACAAACAGTCTTTAATCAGTGCAAATCATATTTACTCCAGCATTAATCCTGATAATCCATAAAGTAAGTAGGAGGCTGTGTTTACAGAGGACATCACTCCTCTGCACATAGCAGCCTTACTGAACAAATAAACTGCCAATTAGTTCTGCTCTGTTTAGATTGTTTTAACATGCTTATTTCAATTATGCGTCAAGGCAAATATTAAACCAAGACTATACCGAGCAAATAAACGATGAACAACTCTGACCAAGTCTTAGCCTATTTGTCATTGGCTTGATATTCAGACTAGAGCTTCAAATGGGCCTGATTCTGAATACAGCCTGAGAAATATCTGTCTGAACCAGAACCGATCCAAACCTCAGGATCAGGTTTTAAACGGATATGAATTGTTTTCTGCTAAATGTAGTCTATCAATAAAAGTCAATTGTGAAATACCATAATGTTCAGAGTTCTCCAGAGAAACTCCAGGCTTTATTTTTAATTTGCTGAAAACAGCACCAATCAAAAAGAAAGACTCAAAAAGAATTGCCTCTCCAGCAATAATAGCTAAAAATACAGCCCTCTGCTCTACTCCTCAAAGACCACCACTCCACCTGCATTCACAGTGCTATTACTATTAAGAGTTGGTTGGTGGTGGTGAAGCTGCACTGTAAACTGTCAATGCAGTCCTCGAGGAAAGCAGTTAGTCTGGAGATCCGAATTTCACACCGGATGAAACAGCGGATGTGCTATTAACACAAGCTTTATATATTAACAATTATATAAATGTTTATCTGATGACTTTTAAGGGGGGTTGAATATTTTCACAAGCCACTCAATATGGACTACATTGAATATCATTTCACTTGTCAAGCTACCATTTTTGCAGTGTGCATCATAAGAAATTACTTAATAGGATACAAATCTACAAATTTCATTTCAATTCTGCTTTAATCCATTTGTTTTTCAAGCAATGTCTGGATAAACTTCCATACGAGCAGTGGTCACTAGTTTGTTTGCCTCTTATTTGTGAGATCACTGATTATCACTAATCGAAATACTTCTGTCCAATGACTAGTTTTTTTTGTCTTGGTTCCTCTCAGGGTTCCTTCCTCAGGGAAAGAAACAGTTTACATTGAATTAAAGCCAGTAAAAAATAAATAAAATAAATAGTAAAACCTGTTCAAACCTGAAACCTGAACCTAAAACTATATTTCTAGCTCTAATTTGTGTATCACTGATGGGTTGTGCTGCAAATTTTAACTAGGGGGCAGACTGGAGTCACAGTGCATGTAGAGCAGGTGGCCCCAGGGAGGTGCTCTGCTCCACTGACCACAACCTGCCCTGGACCACAACAACTGTCTGTCAGGAAGAAACGGAGCACTGCGGCAGAGCAACGCTGAGAGAACTTCATGGGAAGGAGGACCTTTACAGAAACTGTGTGTGTATGTGTGTATCTATTATATCCAAGTGCAACATCAGCTCCTGTGAGTGCATCTAAGTGTGTGTGTGTGTGTGTGTGTGTGTGTGTGTGTGTGTGTGTGTGTGTGTGTCTGTTTTAATGCATAATTAAGAAGGTCAGATTTAATGAAGCTCTGTGGAATAAAGTTCAGGATATCCCTAGGCTCTGTTTACCCTGTTAGAACCCCCACTGAGAGAGACTGAGAGAGAGAGAGAGAGAGAGAGAAAGATAAAAGGGAAGAGAGAAAGAGAGAGTGAGAGAGAGAACGAGAAATAGAAAAGATAAGGAGAGACAGAGAGGGACAGAAGAAAAAAGAAGAGAAGAGGGAAGAAGGAGAGAGAGGGAGAGAAGAAAAGAGAACTGAAGAGAAGAACCAGAAATATGTAGAGAGAAGGGAAGAGAAGAAAAGAGAAAGAAAGAAAGAAATAAAAAGAAGAGATAGAAGAGATGTTTACATAATTATACGTGTTGGCAACATTACATTTAACACCGTAATGGAAATAAAGCTTCTTTAAACTGAATTAAATTGAGAAATAAAAGAAGGAGGGAGAAGAGAAGAGAAGAGAAGAGGTTACAGAGATAAAACTTGTATGTCTACAGCGACCCCGTCAACAAAACAGACAGCACAAAGAAGAGCAGCAGAGACAGACAGTCATGCAGACAGAGAAAGAAGGGTTACCTGCAGGGTGGAGTCACTGTGGAGCTCCCGGCCGGCAAAGATGACCCTGAGTTGATCGGGCTGGACGCCCTGCAGTCGGCCCACTGTCTCCTTCAGCTCCGCCACACTCGCCCCCCTCTCCACCTCCACTGGGAAACCATGACTGGAGTTAAAGCGTACATACACTGAGAGAGAGTAGGAGGAGAAAGAGAGAGTGCAATGCAAAATCAAAGAAACAACAAAACCACATACAAATAACTGCTAGCTGTGGATTAAACCCACATTTTCATGTCAGCACTTTTAACCACCTTTAAAAAATCTGAATATGTTGTTTTAAGAAGAGTCTGAGGAGAAAAAAAACTAAACCACATGAGACTCAGACTCAAACCCACATGTTAACTGACAAACATCTCCAGAGATTTACGACTCATGAAATGCCACGGCTATGTATGTCTTTATTCTTGCAATGCTGTTCTCCCCAGAGTGCCATCAGGTTTGATACAGCTTCAGATAAAAAGCCTTTTGTTCTAGGACGGCAGTCTTACAGACGGAAAGAAGCGCTCTGTGTGGTTAATGTTTGTAGGAAAGAGCTACAACAACTTAAAATGACTGGCTAGCCCACAGGACAGCTAGTAGCTATTATGTAGCACAACTAACTGGCAAATACAATAGGCATCATACTCACTACACAAACTAACAAACTGTTTCTGACAATGGGTTTAGCCTGTTTCCTCTACACTGCGCTCCAGCGTATTCTGTCCTCCAGGACGTTCTACAGTGAAACTCTCCTTTTGAAGTTATGTGAAGCATGACAGGTTCTGAATTGGGGTTTACTTTTGTAATATGTAATGCCTGCGGCTAATAACAGCACTAAAATTCTCTCGCACCCCCGAGATTCAGAACTCGATATAGACATTAAACAACTTGCTAAATCATTGTTTGAGCAAAACCTACTCTTCACACCCAGGAAGACACTTTTATGACGAGTATTGCGGCGTCGGCGTACGAAACACACATGAAACACTGCACGTTCAGCAAACACTCTTTTATTAAACACAGCAACGGGAACGAATCACCGCCAGCACTGGCTGAAACAGCCGAGACAGCAGGCCATCCATGGGCGAGCAATAGCAGGACACTACATGGCCCCTACTTTCAACAGTCAGCTTTTCCAGGGACCTCACAAAGTCCGAGCAGGGTTCCTGGGGGTCAGTAAGAGGCCACTATTGCCCATTTGTTTTAGATTATCTAATTAAGAACCATTGATAAATTTGAAGCCATTCATACACCGTCTCATTGTACTTCACTGTTTCTTCAGGGCACACTCCAGATTTGGAGATTTGAAGGGGGGGATGTTGGTAAAGGAGTATGAAAGTACACAACTGGAGCCAACACATGATGCCACAGTGGATGCAATACAAAAGAGAGAGAGAAAGCAAGAGAGAGAGAGAGAGAGAGAAAAAGAGAGAGAGAGAGAAAATGCACTAGAAGAGAGAGGCAAGTCATAGCAAATGCAAAACATCAGCGCCAGCAGATATGAAGGAGGGAATATGAAAGTGTGGAAATAAAGGTGGAGGAGAGACAGAGGACAGGAGCTTGAGATAGAATGTGTGTGAAAGAGCGAGAGAGAGTGAGAGAGCGAGAGAGAGAGAAACAGGGGGGAAGGACAGGTGACAGACTTGGCGAGACAAAGAGACGGACGTTAACATTCAGCCCGTACAGTCACTTCCTGCAAATCCCCAAACCCCTTCATTAAGATGACTGCGATTTTGGGTGCAGAAGTATTTTTTTTCACCCCGTTATCGCCTCCGCTTATTATTTTAATTGAAATGAGTCAACCTTTGCAGGGGCCCCCGAGGCACGGAGATAAATTCAGAAATGGAAAATGGCTGATCTGAAAAAATCCCCTCAATCAAATATTGTATTATGAAGAGAAGGGAGCGGGAGGGGGTAGTGGGGGGTGGAATTGTGTTCTCCTCGCACATACCTAATCTGGTCTCAGTAAATATTTACTTCGATTGAACAATTGATAAATAGAACAGCTTGATGTGCCCAAAGCGCAAGAAAGACATTTGGCAAATATCCCTCTGTTTCTTTTCTCACAATCGCACACGTTCTCCTACAAATTCAACAGCGACTTGGTCATTCGGACTCAATATCATTGAAGCACGGCTCTCTTCCAGGAAATTGCATCTGCTGATATTGTTGACTTAAAGCACGGGGCGGCGGGGCGGCGGGGAGAGGGGGCAGAGCCTGCACTGATTGCTACTAGGCTAAATGACGAAAGCTATGGCTCCTGTTCCGACTCTGAAGAGGAAGTTGAGTGATTGCTTGTTGTTAAAGTGTGACATTCTCCAATAAAGGCATTCCATCAAGCTCTTGTGCAAGCAAATGACACTCGAATCAAAAAGTGGCCGAAAGAATAAAACAAATCAAAACCACGAGAGGGCACAAAGAAAGACAAACGAGGCAAAGGGTCTCAAACTAGCCCGATTCTGCAAACAATAAAAACCCGCCCAAGCTTGGGCAATTGAGTATACTGCTAACGTTGACCAATATGATTCCACGCAACTTCATCTTCTCTCACACTGACAGCACAAATACTGCTGGTCACAATTCCCATCACTGTGAGGACGCGCTAATATTAGAAAGACTGCTGGCCCACTTCCATTCTCCGCCGTCCCGCTAATAAGTGCAATAATAGCAGGCTAATGTCTCCATTGACAGTTGGGGCGAAGATAAGCCCGTATCAACCTGAGGCGGCGTGCTGAGCCGGTGTCAGTTTGGGCTGGGGGTGATGTTTGCTGTCGCGCTGATTTCCATAATCTCCTTCATTGTTTTGTCTCCCTTCCAGGAGGATAACAAATGAGTAAATTCCGCCTTTGTCATGTTTCATCACACTAGGAGTCAGGTTGGCGAGAGGGTCTCAACGTGCCTGGATTGCTGGAGTTTTCCCCTCAGCCAGCGCGAGTGACAGAATGCAATCAGCGAGCAGTGGCAGGCCAGATTACCCAGCACTGAGAGGCCACTGTAACAGCCGCACGAACCCAACTGCTGCCTCTACCTCAAAGATTAGCCGTTTCCATCCGCTGGAGAAGACACAAAACTGAATTGCCTCATATGGTCTATTACTGCTGTGTTTTCAAGAAACTTCAATTACGCATTTCCATATACGAGAGATTAACGCCCGCCTCAATCCAAGATTTGTATTAAGAGGAGGGAGCTGGCTTTGCATGCTGTTCTCCTCCTCGACAGCAAGTCGCCCTTGAATGAATTTCTGGCCGAATGCTAGCCCCCAGCCCCCACCCACCCCACCGCATCCGCTTTACTTATGTTGCTTTCGGCAGCCAGTGTCAGGGTCTGTGAACGCAGTACACTGAGCAAAAGTCAGGCAACATAAGTCTGCTGTTTAGCTAAGCAATGCATGTCTAGGACTCAGCAGAGCATGACAACGGGCATCCTCAGGCCTCTCCAACATGAATGTTTGTCATGAGGAAATTGAGCATAGAGAGAGAGAGAGAGAGAGAGAGAGAGAGAGAGAGAGAGAGAGAGCAGTGTGGGGGATCAACTCAGAGCAGAGTGAGTAAGAAAGAGAGAGAGAGAGAGAGCGAGAGATAGAGAGTGAGAGACTGTGGGTGTTAGTGAGTTTTTTTCTGGATAAAAATGTCCTGACTTTGGAGGAAAACCAAAAAAAAGGGTAACAGATTGGTCCTGACTTTGTGAGGTGCTTTTTACACAAGCTTCTAAGGACCAACCACTTCTCGTGGCTATAATGAAGCTTATAATAAAGAAAAACCTTTTCTGTTGCAAGCACACAAAATAAACTGCATGTATTTTATTATATTCAACAACTTTTGGTATCTCGTGTACAGTATTTACATGTATGCTGTATCAGTCCTGCCTACAGGACGCTGTCTACAGGACTAGGGCTGCAGCGACGCATTGGTATAATTGATTACGTGCATTGATGTGTCCTAAAGATGGCCACGCCCACTAAAAGCATGGATTTATCTGGAGTGCGAGCTACAAACAATCGCTCTCGTGCACCTAAAGTTGTGGGAGTGTTTCACACAGAAACACAACTGTGTGGTGCTCTGTCAGCTCTGCTCAGTGGAGATGATCACAACAATACACCTGCTATGCACGAGCACTTGAAGCTTTAGGCAACACAACAGCTAGACAGCACCTGTTTACTTGTTTTTCTTATCTTAGCAGATTATTTTTTAGATTAACACATGTAACATGTTTCTTTCAGTAGTGTCACTTGAAAAGTCGCATTTCTAACAGTTTCTTAATCGTCCAGTGTAGAACCTAAGACTGTTCTCGATACCGCTGGAGCTTTAAAACACATGTAGCTGCTTTTCAAGTGGCTCTCTGAAATATATATAGTCCACAAACTGTCCGGTTTCTTGTCTGTAAGGCGTGTAGGCTACGTGCCATTTGTGCCTCTAATTGTCCAGTCAGAGCATAGACTTTTAGTCTTTAACCATTTATAGATTGTGTGCATTTAAGGTACCTTTTAATACATTATGTCTAGAATGGTCATGCGTTTTCCCCGTGTTTCTAAGATGCCCTACACAGGACGCTGTTAGCTGGATAGTTCTGGTTGGTGGACTGTTCTCAGTCCAGCAGTGAGACTGAGGTGTTTATAAAATCCAGCAGCACTGCTGTGTCTGATCCTGTCATACAAACAACACACACACACACACACACATACATCACCTCCACATCAGTGTCACAGTGCTGTGAAGAATCCATCACCTGAATAATGTGGTGGTCCTGGGGGGTCCTTATTATTGTAAAAAGTAACTAACTACACTGACATGGTGGTGGAATGTCAGTGTGTGTTGTGCTAATAGAGGATCAGTGGAGCTTCTATATACCTCACTGCACTGACATCTGTCCTGTGGGCAGCATCCTGTGGGCAGTGTCCTGTGACCGCTGTCGAAGGACTAGAGGAGAGATCACTAATAGGCAGACGGACCCAGACGTTGTCCAATGCTGACCTAAACCAATAAAATATTAAAAGCGATTTAATTGTGAAAATGTATTTTTTATTTTTAAGCGTTTAACTTTTCTGGTCTTTCTGGTATACGGGCTTTGCAGTGTATTAACCTCACAGACCAATCACGTGAGTTGTAAGATCACCAAAGGCAATCAGCCAATCAGATCTGTGCATATTCGGGAGTGCGGCATGCACACAGGAGAGGTATGAAGCGATAAGCAGCAGTCAGAGAGTAAAGCAGGTCGGAGAAAGTATAACATGCTCTAAAAACGAAAAAAACTGATGGCGAAACCCGATTGTTTTAACAGGAAATGGACCAAGACTTATGTTTATTCCTCCCACAGGCGACTCCAAACCAACAGGTCAAACGGTGAGATAACAAGAAGATGCTGCCTTATTTACTGTTTCTATAAATAAACACTTTGGGATGCACTAAAAGCATTCTGTTTTTTTTTAATGTAGCTATTGTTTTTACTTTAAGTGAGTAAATATAAAAAACACATGTATTAGAAGTTTATAAATAATTTATTTAGTTCAGCATTTAAACAGTAAATATACTGAAATATACTGAACGGTATGCGTGATGTGTTGGTTTTTCAGTAGCTGGTGGTATAAGATGCTGATACTAGGCTACGTCAGTAAACAGGATACACCACTGAATCATAACACAAGTTAGAAATGATGAGGGTCCGGACCTTGGCCTGAGGAAATCTCCTCTAACTAGACCTTACTGAATTCTAATTAAATACCACTGGACTAAAGGATAACCAACACATTTCTAACTGTACATCTATAACGATGACCAACAAGGTAGGAGTGTCCTTTAGAGTGGGCAGTGAGTGGACAGTGTTTAAAAACTCTACTTGTACCAGCACAACACACACTAACACACCACCACTGCAGTGCTGAGAACGATCCACCGCCAAAATTATACCTGCTTTGTGGTGGTCCTGTGGGGGGTCCTGAACACTGAAGAAAGTATACAGAAAAAGCGATGGACTACAGCCTGTAACTGTAGAGCTACAGAGTGCACCTATGTGCTAGGGCGAGATGATAAAATGGACAATGGATGTAGATTCAAGGGGGTTATACAATACAAGAAATGAAGACTGTGTGTAAGTGGTGTGCATTTCTTTCCACAGGTGTAAAAAAAGAGTGCATAACTCTCTCCAGAATATAGAACAGTGGCACCAACCACCCTGTTCAATTCAACAAGAAAAAAATAGTCCATTCAGCAGCTAAGCAGCGCCAGCAAATGAAAAGGAAACATTCGGCTGGTCTCAATACTCTCTACATGTAATGAAAAGTACGTTATTTACAGATAACATCCCATGACAGTAATTCCAAGAGAGCAACAAGAAGAAAAGGGTGAAGGAAAGACGAAGCGGCGGGCTGTCAATCAAAAGCGGGGGGTGGCAGGGTATCATGGCAAGCCAATGATTTGTGTCGGACCGGAGTGGCAGACGGCCAGATCAATCTAGGCCGCACACAGGCAGTAATATGAAGACAGATTGGCTTAATTCTCTGCTGCAGCATCGGAGAGAAAATGGGTCTGGGGGCTCTTTAAGGCTGGAGCCAGACAGAGTGGAGGAAAAGAGGAAGGGAGCAGGAGAGAAAGAGAAAGAGACAGAGTGCCTTATGAAGGGTAAGTAAGAAGGAGGAGAGGGAAGGGAGAATGAAAGCATGACAGAAAACCTAAATGTGTTGATAGAGCTTCTTGCTGTAACTTGTAGACGGAGAAGAGAAGGTGACCTTGGGTCAGTGTAACATGAATGTGCAAGAAAAACAAAAGCAAAAATAAAAAACAAAAACAATAAAGAGGACTCTTTCAAAACATTGGCTGACATTGCAGCCCAGCTCACACAGTGCTCATACCAGTTCTCCAGCCATTGATTAGCAATAAAACCAACTACAGTGCTTAAAAAAAGAAGCTTAAAATAGTGCCAAGCCCACAGTCTTCAATTCTCCTCCACCATAACAATAAAGAAGATTGATTCCGCAATTCCAGAACTCAGTATGAGCAATTAGGTGAGCAAATACTTTGATAAGGCCTTCGTCTTGCAGGACAATGTGCGATACCTGCGAGCCCTTCTTCGGCAAAGTTCCAATGTTACACCTATAGGAGTGCTTAGGCAAAACTCCTAACAGTACCTTCACCTACCTGAGTTATGTAAGCTGGCTGCTGCTCCGGATAAGAGCGCCTGCCAAACACCATAAATATAAAGCATAAGCTTTATGTATTTTAAGTCTTGATATCTACTATGCAGGACTTGCTAAAAGATGCATTTTGGGGCATCAGTGCATTCTGACGAATAAAGGAAGAGGCAGAATCTCTGTCCAGTGTTGGAATATGCAGCAAATCAATGACCAAATTGATTCGGCAGAGTGCAGTTCATGGGGTTGACCAGCCCGCTGCAACGCAAGGAAATATTCCCCCTCACGTCTGTCCATTCTTATTAAACCTGTGCAAGAGGAGTCTATTTCAGAAAAGGCCACAGGGAATGCGTCCACCAGCACTCGTAAAGAAAAAAAAAAGAAGCAGATGAGAGAAAAGGGCATAAAAGAAAGCAGGGAGCAGGGCTAGTGACAACCACAACCACCAGGCATGTTATTGAAAATGGGGCAGTAAACAGATAGCTGGGAAAGACCTGAGCTACGGAAGAAGCCACCAGCAATGCATTATTATTGTATGCTTCAGGTACATTCATAGCTCTCACAAACTCTACCACGACGACCCGCTGCTCAAATTTGTAATGAATGCCACACAGTGTTGAAGATGCTCTGTAGATTCAACTTGAGCCTTGTAGGCTTATACTGACTCCCCACCGCGTCAGGTGAAACAGAGATATTTTTTGTTGAGCTGGTGCACTGACAAGCAAACCAAAAGGTGCTGATGGTTTTGGATTAGACTGTCTTCCTGAGTGCTGCAGGTCCATCAGAGGCACAGACCAAGCAGATCATTAACAATGCTAATTAAGCACCATCCCGATGGCCTGCGGTCTAGATCCTGGCACGCCTGAGAGCGCCAACAGAGCAGGATGTGCACACATGGCTGGCCACAACCCTCCAAGTCCCTCAAGGAAGAGAAGACATTACTGTACTATACTGCAGAAGCAATATAGCTAGCTGTGACATTCAGACCTTGTAATGCTTTTGTCCATTTTTAGTTTTTGGCAACTGACTGAAAATGTCCCTTTACACTGTGTGACCATTTCATAAGAAATGGATCAATACTAAACTCTCAATTCAAAAACTCTCAAGTTTCATTAAATTTGCATTGAACTTACACTGAATATTAAAATCTAATCTTTTCCCATTAAAACTACCATTTATAAAATACAAGGCTTCGTCATAACAGCAATGAACACATTTTTGTGAAGCCTTTTCATCATAGTAGCACATTTTTAAGCTTGTTTGTTTCTTAAAGCTGAGTGTTCTTATGTTTCAGATAGCAGAATCTGCAGTAAGAGCTACATCTATTGGCTTTCAAGCTGGACCATGAAACTTGGCAGGTTCCCAAAACTTAAGCCTGAGAAGATTGCTGGTGCTTCTTTAACCAATTTACAACACATTAGCAACCACCTGGGAAAGCATGGTAAAGCCGTAGCAATACCATGGCAATTCAACGAGCTGGAATACTATAGCAACTTCATTGCAACACCACAGCATCTACCTGGAAATACTATATAAACCCAAGTAGGTTTAGCTAAAAATAATCAACACCGTTCTGCAACTGATTTAACTGCTTGCACATTCAAATTTTTACCTTCTAGTTGCATTGCTACACTTCAGGCAACTGGGCTGCACTAATATGTTTCAACGTGTAGTCTTGTAGCTGAATTGCATCTGACTATATAAAGTGTAAATGCCGCACAACATACATAATTACCTTTCCCAAACACTCACTAGTCTGAGACAAATAAAATGTCAGAATTCAGCTTTTTAGATTAAGCAGGCATCTAGTAAACACCATTCCATGCCTGTTTTTTAAATTAAAGCACTTCCTGCAGATCGTTAGATGAATCACTATCCCTAAAACAAACAGACCGAATAACAGAAGCAACTGATGCCACCATTTCTCAGAATTTGTTTAAATAGCCGTCCCCCGGGGCCTTTTCACGACCAAGTGGGATACCTGAAAACCCAAACAGGCCATATAGGAAATGCATTGCTAAGCGTTGTTGCCTAAAAGCTTATATCTCACTCAAGAGCTGCATTCATTCTCCCCGATCTTTCCGATGCGCTAGATTTCCTTCCCATTTCCCACTCTTTTTCAGCCGTCGTCTCACCTGCGTCCTGACGCTCCCCCCCAACCCGCCCCCCCTTCACCGCGGCTGAGGCTGCCGCCGGCACATATTTGCATGAGAGCCTGTGTAACCAATTCCAATTTCAGGCAGAATTTGTTTTCCAGGCCCCATCCTCAGGTTTTAATTATAAAGTGAGGCATTCGGAGAAAGCACCCAGTGCATTTCAGGTGGCTATTCATTCGCCAGTGCAACTGAACCGTGAAATTATTCGCGGGTCTAATCATTGACTAAACAATAAAACATTAATTCAGGGAAAACGGATCAAAGTGAGGTGCTCAAAGAATGGGATTGGGGTCCTTGGGGGGCAGTCAGAAAGCAGCAGGGGCATACGGAGACACGTGCATAAGGACACGTGCGCCCAGCTGGTTTTACAGGTACAGTCTATAGGGGGAATGCAGATTTTGAAGCCTGTGGGAGCAATTCCAAACAAAAAAAAACTACATTTACATAGACATTAAAATTCAGAGTAATCCAGAACACTTTAGCCCACTTGTTCTCAGCAGGACCTGCATCGGAAAACAGTATTCTAGCCAAGGCGGGTGGAGCATGTCAATATATAAGCTCAATCACATCCTCAGGAGAAGTATTTTTTGTCATTGTGCCAAGGCTATCCCTCTATTGTCTCACTTATTTCTCTTTACTTTTGATATTGGCTCATCATTACAAATTCATTCAGCTAACTGAAAGCAAAATAAAACATCCCGCTCAATCCAATGCCACTGCTGTTCCTGAATATTTCATAAGTTGAGCACATTGGTCTGAGCAAAGTCTTAAATAATTTTCAAGGTCGATCACTTGGTAGCCAGTCACTTGATGATCACAGGCCAGATGCTTAGAGCCCTTTTCAGCCCACATTGGGGAAAAAAAACAAAAAAAAAAACGGGGTCACGAACTGAAAGGTCTTACTGTATGTTTAGGCTGGCCATAAGCTGTTTATGCAATGAACATTTGCAAAAGTATAGAAGTTTATATCACTGACCTTCTGGCTCAGATTTGAAATAAGCTACACATGAAGTATGCAAAAAAGAAACACTCCAGCATTTTTTCCGATCTCCATTCGCCACATCTGTAGTTAATGACTGATGAAAAGACAACAAATTACCTGCACTCAGAAATAACTGCTGACTCAAAACGCACTTACAGTAAAAGCCAATGGGAAGTGTTTTTTTTTTTTTAAAACATAAAACACCGGTCCTATCTATTAAGTCATATTTATAGAAGAAAGGCTTTTATCAAGGGGCAAGGAACACGGCAAAGGAACAACACATACTGCCTCACTAGTGCTATTAGGAAGGCAGGTTCTCCAAGAACTTTCCATTGCAATTCCATTTATTCTTCTCTAAAAAAAAAAAGCAAAAATAAATTAAACAGTTTGTGTGCTGTGTTTTTTTTTTCCAGAGACATTAAACACAGTTTTTGTTTGGGCGTGAAGCCAAAACGAAGAAAAAAATATATGTTTTTAAAAAAAATTCTCATACAGTTATATGTAACAGTTTGGGTGCCCCTGGTTCAACTACACATTCTGTTGTTTTTTCATGGTACAATTAAGTGAACGGCCCCTCAAGCCCTTAGTAATAGCATGTACTGTAGTTCAGGCTATAATTTTTGTGCATAAAAGAAAAAAAAACAGCTTCTGAATTCTAAATACAGAACATTGTTTTATTACTGACATTAACAGTGATGTTGATTAGTTGGTGCACATATTAGTCCATGTAATACGCCATCCAAGACATTCCATGTTAATTCTGTGCTAACTGATTGTATGTGGTAGATGATGACCGTATGAGTGCAATGTTCAAACACTCCTCACAAAATGCTTTTACTTACAAGTTAAATGTGTAATTTTACATTTTTACCCTTTCACACTAGACCAGTTCACTACCAGCATCAGCTCTCATTCCTAGCCAGCGACCGCCAATTCAGTTACCAACAAGGTGACGCTTGATTGATGTTTCTCATTTAATGTTTGAAATCAATGAAGACCACTAAGTGGATTTTAAACGATTTTTCAATTTATTTAAATGATTTTTCTTGTTGAGATCTAATTTCGCAGCTGCTTTAAGAGCTGACACTCTGTTCGGTCTACGATTGTGAAACGGCATTAGCCGAGACTGATGTGAACTTATAAACCCTTCAAGGTGACCAAAGGACAGACAGCAAGATGGAGCAACGACGCCTTCCCTCCCTTAAGCGCTTATTCAACACTATCAGTAATTTTGACAGACAGTAATACACTCATTATCCTGCTCAATTTCAGAGAGGGCTTGTGGTGTCTTCTGCTGTAATTAGGCAGCAATACTCACCCAGTCCAGTGGAGTATCTGTCTCCTTCACTCGTTTTCTCCACACTTCTCTATTTATTGCTAGTCTTTTTTTCCCCCCCATTTCCCCCTTCTCCATCCATTTCTCTCATTCTCCTGACAGCTAGCTTGGAGATATGAAAACTTGTGATTGACACACCAATTTCCTTTCTGCCAGCATGTGCCAAAGCCCCGATTTCTCAAGGTCTCTTTTTTCCCCCCTTGTGCCTCAGGTGAACCCAATAAGCGGAAATATGACTGAAAAGACATATCAGGCTTCAGATAGATAAACCACCAAAGGAGTCATTGAATATTGATGTGTGATTAAAACGATTGTCGAATTCCTTCGTTATCACCAAGCAGGCAGGTAACATGACTTTACATCATGGGTTTCTTTGCTATTTAGCCACTGGTCAGAGAAAAAACGTTTTCGATTCATATAACATGACATGTACATCATGGTAACTGAAAGATGAACTGTGTCTTGTACAATGTGTCCAGCTCAGTGAAGAAAGACCAAACCTCCTGCAGCCCTCTAGGAAGACCAATCATCAAACCCGAGGCTGTAGTTCACTTCCTACTTGCCATGTTTAACAGACCTTCAGACATTTTCTAGATATAAACCAATTGCTTTTTACAGAACTTTGCGAAACACTTTAATAGAAACGCCTGCTTAGTTAGTGTACAGTTAAGCCATAACTCACCTTGGCGAAGACAGAACCTGAGGCATTTCCAAAAAGCATTTTGTGAGGGTACTCTAAAACGAGATCAGATTTTTGTTTTGTATATGAAAATGCTGTTAACATAATGTAGTCTAGGCCACAAGAACAGACCCAGTCCCAAAACACATCTTACTAAATCAGTGGAAATGTAAATTCAACATTATTCTTTAATTAATAGATCAGATTAGCTCATTAGTAAGCTTTATCATTATTATTATTATTATTATACGTCTATGTCTAACGTCTATACGTCTAACGTCTATGTCTGATAAGCACTGTGTGGGTCACATGAAGCCCTGCATGCTTTTTTTCAGTTTCATTTCTTAATTTAAACTTTTATTTTCTGTTGGGATGAATTTGATGCAAGGTATTGTATTGCTAAAACATATACATTGAAAAATGATATACTCCCAAAGTCAAGCCATTCCTAAACGCTGTGTGGTGACAGCAGTTAGCTTGAAAGGAGAGCTCCGGTCAAACTTGCATATAACACTAAATTAAAATGTTAGTAAGCTGCATCAGTTTTTTATAAACCTACATTCTCACAGTGCACTGACTTGCAAAGAGTATCAAATTACAATACCTTCCTGAGAAACAAAGATTCTGGGGCTGTGCGATCAGGACGGCGCCTTAAAGACCCTATAAAAAATATGACGGCTCAGGGGCAGATTTAAGTTTCACCCAGGTTGTGCGCAGGGGCACACTGCTAGTTCATAAAAAAGGCCCGATTAATTTTGAGATGTGAGAGGCAGCAAGTGCTGAACAGTACAGTATAATGGAGCACAGTTACAGCACAGTTACAAATCCGTGCTGGGGCTGAAAAAGCTATGGACGAAGCAGGAAACACTGATTCGTCAAAGTCAGTCAGCACTGGCATGGTACGTGCTGTAATGGAAGTGATAATCCTAATCAACACTTGCTATGTAGAATGAATATCAGTGACTCTTCACACACTTAGCAAGAAATAATCCTCAGCTAGAAGCTCCTCCAATGTTGCACCTGTTGTTTTATTTTACTGCTAATGTGAGAAATCATGTCACCATCACACAACCTACAGACCACTCTGCCAACTTTCAACACTCTAAAACTACCCACTCAGCAGTGACACCACCCGATCCACACTGATCTCAGAGCAGCTGTGGTTTGTTTATGGTTCTAACGGCCATGATGTTTACCTCAGCGCAAGACATTATGAGATTCATACAATACTACAGGCTTGAGCTACGAAATGAATCTGAAATCTGAATGTGAGAAAATATAGCATAGAAATGGGACTGTTATGAATATTTATCAAAACACCAAAGCTTTAAAGTTGTTTTTCAGAAAACTCTCAACACTGTCAGGTGAAACACTAACAGCATGTAAATCTACATTCAGAGGGTAGTATTAGTGATAACATCATCTTGTTCAGGAATACAAGAGTTATCACTAAGGGTCCTGTGTGTGGGGACTTCCCTCCTGGAACAATAAAAAAAAGTTTACTAAACATTTAATTTATTATTAATTAATGATACATTTCCTGAGTTATTTTCATTAAGTGCCACTATCTGCTGGTTTAATATAGGCTTCATTATGTATTTTTATCCTAAAAATAACTTGTAAATAAATAGTTAAATAATAACTGAATAAACTAAATTAAACAGTTTAGCTGGATTAAGATCCAAAATAAGCACTTGGTGTAGTAAACACGGACCTCTGTAAAATTCTGAACCTGGTTATAAACTACACAGCACATAGTGCCGCGCCATTCCCAGCTAAGAGTCACTGCTGTGTTGGTCCCTTTCCATTGATTGACAAGACTGATGGCAACTGATAAACTGTGCAGCAACAGACAGGCTACAGTCCTGATAAAATGGCCAGTGATTGCAGATACCATATACCTAATTTTAGTATTTGATTACTTTGATTTCTACCATTACTTTGATTTGATTACTTGTTGCAGTGTAATAGATAAATAGATGCAGCGTCCAGAAAATGCTATGAGGGAAGGATTAGCTAGAACGGTTGGTTTCATATAACCTGCAACAGAACAATACAATTTTATAAAAACTATTAAAAGTAGCTATCTAAACTGCCAAAGCGCTTAGATAATAAACTCATACATATGTACAGTATGAAGCTGAAGGTAGCTTCTTATTGGCCAGCTGTTTGAAATTTCCGTTCCACCTTAAATGGTGCTGCATTTACATTGTGGTGCCATAAGCAAACCTCAGCTTACCTTAATAAATGCAATTTATCTGCTACTTCTACTTAGAATAAAAGTATAATAATGATCAATAAATACCTTAAATACCTTTTGCTTATAAACAGCTCAGCGAAGATGCAATTGTTGCTGCTAGACTGTTGAACTCGTCTCAGTGGCTATTCTAAAGCTGTGTCCCAAACCGCACTCTTCAGTACTTCACCTACTATACTAAAGGTCGTATTCTCCAAAGTTACTGCACTGCTTTCTGCAAACTATTTGGTGTGCTTGTATAATGCAGAGGGAAACACCACCATTCAAGATTTAAGCTTTCACTGGTTATTTCTACACCAACAAATTCAATACAATCAAGATAATATACTGCTTACTGCACTTTAAAAATGAGTTTTAAAACAGTCTTCCAAAAAGCTTTTTTTTATATGATGGCTGTTCCTGAATCAGTTATGGCTTTGTTATCTTGTGACAAACCGCCACAGCTCTGCTGAATGAACTGCCAACCAAAATGGTGGCAGCGTAGCTGTGCTGTCTTTGGGATACTATAAACTGGCAACTCAGTCTTGTACAACCACCCTCATCACCAATGTTAGAAATTTAGCCTTCAGGAATCAGAAGTCAGGAGACCTTCAGCGTATACTTGAGTTTATTGACACGCACAGGAATAGGTACCGCTCAGTCGATCACAACCAGCCTGTTAGCGGTCAGGAAGCAGTCTTAATCACACGCAAGCAGAAGCACACACAAGCATCTTAGGTCATCTGTCTGTTGCCGGTCCAGTCTCTTGAAGTCCAGTCTAGATCATCTCTGACTCAGTCTAACTGACTAACTCCAGTCTACCATGGTTTATGTAGTAATCAGAAAAGGATCAAATGGGTGGAGGGGGGGGGTTGAGGGAGGTTGATATGTTGCCACCTTCTGGGGTGATTGGTATCACCTTAAAGACACCTCAACGGGTCATTTAAATACAAACAAAGGATGGGGGTGGTCAACTCTCCGCAGAGAGAGAGAGAGAGACGGTAATATAAGATGGTAATAACAAAAAGTCTTTTTGGTAAGACTCCACAAATACAAGGTCACTAGACGTACATGTGTTAATAATTATTTCTCTCACCAGATTACAGCCACCTGAACTGCGAGTATCCTCACTGTACCTGCACGCCATTCACCTTTCTTTTGACATTTCTAGCTTCCCTCCCCTCACGTACATTTCAGATCCATAACACGAGCTGGGTCTGCGCCCAAGCCCCTCTCTGACCTGTCTCCCACCCCCCCTGAGCTATCAGCTTAAGGAGGAAATGCTGACTTCAGCAGGCCCTGCAGTTCACCAGGGCTGAATACCAACAAGTGCCTGGTGCGGGCAGGCAGAGTAAAAGGGCCAAGACAAATGTGGATACATATTAAAGAAAATTATTCTTAGCCCACAGTCACTCCAAAGGCAGGAAAGACACTTAGCTGCAGCGGGCCAAAAATCAATAGCAATTTATTCTCTCCTTGGACTCCAAACACAGCGAGTAAATAATCCTGTCCCCACATGCTCCTGTCCCAAGAGTGCACTGGCGTCAGTCTCTCTCGCTCTCCCTCCATCTCTGCGTCTCTCTCTTTCTCACAGTTCATGAGCGGACCTGCCTGACCCCCCCGATCACTTCCACTTTGGGCAGATATCCACTGTCACTCTAGCACTGTGCTGCTGCACTCTACTGTAGAGAGAAAAGCACTCAGCGCGTAAATGGTTTACTGGCTCTGACGCTCTGAACTGCATTAGCGTAGAGTTTAGCCATTTACATTTTGATCTGAACTGAGCTGATATTTGTCTTTTGAATGGGCTGGGGTCAACAAATAGACTTGACCTGAGGCAAAAGTCATGCTGTGCGCAGGATTCTCAGTGTAACCGGCCAGACGATACAGCTAACATAGAAAGCTGTTATGCTAAAGGCTAACCCTAGGCTAAAGGCTAATATTACATCAAGAAACCTGTGGTTCCTTCTAAATGTCTCTCTAATGTTCACCCCTTAACAACCACCTAGACTAACGTTAACTCCACACTGCAGGAAAGGTGGGGTTGCAGAAAGATGCCTCAGCCGTTTAGGCTGCTGTTAGCATGTTTCATGCTGTTTCTGCATTGTGTTATTTTCAAGGCACAGTATGCAGCATTTTATGTTGTGTTAGGGGAAACGCAGTGGAAGCCAGTGACTGCGCTCCAGAGGTTTTTCAGACGTATAAGAGAAGCGATTCTGAAGTATGGTCTTATTTTGTTTTTTATAAGGGCTCAGAGGAGACACTGCATTGGAGACGGTCATCCTGTCTGCAAAACGTGAAAAAAAAACAAAAAAACCCAAAGGGTCTTCGTGTCCACCACCTACTACTAACAGCAAGTGTGTTGTAATAAATTGTGCTACGTTGTTGAAATGTTCTACCGTAGTGCTTAAACCGCCTTTATCCAAAACACCTACCAGCATTGAAACAATGAAGTTGAAGTCAGCTTATAGTTTGAATTTCCCCATTCCACCTTAAATGGTGTAGCAGTTACTAGAACACCTAAATCACCTAATTTCCCATAAAGGTGGAATGGGAAAATCTGAATAAGAAGCTGGTGAGTAGGAAGGTAACTTCCTTCTGGTAGAGGTTTAATATTAGAAGATAGAAGTTTAAATATTACCAGCAATAAAATAATAATAAGGATATTTCAATAGTTTAAATCAGCTTATCAGGGGGAGTAGTGATATTAAGCTGAATAAGTACTGAATTAAAATTTTAATAAAGCAAGTAAACATTTATTTATATAGCACTTTTCTAAGCACAGCTACAAAATGCTTTACAAACATCAAGTACTAAAAATAGAAAAATTAAACAAAACAGATACACATAAATATAAAAACAATACAGCTACATTCATAAAAAACATAAAACTGACACAAAACCATAAAAACAATGCAGCACCATCCGACAAATGACAAAAGCATTAGCTGTGACCAACCTCAAAAGCTAATGTATACAGATGTGTTTTGAGTCTTTCTTTAAAAATCTCCTTTGATCCAGCAAGTTTATCAACCATTTTACAACTTGGGGGCATTCACAGAAAAGCACAATCTCCCTTGCGTTTCCATTTTGTCCTAGAGACCACTAAGACCCCTGACTAGACGATCTCAGTGACCTGGCACTGGGATACGGTGCTAATAATTCAGAAATATATTTTGGCCCCTCACCATGCACAGTCTGGTATGTTAAAACCAAAGTTTTAAAAACAACAGGCAACCAATGTAGAGATGCCCATACAGGAGTAACATGCTCTCTTCTTTTAGTCCTGGTAAGTAACCGGACAGCTGCATTTTGAACCAGCTGCAGCCGTGCCATTGCCACTTGACTGAGACATGTAAATAATGCACAACAGTAATCAAGGCGTGACGATACAAAAGCATGAACGATCTTCTCTGTGTCCTGAAAGGAGAGCATTTTCTTGATTTTGATAATATTCCTCAACTGAAAATAACAGGCCTGCACCAGCTTTGTTATATGCATTAAGAAATTCAGATCAGAATCAAAAATGTCTCTGAGGTTTCTGGGATAACGGTTTATCTGTAAAGCCAATGACCCAAGTTCCTTCTGTAGGTCATAAAAACACCTCAAAACGTTTGAGCATTCATGTGTAAACCATCTGAACTTCTCCTGGCCACATGGTGCCACCTTAAAGGTAATGCACATTTGATATAGTTTTCATATGTTTACATAAGGTGCTGGCTCTGTTCTTATTTGTGGTTTTTAGAATAAAACTCAGTAAAACTATTTATCTAATACTGATAATTGATACATTATTTTGGTGACTAGTACTGTGATATAAATTTTTTATACCATTTTATTTCTAGTGCGTATTCATGTGTCACTCTGTAGTGAACATGTGCTAAAATACTTCAGGCTACCGTTTATTCTTGTTTGCCAGTATTTACACACCAGAATCGATGCAGCAGTACTAACAAACAATAAACTTGCCTTTATCAGCTAAGAACATTATGGCAATGAAGCGCAGGTTAATGTCTAATGTCTGCTATCTTGTGACAAAAACATTCTCTTTACGCTCATGCTGAAAGATCCTCTGTACGTCCGTGTGTTTAATGCTTAATGTCATTTTAATTGAACTAAAACTTGGTTTGGAGAGTAGGAAGTAGGCCCCTTGCTTCCGATCTATCTATTAGATAATCCCCACTTTAAGGGAACATCATATTGACTAATTTTCTGCATTCCCATAAACCACTGCAACATATAAATTATCTTGATTATAAGCTTCTATTTTTGATTCTGCTACTAAAACCATGACATTAATATTGATAATGTAACTGCTGAAAGGCTGCACTCCCAAAAATAAAGGTTCCGAAGGCCAGTGCTGCAGAAGAAACGCTTTAGGTTTTATGAAGAACCTTTCACTGGATGCAGATGGTTCTTCTTATTGTAAAGGAGATGAATTCAAGTATCAATTGATGTTTTATTCCTAGAGGCCTACATCCAAGAACCCCACTTTCCACATCCAAGAACAATTCTGGAGTCTTTATTATACAGTGCATGCGTCTAGCTTCAGGGTTGCATATGGGGGAAAATATAGCGCAGCATATACAGCTACAAATAGCAATACGACTTATGACTAAACGCATGGGTAGATAGGCCTGCAGGAGTTTGACAAAAACAACTGCCTATTTCTCAGACCACATGCTGGTGCGTGATTCATCGGGCCGCTCACAGCAGATCCATTGGAAACAACATGCATTGGCTCCCCACGCGCTCCATGAAATGTCTGTGATTTGTAATGCGGTGGTTTTGTAATTGTACTCATCCACTAACTCCAACTCACATAACCACTAACTCCAACTCACATAAATACGATTGCTTTATACTGATATGAGGCATATGGGATAATTATGAATTGTTTATATGAGCCTATTAGTCTGATGCTGACTTAATACACACTCCAAAGGACTGCTCATCCACTATTTCTGAGGAAATCAAGGGGAGTTTATTCTCCCTTTGCTGCAATAACAGCCTCTACACTTCTGGGAGGGCTTCACACCAGATTTTGGAACACTGCTGAGTATTTGATTGCATTCAGCCAAAAGAGGGTTAGTGAGGTCAGGTACTGATGTTGGATGATAAGTTCTGGATCACGCCAACTCATCCTGAAGGTACTGGCTGGAGCTTGATCATTCCAGAGAACGACTCCAGCGTTCAATGTTGGGGACTTGATTCACTTTTCCTCTCTGTGTTCTTGGTTTCCAATTAGACAAACTTGGTACCTGATTCCAGGCAAGTTAAGCTGATACCAAAGGGTGGCATAAAAATGCTCCAGGCTACTGATTAGTCTAAGAAAATCATCAATATGACCCTGAGCACATACAGCGTCACCATGATGACCAGCTACATTGGTTACTATATCTGCAGAGAAACTGAAGGAGCTGGAACCAAAAGCATGTAAGGTCAATTCAAGCTGTACCATGTGGTGAAAAGGTGTCATAAGGCTCTTGTTCGGCCGCTCCAGAGCATCAATGCTTTTCTATGAAGATTACTTAAGCTGTGCTATACTTCAGCTGAATTCACTATTCGAAAATGCAGCATGGATATTTTCTTCAGTGATATCATTTGCAAATGAACAGTTTTATATTTAATTATTATGTGGGGACCAGCATGTTTATTCTCAATGAAATGCCTATGATATGAATTATTTTTCCCCCATCTAAGTACATGGTCTGTTAGTTTTCTAAGAAAATATAAGATTCCCTATATAGAATTCAAATATGAGACTTTACTGTGAATTTCAATGAACAATGTGTTAATTTGCCAAGTTGAATATACTGGAAAAATATTTAAACACATGAGCAATGGCCACCTTTTCCAATGATGTGATGGTAAATCATTTAATCTACTAATTAAACAGTAACTGTGCGTCGTAAAAAAATGTGTTCTCTGTAACAGACAAGTTCACTTTCTTCTTTGAAAAATGTTTAAAAAAGCATGACATTTGAACACAGCCGCCCAAACTTTAGCACAGAGCTGTATACTCACAAGTGTTTAAACTGCCGTTAGCAGCAGTGAGGAACCTAAGAGAAAATGAGCTTTGACACAGAGCTAAATCTCTTAAGAAAAGCTGAATCATCAGTGTAGATTCCCTCCAAAAGCTGTAGCGAGCAACCTGTCTTCTTACTCTGAGTTGCCTGACTGCTCTTGTCCAGCAGTGAAAACCTCAACAAGCACTTTGTTTTCACACAAGATGGAAGCTCAAGTATCAATTCGACTGTGCAGCACGCATGAAACCAGTACTAGTTGACACAGGATTCTGAACACACTACATTATAATCAACGAGCTCACTGGCGCAGCTGTTTTACCCTGTAGGACTGACTTTATAAGCCCACACTTTTGTCAATGACCTGATTTGTGTGGAATATTTAGGATGCTGCTGGTAAAGGGACTTGCCCTGTCATACACTAAATTCACTAAGAAGCTGAATCAATATAAAATCAGGTTTTTGTGACAGATCATTGGGACAGATAACGTTGCCACTGCGGAGGATGTGTAGCCCGAGGCCGAAGCCAAGCTGCTCGATTCATTCTCATTTTCTCAGACAAGCGCCAGTCAGCTCTCTCAGACCAAATCCCTGTCTCGCAGGGATCAGCGAACCCCGAACTGACGCATCCGACACACTCAAAAGACACAATCAATATGTCTTCTTCAGAGTCTGAGGCTCCTGAGGCAGGGATGGGCTCTCATGTTTAGAAGAATGGCCCTTCCAATTAGCCCAGCGATACAAGGAGGAACACGGAAGTATCACATTTTGATGTTGAGCTCTAATGTAACTTTGTATTTAAAGAAAACAAAAATAATTACTCAAGATTTACTACAGCTAATAACAGAAAGCAGTGATTAGCACATTCTCTTTGGCCGGTAACAGTACAAAAACACAATATTTAATGTTTTACTTTTTGGACTTTTAACAGCACTTAATCGCTGATTTGGAGCTGAAGACAAAAACTGATTTTTGAAAGTGAAGCCTTCTCTTCTGTTAGTCAGCTGCGCAATCATTTGGAGCACATGTTGTATTTTGAGCTTATCAAGACATACACTTTCAGGCAGGTCAGTCTAGCACCCTCAAACTCATGCAGTCAACCTGTTGTAACGTGCAGAAGGTTTCTTGGTGGTGTTCTTTTAAAATAAGTATGAAAGTCACTGAAGATGACAGCTTCTAAAATGCAGCATGTCATAGATGTATCTCCATTTTTTTCCATTTTTATTTTTCTGTATTATTTGAACATAACAGCTGCTCTTTATATTCAGTTATATTCTGAGTTTCACAATGAACGGACCAATAGAAACGCTCCAGAATCACTGGGAAAAAAGTCTGGTTCCATTGACTTGCATTGGACGTTAAGAATGTATTTAGCCTCTGCTGTAAAGTTACTAGTTAATTTTTCTTTGGACAGCGACGATATGTTACTCCAAAGGTTTAGTGCTAATGGAGCTTTTAAAATACACCTTTTTCTCTCACCCACAACCTTCCTCAACCCCACGGTACTCTTCCCCAAATCTGATCTGATCTCCTTTCCAGCCAACGCTACCTTTGTGTTATTGTGCTTTAGTGTTTGTTTCTTTGTTGCAGTGCAAGCATATTTGGGTTCTTGAAAATTATTTTATTTATTTATTTATTTATTTATTATTATTATTATTATTATTATTATTTAAATCTCCTGTACATAAAATAAAGAGAACTAAGATAGTGAGATACCTGTTTGTGCACCATATGCTCAGACCTGCTGTTCTCTGAGCTGCTTTTTGAAGATTAAATTATATATTTAGTATATAGTCTAGTGGACGATATAGTCTGTACCAACATGCTGTGACACTGACATACAGTATGCTTGACTTTTTTAAAGAGCCTATGTCCTTCTCATATCCTTGGTTTTTATTGTTTTCCCCTTGAAGTCCACTTATGAGATTTGTGGTTGTAGGTAACAGAAACAGCCATATTTTATTTTACTTGTCCATTTTCCAACCTCTCTTCATCATCATAATTAAATAAGTTGTAAGTGAAATTGGCTGCCTGTCTGGCCAATGTTACAATACTGATTCCATTTGAAGATGAAAATGGACCAACCAAAACAAGCTGAGCATGTCAGGATTTTAAATTCACCAACCCCCAGACAAGCAGCATTCAAAACATGAGTTCATTATCTTTATTGATGCCAACCAATCATCCCCTTAACACCTACACCTTAGGTTCTCATTCCCGTACCTACATACCGTACAATGTTTTGTAGTAATTCATAAAAAGTACAGAAATTACAAGAAATGTTGTAAAGGAGACGACTGGCCACTGATTCAGACAGGAATGGGAAATAAGTCTCGGTATGTAAAATCGTTTTGCGTGAAAAGCCCCGCCTTTTATTAAAAAGATCCTATCAGCTTGCTGAGTCCCAAACGAGAAAAGCCCCTTCTTGTTGCGGAGATCTACGCAAGAACAGTAGTCAGAACAAGCTGAGACATCTAAGCCATTTTTGTGCGTTATTTAAGCCAAATGGTTGTTGTCAGATTTTGTCAGTGTATTCAAACATTTATTTAAAACAATACATTTTTGGTTTCACTTTTATACATCTTTCCCAGAGGTGCCTCAGTGTCTGATACCAATAGTGATACCACAACCTTGAGCATCTGCCAATACAAATACCAAATCAATACCACCTTTTTCCCTGTCATAAACGACTAAGCTGTTTATATTGTACTTTGAATGCACTGTGCTTAACCAGCCATTTAAATAACATCATGATCAAACTGTAAAACAAATTCTCCCCTAACAGAAGAAATATAACCCACAACATGACTCACTTACGGAATACTGCTGTTTCTTTCTACTTTTTTTACAGCACCAGATTAGCTTCACTTATGTAATAGTTTATTCTACAGGATAATATCAGGGTTTTTTTCCTTACAATATTTGATTTTGGCTAGTATCAGGCCAATACTGACCCAGAGTATCTGTATCGGTGCAACCTGAGCCATTCAAACATATAGAATGCCCAGGGACTTTCAAATGACACAAATGAAAAAAAAAAAACTTTCTTATTTTTTTCATTCATATTTTATATTTAGCACTTTTAAAGGGGAATCACACTTTTCTAAATACCCGAAAATTAATCAGTCCTTGACACATAAACAGAGCCCTTCTGAGTGGTTTGATGTGAAATGGCTGGTTGTAAAGAAACTTATAGACTCTGATTTCTGTACAGTATTTTTTACAGTGATGGAAGAACATAAAAACAGTCATTTCTTTATTCTTAACCAAAACCACCACTGAACCCACATGTGCCTTTGAGTTGCATATGTAATCAATAACCACAAAATAATCATAAATCTGAAAAAAATAATTTTGCCTTCCAACACCTGGCAAGTACCACTCTGCCATGACGGACTAAAATAAATTTAAGCCAAAACTTCATTACAAAGCTTTCATGAAACAATGTGTCAGACGTTAGGCAGCATGTGGCTTTCATCCCCACCACCTCCAATTCCTCTAGAGTGAAGTTTTTCGCAGCAAACCACTCTGAATGATTTTGTTTAAATCTTAACCACTTAACTATACACAGTTGACTCACATTATTATAACCACTTCCTACTTTCAATGGCTTCAGTGTGTAGCTGGCAGCGTTGTGATCTGGGGAACACATTGGTGGAATTCTCTGGGCCCACACATCCATGTGGAGGGCACTATTTACTGATCTGGGTAAGAATCCATCCCTGCAGAAAACACCTATACATGCTGAAAGTCTTCCCTAGGGCGGATGGGATCTTCCAGCAAGACAATGCAACACGTCATACGGCTAGAAATGTCCAGCATTGGTTGGAAGAGCTGGCCAAGACTGCCCTATGGATCCTCTAGTAGCTGTGGGATGCACTGCAGTGGCTACAGATACCTGCGACAACCTACCAGGACCTTATTGAGTCTCCCAGCCAGTCTAGCTGCTGTCTGTGCTGCACACAGCTGGAACTCTGGATATTAAACATAATACTGTGACTAGACTGTTTAAAACTAGTTTCCCTTCACGGTTATTCGTCTAGGCTTAGCTGCATCATAACAAACGCTATTGCCCGGCCGTGCAAGGAAGGCAGCCCACTGGTAAGATTCAGCGTTGTTTAAACCCAGATGAACAGCCTCTCCACGTGTCGGACACCAGCACTGTGTCCACATACAAGCAGCCCACCATGGGAACCGAGCTGACCTGTCTTCTACACAGCTCAACGGATAGCGGAGCAGATCTCCCTCGAAGTCTCGCGAGACCAAAGCCGCGAAATGTCACCCTGTCCCAAAACATTCATACAGGACTTCATACATATGGCGTTTTTGTCAACAAATGTTATGTCAGCTTCAGACCCCTGACCACGACTACGCCTTTAAAACCTTCCTGGTTTCCTTCACGCGGAAAGCAGCGTGTCTTCACTTAATCCCGCGCCAGACTCAAGTATCCAGTTCTACATGCAGCAGTAAAGACAAACGAATGACAAAAATAAACAAATTGACTAATTTAATTTTATATGAGACGCTGCTTACCGATCATGACGAGAACATCGGTGTAAAGTGATACCTGAGCTCAACTCCAGCGTGGGGTGACTTTTGTCAACAATTTATAACCAGCCATCGTACTGAGCATGTACGAGACCGCGGGGGATTGTGGGAAATGGAGTCACAAGCTCGTTTCACTCTGCCGGATGATTTATTCGGCCACCAAATAAAAACACACATTAACTATTTCAACTTGGTTGGCATTATTATTGTTATTTCAATTAAAAATGGTGCTTCAAATGAAACAAACGAGGCTAGAAGTATGTGAGTGCTGTTGGGAGAGACTACATTTCCTCTACTGCCGTTCAGCATGCAGTGTGTTGACGGAACTGCGCTATCGTTGAACAGTATAGTAAACAGATGGGTTAACGACCGGCTTCGCGTTGTTTTTATTTGGCTGCGTTACTAAGTTTACTTCCTTTGAATCGTTTTCAGCCTGCGGGAAAGCATGCAAGGAGTGTCCGGTGTGGGCTCGGCACAGTTCGGCCACGAGGCTCCGAGGAGCGAGTGCTTACTAGCGAGCCAGATGGCGCGCAGTGATGCTGTGGATAGTTATGTAAGCTTGCAGCGTATTCACATCCTTACAAGCGTGTGGGGTTCATAGCTAATGTTGTACGTCGATAATAGACATCGTCATTAGACGGTGCATTTTGGCTCATGCAGTCAGGAGGAGCGTGTGGCTGCCTGCTTAACTGAAATGCATGATTTGCTAGAGTTGTTATTGCAGTGAGTCAGTGTGGCACTATTCCTGTTCTGAACATGGAGAACGCGTGTTTTAACATTACTCCTACATTCCTTAATATAGTTTTTCAAGAGTCCTTTAGTAAATGGAACGATTCCATATAGAACCATTTGCATGCATAACTAATACGGTGCATAGTGAACTGGTTCTTGAGATTGCAGAAGGGTTGACACATTCTCCATCAATCTGAAAACCACCATGCAATTAACCATTTAAAGGGATACAGACTTCTTTTTAAAAAATCAAATACATAATTAAGGTGTAAACAGTCATTTAGAGTTGTTTGATGTAAAATGCTATGATCTAGAGAAACGTATAGTCAGAATTGTTCTGAAAGACCCACTGTAAAGAAATCTGAGTTAGATAACCATTTCATATCAAACCATATCCAAATGACTTATCACAAACAGAATTATAATTACAAAAATTTGAAATTTGATTTCCTCTTGAAACATGCAAATCATTCCATAGAGAACTGTTGGTTAAAAATAGCACCACTCAATGGACAAACCCCTTGATTTTCTTGGGGATTTCAGGGGTTTCCTGTTTAAAAGGCCTGTTTTTTTCCCCCAGAGATTCACATATGACATGTTGTTTTATGTTACTGAACTGCCATTATGTGTTTTACATGACCATGGTTTATACAACTCATCATCAACTTCTGTGAATGGGGCTAAGCTAGACTGAATAGACAAAAATATGAATAAATTGAATAAAACTCTTACTTAATCAACAGTGAAAAAAAATCAGTTTTCTATGATTTAGATCCATTAAAGAGCTGGAACAGCAGCTATACCAGCTTTAAACAGTGCAGTATTATCTCTGTAATTGCTGTATAGTGAACTGTACTGACACTGAGTAAAGCTCTCAGCAACAAGCTGCTTCATTCTTCTCTGAGCAGACCAAGGTCGTCACAAGCTGCTCTAGCGGATGCTAAACTGGTTTTGTTAAAAATATCTTTTTCTTTCTGCAGCAAAGTTAGAGCGATCACTGAGGCGTTTCAGCTATTGAGAGAACTGCATTGTGCCCTGTACACTTTGAGAACCCCTCAGTTTAAAGCTTCGGGCATGCTGATGAATGTCTTAAAGTCTCTGAGAAGACAGAGTTAATATTAAAATGTTTGTACGATATTAAATGTGAGTGCTATATTAAACATCCCGCAAGACTTAAATGAAAAATATATGTATGATATAAATATGATAAAACAGGGCTTACAAGCTGCTGATCAGAGATATCTGAAAACTGTGGGGGCGTGGCTAAAAAGCTTGATTGACAGCTGTCTGTGTCCAACACTCCTAACCCACTCTGCCCCTCCTACAGAAGTAAAATCATTGTCTATCTTTTATGTGGCGCTAACTTGACAAATAAAGTCATGGACGAACCCCGGAGTAGGACGAAGGAATAGGCGAAGGAATAGTGTTGATGTACGGATAAAGGAATGAATGGGGGACAGGCAGCTACAGACAGGAGGTCTGACTTGCTAGTTTTTGGTTTAGCTAGTTAGGTTTAGCTCACTAAGTTTCTTTAATTGCAAAGGTTTTGTGTGGGCGGGGTAGGAGTCATCAGCCATATGATTGTTTAGGAAATGCTTACGGAAGCATTACCCAAGATTAGGAGCCCCCCAGTTTACATGGAGAGAAGAGAAATATGGTGTCTGTATCAGTAACGTTTGGATAATTGGAATATTACTCAGTGCGTCTACTTGCCTACTGTTTGCCTGCTAGAACAAGGTTAATGTAATACAAAGGAAACACAGATTTAGGTTTCCTGGGTCTTTAAAGACAGACGGTCTGTTTTGCTGTACTAATTTCAGTCTGCAATATCAATGTTTATTTTACTATATCAAATTCAGAGGCGTACAGATTTAACGCCTTCTAATAAGATTGGGTCGCTCCCAAAATGGGTCGCCCGGCTGTCTCGTAGGCATGTTTGTTGTGTGCGCTTTAATAAATGCATGGACCTGTTAAATCTGGGGAAACGGTAAATGATGTAAACCTCATTAATATTGAAATTGAAACAGCATCAATGTAATGTTTCCTGCATCTCTTCAAATATGATGTGGCATAATACAACCTAACTTGCAGCGTAAAATGATTGACTAAACACGATTCAATTTGCATATTAATGAGCAAGATGACAGATTATAATATTTGGCCCTTTTTGCCTTTTCCCTTCAGGGAGCAACTGTAATTTCAGACACTTTATTTTCCAGGAATAGCTGATAGCTTTGGAAAACAAACAGATCACTTTAAAGAACAAAGGAACTCGCATCAATCTTCTTGTTCATCTTGCGCTTCCAAGTTTTTCGCCAGTGACATTCTTCGTCTGGGGCGGGGTAAATGGAAATTGTCAGAGAGGTATTTCAGAAACAATTAGGCGGCTAATTTTTTCTCACCTTCTTGCTCTACTTTGTCATCTTCATACGAAACCTGTGTTGATTTGATGCGGTTATGGAAAATGTCAGCTTGACGTCCTTATTCTGTATTCTTAAAAGGTGCTGCCAGTTTTCTGAGAATTTCAATAGCTGTTATTGTGTGGTTTTTTTTTATTATTTGAAATGTCAGCTGTTTTTGAGCGGGAATGAAGGTGTTATTAGGTTCTCTAGAAATGATGGAAGTCGTTTGTTTTGTCTGTTTAGCTGACAGCACCTTAAAAGCTTGGAATTTTCGAACACGGCCGTATGAACGCAGTCTTCATGTAGTTTTTCTCACGGCTTCTCTGTTGCAGGGCTATCAGCTGAACATGAAGACTGAGCCCCACATGTATAGCATCAACTCCACAGAGGAGCTTCAGTTCCTCAGGTCTCGAGTTCAGGTGCTGGAGAGAGAAAAGGCCGAGATGGCTGCAGAAAACCAGCGCCTCAAAGACCTGCTCATCAAGGGTGAGTTGTTTTAAAATAGCTTAAAGTCAGTCGGGAATCACACAAATAATGTTTTTTTCAGTACCGTCATGCGTTTATGATAGGGTTGCCAGATTTTGTCTGAATTTAAGATTATATGAAAACTGATTACATACCTTTCTCAAGTTTGGAAGACATATTACTATCAGGCATTTTCTTCTTTTGTGCTTCCAGATGAGTACAGCCATGACATTTCTGGGCTTTGAACTCATAATCTCCTAGACTCACTTTGAAACCACAACAATTAGTTAGTGCAGTTCAGGGCACAGATGTCTGAGCAATTTTAGCAACTTGAGAGTGGTGTAACAAGCAAAGCATTCAACTTCACCAGGAGGTTGTGAGTTTGAACCCCATTGTTGCTTTAGCCTTCCATAACTGAGAGCCCATATATATATATAGTGGTCTTAGGGCAGGGCTATCAGTTGACATTGAGCAGCATTTTCGTCATATATACAATACTGAAAAGCTTGTTACATATGTTTACAAAAATCTAAATAAACCAAACACAGTTATCTCACTACAACAAACAGATCATACAAGTGAAAGTGGCCAGAATAAAAAAACATGTTATTTATGTGAAGTTTATAGCCCTCGTCTGTTTAAAACTTGTAGTTCTTGTCAAAAATGGTGCAAATAATATAAAGTGCTAGAATATAAATGTGAAATACATTGGTGACAGTGTAGAATGTAAATATTCGCTGGGTTAACAGGATTAGAAAGGCATGTTATCTTTTTTAAGCTAGTTTTGCCATGGCAACCCTGAAATCTGGCAACCCTCATTTAAAAGTACAAAGCAGTATCAGGGAGTGTCTCTAAGTTAGTTGAGCATTTTCTCTCAGTGATGGTCAAGTGTGATATTATTTTTCCCCGCCCGCTGGCGCACAGCAATGTAATCAAAACTTTCAAGACAGGAAAAAAAAACATAACATTTTGATAAAAAATTACAGGAAAGAAACAATTTTGTCTGCACAGAATCCAAGCTTGTAATCACTGCTAATTTGCCTCAAACCACACTGAGGTATTAAATAAGTCGACTTGCTTCTTGTAATTTCTGATTCTGTATGATATACCGTTTTCTAAAAACCATAAGAAATTCAGACGTTACAGTGCATCCGTAAAGTTTTCACAGCGCTTCACTTTTTCCACATTTTTTTATGTTAGTTATTCCAAAATGCCATTTTCAGATCTCTCCAGAGGCTGGGCCACTCAAGAACACTCACAGAGCTGTCCCGAAGCTACTACTTTTTGTCTTGGCTGTGTGCTTAGGGTCGTTGTGCTATTGGAAGATGAACCTTTGCCCCAGTCTGAGGTCCAAAGCGCTCTGGAGCAGGTTTTCTTTAAGGATGCCTCTGTACATTGCTGCAGTCATCTTTCCCTCCCCTGCTGCCGAAAAACAACCCCACAGAATGATACTGCAACCACCTTGCTTCACTGTAGGCATTCAGGCCAAACACTTCAGTCTTTGTTTCATCAGACCAGAAAATTTTGTTTCTCATGGTCTGAGAGTCCTTCAGCTTTTGCCTTTTGGTAAACTCCAAGCTGGCTGTCTTGCGCCCTTTACTGAAGAGTGGCTTCCGTCTAGCCACTCTACCATACAGGCCTGATTGGTGGAGCGCTGCAGAAATGGTTGTCCTTCTGGAAGGCTCTCCTCTCTCGACAGAGCAATGCTGAAGCTCTGTCAGAGTGACCCTTGAGTTCTTGGTTGCCTCTCTGACCCTATAACCCTGATCACTCAGATTGGCGGGGCAGCCAGGTCTAGGAAAAGTGCTGGTGGTTCCAAACTTCTTCCATTTATGGATGATGGAGGCCAATGTGCTCATTGGGACCTTCAATGCTGAAAAAAATCCTGTACCCTTTCTCAGATCCGTGCCTCCATACAATCCTGTTTCGGGGTCTACAAACAATTCCTTGGACTTCTTGGCTTGGTTTGTGCTCTGACATGTACTGTCAACTATGGCACCTTATATTGACAGGTGTGTCTTTCCAAATCATGTCCAATCAACTGGATTTTCCACAGGTGGACTCCAGACGGGTTGTCGAAACTACTGAAGGATGATCAGTAGAAACAGGATGCACCTGAGCTCAATTTTGAGTGTCATGTCAAAGTCTCTGAATACTTATGTACATGTGATTATTTTGTTTTTTATTTTTAATAAATTTGCAGAAAAATCAAACAAACTTTTTTCACTTTGACATTATAGGGTATTGTGTGTAGAACATTTTGAGGGAAAAAATAAATTGAATCCATTTTGGAAAAAGACTGTAATATAATAAAATGTGGAAAAAGTGAAGCACTGTGAAAACATTATGGATGCACTGTAAGTGCTATTGCTGGTTTACAAATGGTTTATAAACCATTCTTTGTTAACTGTTTGTAGGTATCAGTATGTCATACTGTGTGACACCACAAGAGCAAGTATGTTTGAGAAGACCCTCAACATTAGCTCTCAAAATGGGTTTGATTTGATTTTTGATAATGCATGATCTAAATGGTGCTCGTAAACTTTCTTTACTTGTTAGCCTTTTGGCTCCAGTCTAAAAATAAGATGCAATATATGGACACCAAGCGTGTTTTGGCTGATAAACTACATTTGGCATAAAAGAAAAACTGAGTAACTGTGATTTTCTTGCCAAACTATCCCTTAAAACCCTCAGGCTAACTCTATATGCGAGATGTAACACTAACATGTGACTTTTCTCTCTTTTTTTCTTTTTGCTGCTGACATTTAGAGATTCCACACCTCTTGTCTACAATGTGGCAAACTATAACTAGCAATGCTGGGCAATCCAGCCACCATCAGCCCATCCCTTCACTATCTGAGTCCATCAATGCTGGAGTCAGCAGCTACATGCCTACGCAATACAAAGAACCAGACTGCAGCCTTCTGCCCTCAGTTTCTGCAGTTATAAAAGGTGTCCAGCAGGAAATGATTTTGGAAACGGGTACCTATGGACACAAAATGGCTGGCAGCCATAATGGAGCTGAAGGGGGTATGTTTGAGTCAATGGATGAGATGAATGGGAATCTGTGTCCGGTCGGCATGAGAGAAGATGGTCAGAATGGGTACCTAAGCTCGCCCTGCAGCTCTACAGATTCAGTATCTTCCCTCGGTGAACACAGACCTCTGGCTCCAAACAACACACCTGTAAGAAACCTCATCTGTTATTTCAACTACTTTAACCCTTAGATGTCTACAGCTATTGTTATTGTTTTCAAATAGAAATTTAGCTTCATTACATTGTTGATTATATAGTTCTCATAGTGAATTACACTTCTATTCAGTGTTAAACTGCTAGGCCTTCAGTTTGGATTATTTATAAGACAAAATTTGAGCATTAAACAGACCTTAAGATAGCTTTTACTGAATATGAAGCAATTTTACAATGACTCAGTAAAGAGTCTAAGAGAACTACTTCTGTTTTTCATCGCTACCAACCACTCAGGCAAAGCCTCATATTTAGAGCCAGTGATATATCTAGAACTTATAGAATTCTTACAGTGACGTTTTTTTCTCATTGGAAATCAAGTGTGATCGCTTGATTTCTCCGTCAGTTAATCTGATGTGTATAACCTGCAGTTCCGCTCCTGAAATACTAACCAATGGGAAAGCTCGCTTGGCTAAATCTACCTAAATACCACTGAGAAAACAACTTTGGATTTTTTTTTTTCGTTCAGCACTTATTTAACCCTGTTGTTTCCAACTACTATACTAAGTTTAACCCTTTGAGGTTGGTGATGTCATATGAGACATCAAAGAAGATTTTACATACAAGAATAAAAGTCTTGGGACTGATGCTTGCACAGCCTAGGATTGGTCAACCCAGAGCATTAGCGGGAGGCTAACAGCCACCACAACAGTAGCTCTTCTCAACATTGAGAAATTAATAAATAATCACAGAAGACATTCAAAGTTGCATACAACATTGTCAACCCAAGAGTATCAAATACAAGAATTCTTAATATATTTGAAATTAAAATGCACTAAAAATTACTTACATTATGTTTTTCATGGAAATGATCTGTACAGGCTTTCTCTGAAGGTCTCTGGTGAGGTACAAGTGAGAAGAAATTCATTATGTCATTATGTTAGAAATTAAATATACCTCTGACTCCCAAAGGTTTTTAGCTAGGGGAGAGAGAGAGAGAGAGAGAGAGAGAGCGAGAGAGAGAGAGAGAGAGAGAGAGAGAGAGAGAGAGAGAGAGAGAGAGAACATGTTAAAGCCAACACAGAAGAAAAGATGGCAGTGGAAAGCAGAATGAGCAACCAGTTTGTTTTTCCTCTCCATGCATTTCCTGCTACCATTAGGTTGTATCTGGTAAAGACGCAAGTGTTTCTGTCTTTTGTGAGTAGCGTTAAAGGAGCAATATGTAAGATGCCGCAATCTGTTGAATTCATACCTAACACATTCCTTCTTTCTTCCCCTTCACCCCCCTCCCTGTTTACTTATCCTTGAGTTCAGCCTCAGACTCTACCTTTAAGTCAAGTCAAATCAAGGTTTCTTTATATAGCACCTTCTACATTCTACTAGGTAGAATCGCCAATGAGCGAGCCAGGTCCCCCCAGACAAGAAGAAGAAACCTCAAGAGGGTCCAGACTCAAAATTCGGAACCCATCCTCCTCGGGTCGACAGCAGATAGCCAAGTCCCATCAGAGTAGCAAAGAGAAACAGCTTTGGGAGGCAGAAGTAGAAATAACTGATTAGTGTGTGAAAGCAGGAGAAGAAATCGTCTATGATAAAGTAGGTAAGCAGGATCTTGCAGCATGCAGGTAAAGCTATCCACAAAGCACTGGACAGCAGGAGCTCCATGGTGGGTGAACTGGCCCAGAATGCATTAAACAGGGACACCCAGTCATGGTGGATGAAGCAGTAGCATCAGACCACACAGGATGGGCAGTTGTTCAGCATCATCATTTGAAAAGCATTGATGACTCATGTTTTGATCGAGTCGGTTCACTAAGCAGCCATAGTTTACAGTCTTACAAGACCAGATTCGTTTTGCAGGTGAAATTACCTTTTCAAACACATAAAGTCACTAATATAACAAAAACCTTCTAAACAGTTTGTAGTGTTTCACTCAGTAATGCACAATAACATACTTTTATCATCTTGTTCTGGCTACTGTACTTGCAGGAAGGCCAGGTTTCTTCAAGTAAACAGACCCCATGTTGAGTATTACAAGCTTTCCCATTCATGTTTTAATCCATGACGAGCATCATTTCTGCTTCTGCCTCTTAAGATACAAAGAGTTGCTGCGAGACAGTACGTGTTGGTGCCAGCTGGTTAACATGCTTATTTCAGTACGACACAATACATGGACATCTTTGAGATACAGTGAAAACAGTTTCTGGAGTTTTTTAACAACTAAAGAGGTTACATACTGATTGTATCATCTTACATATTGCTCCTTTAATTTAGACTGTTACATCAGAACAATAGAGATATAATATATATATATATATATATTTTTTTTTTTATTGCAGCACAGTTACATGCAGAATAATCCAAAACCTGCTTTCAGTTTGTAATTCTGTTCTGATGTTGAAAAACTTATTTCCCTCACTGTCTTCTGCATGAGCTAGAGAGTGAATGTCAGTGAACTCAGCAGTGAGCTTCTGTTGAAGGTGATGAATAATTGGAGCCTGCTCCTTCCCCGTGCGTGCTCTTTGTCCTCTGAGCAGTGGCCTGGCCTGCGCTGCCCTGGCTCCTGCTGGGCCGTGGTGGGTGAGGGCGGGTGTGAGGGGGCTCTGCTCAATGCCCGGATCAATTTCTCCACAGGTAGAGCTGCTCCCTCTCTCTCTCTCAGCTGGGGCGAGCGCCCCATGACAGGGCTTTGCCGTGATGTGTGTTCCTGTGCCCCTCTGTGCCTCACCTTTTGTCTTCTGTCTTACAGCCTCTCTCACTCCCTCTTTCAGTTTTGTTAACTCCTAAAAACTCTAAAAACCTGTCAGCAGACCCGGACATCCCTTCCCCTGTCTCCTAACTGCATAGTATAGCTTCTGTATAGTTCAGAGTAGTTCCTAGTGGTTACGTACCGGATAGTCACCTCTCGTTTATCAATAGAGTGGAAAATGTGTACAGAATTATATGCTCAGTTGTTCGAACAGAGCAGTGTGTAATTTTATCAACTGTTCCGGCATCCAGACTGCCAGTTGAGAAGAAGAGCAGTGAAGATGCTTCACTTTGCTGTGAGATTTAATGTGAAAGAGGAGAGGCTCACAGCGTATGGTGGGACTGAAACCCAGACAAAAATGCAAACTCAATTCCAAAATGCTATTACCACCAGAAAGCAGCGATTAGTGAATTGTGTTTGACCTGTTTTTAATTGAAATAGCTCAAAAACACAATATACTATACCTTATGAACATCATTGATCTTTGTAGATACACACCCGTTTCCAATTTGATGCCTTCATCACTTCAGGACAGGAGTGTGTTTACCACTGTGTTGCATCACCTTCCCTTTTACCAGCTCTTAATAATCTGAAACAAAATAAACAGAGAGTGCTGCTGGTACGGAAACATGTTGTACTGCAGGTGCTCTGTGATCAGAAGCTTAAAATCTAGAGAAAAAGATGAAACAACTTGAAACTCTTCATTGAATAGAAGCTTTTATTCAAACATGGCTATGGACAGCAAGTGTGTTTTGGTTTCTGCCTTCATAAGAGTCATAATACAAACTCCACAAAGGTGCTCTTATACCTGAAGTCTTCAGCTGGACAGCCATGCAGAGCTTTTGTTAATGTATTTTGAGCTCAATAATTTAAACCAAATTCATAAAAAAACATTTTTTGTCTTAACACCTGATTCAGTCCAATGCTGCTCACACAATCCCCTGTCCATTACTGAGATTATTAGCTTGCACATTCCTTTAAAATAGCTCAGTAACGCTGTGATTGATAACTGATCATCTTTATAAAAGATGCTATATATGTTGTAATGTAGTAATGTAAATACTCTGAGTAACTCTGAACCTAGACTGAATACAGAGACTACCTTTTTGTATTCCGACTACATATTCTATTACACACACTCCTAGCCACGTGTTTATAATAGGAGACAGTGCTGGACTACAGGCCGGTCAGTCCAGCACGCGCACTCTCTGATTATGCAGCACTACTCTTGTAACACATGCAGAATGTGTTTTGTTGTTGTCATGTTGAAATAAGCATGAATGTCCCTGAATCAGAGGGCGTCTAGAGGGTAGCAACTGTTGCTCCAGAGTATGTTGATCATTACCGGTGCTTTCGTAGACGCTCCCCACTAATATTTTCACCCACCAAGATTTTTCGGAATGGGAGGTTTGTGGACAGCGAGCTACTGTCTAGGCTTAATTCCTGTCCAGGTAAACAACCTTAAATCATTAAACACATATTAAGTGTTACTAATTAATGTTGTAGCTAAATGTGATTGAAATTTGCCAGAAAGTTCCTCAGAAACTCTGTGCTGAGCTTTCGTCCCTCACTAAATCAGGCTCAGTATTCATAGTCCATAGTTAATGGATACAAGATTAAAAGGGAATAAACAAGAGTTGCTTACATTCTTTCTCTCCTCTTTATGCGCCTTCCTTCAGGGTGCTTTCTGCTGCTCTTTATATCCTTTTGTTTTGTTCCAGTATCCTCTTATTGATACGGTTGTAACCTTTGTCACTGTGTTGTTTGTGTGTAGATCCGACAGGTGGAGGTGTACCCCGGTTCAGGCGTTTTCTGTGCAGAACACGCTTGGCTGGCGGCTAACATGGCACGGTCACCAACAGCAATGGTCCGGGCCTTGTTGTTAGGGGTTTTTGACATGGACACACTTTTAAACAGCAACCTCAGAGGTGGGAGGAGCCGCAGGCCTTCATACTCAGACCACCACGCCCCCCTGGACCCGGACAAACTGAACGCCATTTACAGTAAGCACCCCAACACCTCCAACAGGCCTAACCAGACATTTCTGCAAATGGTCCAATGCTGATAGGATACTCAGGATATGGATATGGTCCAAATGAAAACCAGCAAAGAGATTTTATTATTCTATTTATTTGTTCATTTATTATTTAATAGGCATAAAAGAAGTGACAAGGTGTGAATACTGAAAAGGTCACTGTAAACTGGTGGGAAGTGCATAATTTAATTGCTCTAACACTCTCATAGCCTGCATGTGACACATAATTGGATCTATAAAAAAATGACTGTCTAACTATTTCCTAGGGTGGTTTCTTCGCAACCTGTAACCTGATAGAAATGTGCATTAGCGTCTTTGTTCTTAAAGGAAATTGGCCTGTTCTTTGTAATAACTGAAATTTTCAAACACAAGTAATCTTCGACCAGAAGACTGTTTCATCTTTTAAATCACAAGTAGGAGGAAATTGCACCAAAAGCATAAGACCTTTATATAGAATTAAGGGAAAATCCAGAGATTTCTCAAAATTTATGATTAAATAATTGATGTAAACAAAACAAGGTCATTTAAAAACAGATCCAGACACACTGGGCCTTCACTACACAATGTTTAGCCCGGTTTTACCCATTATTTGCGATTAGCCTTCCGATCTCTCTCCAGGGAGACTAGAGACCTTCCAATATTTTCAAACATGTTTGATTTTTATGACCTAAACCTTTTAAGTCCTTTGGTGTGAGATGGTCAGCAATTCAGGCAGCAGACAATGAGATGGCTGAGAGAGGAAGAAGGTATGTGGAGTCAGACAGTGGAGTCAGAGGAGATGTTTGCTGAAAACAGGGCAAAAAGTCACTCTCAACATTTTCAGCTGCAATCTGTAGTGAAATATTTCTTCAGCTGTCACTTGTGAAATCTACACGGTCTGTAAGTGGATTTGGTCCAGTTTGGCTTTGCAAACAGGGGGCACTTAAGGTTCTGAGTAAAATTGTGTTATGTATTTGTGATATCCTCTATTGCCTTGATGTCCAGGGTACGCCCCCTCACAACATAAATACAAGAACTGACGTTTAGCTCTTCCTTTTCTGAAATCTCTTTGCAGTTTTTAAATTCTTTGTCTGAGACTGGTTTTATGATGGAGAGCTACATGAAAAGCATTACAGGCAAAAAGTACAAAATAACATTTTTGAACTATTATCAACATTACATATATACTCAGAAGACATGTGGTCCACTGGTCGCTTTGGATAGTAAATAAAACTTGGCACAGTTGTTGGTTGGCATCTTTGTCTCAAGCCAATTTCTGCCCTGCTAGATCTGCCCCAGTCAACTTTCAGTGCTGTTTTTGTAAATGAAACCACACAAACTTACAGAGAGGGGCTGCCGCATGTTGCATCGCTCACTACGGATTATAAGCCAGACCTTTTGGTCTAATATCAGTTTCCGACCTCACAAACACTCCTTTGACTAAATGGGTACAAATTCCCACAGGCATACGCTAGGAACCTGTGGAAAGCCCTCCCAGAACAGTGCTATTAGCCTCAAATAGTATGTCCAGCAAGCTCGAGTAGATGGTCAGGATGGTCAGGAGTCCGTAAGTTTCTCTGAAATTTATTATTTATATTAGATATTATGAGGCTAGTTCGACCTAGAGAATCACTTCAGATTAAAAAAAATGACTGAGGGGTAAATTTGTAGTGAAATTGGGCTAAAAGGTGTAGCGCAGGCCCCACTTTAGAATTAAACTTACGCAAAACCATGAAAAATTAGGTGGAATTCTCCTTTTAATAGGTGTACATATTCAAAAACTTGAATATATTCAGTTATCCAACCACTCCACATCCTGCTCCTCTCTACTGTTTGACAAGTGTGTGGATTTTGTAGGGGACAAACAGGCGATAAAGAAAGCATGAAAACGTGAAAGATGAACTTTCCTCGTCAACAGACAGACATGCGTATTGCACATGTTGCTGCAATTTGTTTAGGCTGTTATCCAACAATTAATTTTCTACCAATGAATCATGGATGATACCAGCATCCACCTTAGAGGTGCAACAGCTTTCTGGATATGAACGATATGTGAGGAGTTGGTGCGGGGGGGCTCTTTGGAAGCAAAATGAGGATTGAGAGGGGCGAGCGTCACGATGGGGACTGTTTCCGACAGGCCCATCCCCTCTCATTCATCATCATTTGGCGTTTTAATGGCCTGACAGTGCTGGCAGTGCTGAGAAACTGCTGTGGCTCGCTCTCTTTCTCTCTCTCTCTCTCTCTCTCTCTCTCTCTCTCTCTCTCTTTCTCTCACTCCCTCCCTTTCCCTTTCTATTTCACTCCATCTCGCTTGCTCGCCTCCAACTGTTGTCGCAGTGTCACTCTCTCCCTCCGCAGATGCCACGCTGGCGCGATTCCCATTGGCACGGAAGGGCCAGATTGGTACCGGGATCAACTCCAAGCTGTCTGAGATCCGCTTCAGATCCAGGAAAGTCAAGCGGGACAGACGTGGCCGTTGACGGATTCACCGCGCATATTGGAGGACTGTAACTCTGTTTGTGGGAAAAGTGATTTTGTAGCGCCCGGGTGGCATCTGTGTGTATGTAGTACTGTGTGTGAGACTCTGTTAGGTAAAGTGTTTGCTCAGTGGTTTTAGGACGTTGGCCAGTTTTCCCGGGTCATTAAATTATCACTGTATTGGAATGAAGGAGGAGCAAACTATGAGGAAACACATATGGTGGCATACAGCCCTCTGCACGCTGTTACCTACATGTTTTCTGACTTGAGCATGCAGTTCTGAAAAACCTTTTATTGATACAGAACCTTGGCATTGCGTGGGCGTTCCATGAGCTCCACCAATTCATCCAAAATTCTGCATAATGTAGTTCTTAGGTGGTTTGATGTGAAATGAAACATACCTAATCACAGTCATTCACAGGTTATAGGAACCAGAACCAAATCTGAAGCATTTCATGCCTGAATATGCTGCCCTGACAGGTTTTGAAGATAAGGTTGATGCCTTAAAATATTTTTCAAACTCTAATCAAGGTACATGCAGGGCATTGTAATGAAAAATAAATGCAATTTACTGTTAACAACACTCAGAAGACAGGTGTAAGTTCACTGGTGTACCACTGTACTCCACTACAACTGTTAAGAAATGTCATTTGTCTCGTCAGTGCACCATTTCACATCAAACCACTTGGAATAACTTAGTTTACATCAATTGGAGTTTGCAGAACTGTTGGAAATTACTGTTATTACTGATATATTACTGATATTATTCTTCAAAGAGGATCACTCCAAAGAACCCATTCAGCACTTAAATGCGCGAGGGCTACTTAGGTTTGCAGTTAGATCTCCGTGTGATCTATGAGGGTGGAATCCTTGTTCCGCAGACTCAATTTCCCTACCTCTGCTTGGTTTGGATGGGCGCCGTGTGATATTTCTCCACTGATTGCTCTGCAGCGCAGCACCCGGCGCTAGCAGGGAGTCTCAGGTGGGGGTTCCATTACCCAGCGCTGGCACCTCGTCTCTTCCCCAAAGTGGTGCATCAATCCCGTGTCCCTTAGGGCCTTCCGAGCCCCCCTGCCTGATCACTCCCCCAGGTGCTTCTGGCCTTCAGGGACGAGAAGTAGGGGGGATGGGGGGCGGTGGGAGACATTCAATTATCTGCAGCCACACCAAACGAAGTATGACAGGCTCCTTGTGAACATGCTGTAGGCTGCATATCAGTGTCAATGGAGATGGGTGATACCGGGCTATTAAAAGCTAAGGTCCTCTGCTTAGTTAACCTTTTTTCTCTCCAGCGATATGCAGCAAAATGCCTTCATATTATACCATCCACTACCAGCGGAGATGGCTAGGAGAAATGAAGGCAGAGATCAAGAATTGAGCTAGAGGTGGACATCTTAATGTCGCGCCTCTGGCAGTAGACGGAGGAACTTTTTGTTGTTCTCAGGCTGTCTGGTCAGCGCATTACCTTCTTTTGTTCACCTCTATGCCATTTACTGAAACTTGGCTGATACCCTCGCTCAGTGGGGATCGGGGTTACACTGAGGACGGAAGGATCGATGAAGCCGAAGCTCACAGTAGAAGCTACGGAGGCAGAAGTGCCTGTCTCTGCTGTGCTTCGTAGAAGTGGACCAAAGACGCGGAGAGAGGCTTCCCTCGAATAAATCACTGAGATTTATTGAATTTCCTTCTGAAAAGCACTCACCATTCTTCCCCGAGACACCAAGCTCTCAAATCTCGCTGAACTGCTGGCAGATGATGTCTGTATTTACCAAACTACCATGAAAGATTCTGGTTTGATTCACACCAAATCAGTTGTTTTGATGACTGTGTGTCACATTTAGAAATGCATTCAAATGATTAGTAGTCCTCAGCATTCCACTCACGCACAAGTTCAAGGAGTTTTCAGTTTATCATCTACATTCTGAGCAGCGAGGAAATCTGGAACAACATTGTTAGCCCAGCAGGTGAACTTATTAAAGGATGCATTCCTTGTTATCATTTCTCCTTGACAACAGATAAACAGTATTACTGTATGAAGAAAAAAAAAACATATGTATTAGATGGGATTTGATGTTGGCAGTGTGCATTCGGATACGTTTTTGATGCTCGTCTATTCCCCCATTTCTATTCTGGGGGTAGGAAAAAAAAGGGAGAAAGGCATGCAAGAATAATTTGGACCCAGACTGTGTGTGCGCTAATGGAGGGCTCTGATGTAAATGCCACTAGAATTAAAGATTCTAATAGATCTCATATCTCTGTTCTCCCTTCATTTTGAGTCTCATTAATGCATTAAAGATTTTGAAGGTTACATGGAGTTGGTGGTCTAATTGCATCTTTATGAAGCCAAGTTCTGATGATTAAAGCTGAAATACAATACTAAATACTCTAATAAGGTTGCTAAAACTCCCAACTTGGCAGATTTACTAAGGGCTTGCTCTATTGCAGGCTCTATTTTGGTGTTAAAAGGTGTCTGTTGTGATTTACTAAAGCGCAGTAAAACCACACAGCGTTGCTTTAGGCTGTTTCTCTTTTGCGTCATTGAGAATGCATTTATAGGAGTTTCACAGTCAAAGTACAAAGTACTGGGAGGAGATAGTGAAGCAGCTATTCTGGTTAATACTGACTGTGTTATTTAAAGAAGCAGTGCATAGAATCTAGTGGTTAAGTTTGCGTATTGCAACATACTGACCCCTTTACCTGTCTAATATACGAAGGCTGTCAGGTCTTCTGCCGTTGTCTGAGTGTCTGTGGTGATTTCATTTTGATTCTTCATATTTTCGCTTCTTTTACTTGTTTTTTTGTGCTATATAATAAGTACGATCCTCTGTTTATCAAGCCGTCCTACCTGCATGCTAATATCATTAGTGCAGCTTAATGATTGTGTTTGTAAAGATAATTTTAGATAAGACTCCACTTAATAATCACTACTTCTCCCTGATAAGCTGATTAATGTTTGAATGTTCATGTTCCACCCTAAATGGTACTGCAGTTACATCCTGGTGCCTGAGTTGTTATAATAACTGCTGCACCATTTAAGGTGGAACAGGAAAATTTGAACAAAAGGCTGATTAATATGATGCTGACTTTAGCCTTGTTGTTTTAATGCTGGTAGTAGTTTACCTACAGAGCTACTCATAGATGTGCTATGGTAGGGCCTTTTAACAAGGATTCTAGTCGGTGCTAAAACCCCACCAAATGTGAGCTGCCCCTTAAACATACAAACACTAAAGGGCATTCTCTATAGTTTGTGAGTGCTTTGTCAGTTCTAGGCTGCTGTGGAAACATTATAGTTGTACATAGCAGCCTCCATTGGAAGAAGATCCGCTCCTATATAGATACGAAGGGTTTTATGATTTTAGTTACATCAGTTTTACGCTAATGAAAACAGTTGTGTATCTTTTATTCAATTTCTGCTAATGGATTCCCCAATGTCTTTCACACTGTTCCTTTAATGCCTGTGAAAGCCTTATTTTTGGTGCTAACAGGGATGTTGTTGTTCTGCACATTTACTTCATTTTAAAGAAGATTTATTTTTGACACCTGCCATTCGAGGCACATTATTTTTAATACAATAAATGAGGCAGAAGAAGAGTTTTTATGTTGCTTTTCTGGATATTTTGGCTACAACACTGTCAAAAAGCAGGTTTCGGCTGCGAAATAAACAATATGTGTTAAAAGCACATAATAAAACAAAGGCTACTCGTTACATGCTCTGGTTCATGTGCACACTGTAGCACACAGGTAAGAGGTTATGCTCAGAATCATATGGTTTTCTAACTCCCTGAGTGCACTCAATGAAATTAAACAGGGATTTTACAATATTGCACGGTTTTGAAATGCACTCAGCACAAACGCTCTGCTCAACAACAGTCGGCGTCCTACTCAACAGAAAGTAAAAATAATTATTATTTTCTACAGTTACTCCTGTATGTCTTACTCTCTTTTGAAATCTTTCATATTTTACTGTCATGCAATAATTAAATTTTTTCTCGACTAGTAATCCTCATTGACATGCTAAGTCGCTGTGACCCGAGTCACAGTTTGCACCAGAAAGATAAAAAAAACTTTCCTACTACCTGATGGAGACGGGCATCTATAAGCACCTAAACCAAACATGGTTTTACTAATTTTACTGCTGGCCATGCGGTAATGACAAAAAAGGGAATATTTTCATTTGTATAGAATGTATATTCAAATTGCCCCCCCCCTTCCTCCATCTGCACTGAAGTGTCAGTAGACTGTCAGTAGTTTCCACCTCTCTTAATAAATCTGTCCCCAACACACTGTGGATCATGTTCTGTAGGTGGTACTTTGCACATCCACATCACTTATTCCAGAGGCGACCTCACGAAAGACAAAAAACCTAATGTTCCGTGCAGTGTAATAGCTTTCAGATTCCTGTGAGGTGATCTGTAGGTCCCGCAGAGAATTTCTCTCATGCTCAAATACACAAATAGGTCATGGGGAGCGGTCAGAGATTGGCTCTCCACGTGGAATTCGAAATGAAGAGGAGCTTTGGCCTTCCACAAGTGCACACTTTCTCTCTCTCTCTCTCTCTCTCTCTCTCTCTCTCTCTCTGGTTATAACAACCTGAACCCAGAACTGCCCACGAACCAGCTTCAATTTTCTTCTTTTTTTTATTTCTGTGTCAGCAGTGCCTTTGATTGAATAGCAGGTGCCATATTGGCTTGCTTTAATCTTGCCCTCCCATACACTGGTCATTCGGCATCCTCCTTTCTAAAATCCCACGTAGATCCTATCATTTGTTCCCATCTATAGACGTTTAACCCAGTGCTTATGTCAGCCTCCTTCCTTGTTGATCCCTGTCTGGCCCGGCTAGCTTCACCTTGCCCTCTGTATTCCGTCTCAATATAAATCTGTACAGCCAGCGTTGGATCTGGCCTGATGCAGGAAGCTAGACTTTAAAAACGGGGGGAGACAAATCCTTATAGTTCCCACCTGTATTGCAACAAATCCTACCTTGTCTCACCTGCTGAGCTTGAATTGGCCAGTATGGCACAATCTACTAGCCAGACCCATCAACCTGGGAAATATAAGAAGGACAATCACCATCTTCTTCTGTAAAGCCCAAATGCCATAGGTCAACGCAAGGCCAGACGTTGATTAATTTACCCTGGAAGGCCAGTATATTTTTTTTCATCCCAATTAACGTCGAAAAGAATTCTAAGTCTAGACACTTTGCTTTTTTAAACATGTTATTTCAATGTAATTTATTCATTTCTTTTTCTGAGACATGAGAGAAAACCATTAAAGCACCCCATGACAATGTGTGTGTGCTCCAGTGGCAGGCTATGAAATCAATATGGTTCTTCTGATGTTTTCATTTATCTACACAAAACAAGATATGTCCTCCGGTCAAAGGCCGGTCGGAGACATCATCAATAATCGCAGAATGTCAGCGCAAAGGTGAAATAATAAAAAAGGAGGAAATAACGTCACCCCTTTTGAGAGGCAGTCAGAGAGAGACAGGACTGTGTTCCTGTCAAACGCCAAGAATGATGGCTGCTGGCTGTATGGTCCTAAAGGAATCGGCCAATGTTTTTCCACAAATACAACCTTCTCCGTTCTTAGATCTTTACACTGGTTTTGGCTGTTTGTGTGTGTGTGTGTGTGTGTGTGAGTGTGAGTGTGTGTGTGTGTGTGTGTGTGTGTGTGTGTGTGTGTGTGTGTGTGTGTGTGTGTGTGTGTTGTTTTTTTTGTTTCTAATGTAAAACAAAAAACTCCCTTGGCCTCAACAGGACATAGAACTCTCGTTCTAGGTCGCATGCTACTGCTAGCATAAAAGCAGTTTATTACATTGTGTTGTTGTGTTACAGTAAATGATTGATTACAATATCTGTCATATATTTGTATATAGTATATATATTGTATATATATTTGTATATGTCATATATTTGTAAAAGTCTGTATACTAATACCTTGATAGCTATTTTTGGCTATGATAGCTATAGTTGTTAGAGTGATATCTAGGGGTGGGGACAGAACTAATACATCATCATACATTTCTATGCTACACAATATGCATCTTATTTAGTTTTAGAGAAAATATAATATAACAATAATATAATATAATTTTAGAGAAAATATAACTTATATATAAAACACTGGTTATCATAAACCTACATCTACAAAGATGTATTTGCAGTGTTTTACAAACTGTACTAATTTCTATTAAATTAATTATGCACACTTTGTAATGAAATATGTAGTTAGTCAATATGCAAGATATGCACACATCATGAGTTAAAGTTATGTAAACCCTCCTATACCCCTAAAATAAGTTACTGTTTTTGGTTAATTTTCTAAGTGATAATGAGTTAACTCATGCTGTCTCTCTACATTTTCTATAAATTTAATTGCACCAATTATATTTATTTGCAGCGTTTAACATATTGGATCGTGTCGTCATTATCATTATGTCATGCCATTTGCAAACAGTGGCTGTGCATTAAATATGAAGGAGTGTTTTCTCCTGCACTCACCTGTTTCCAACAGGGAGCCTGTTAGACTGTTGTTAGAGTGTTGTGGTGCATCAAATGCCATATATTTGTACAACACCTTCAATACATGGTTGCAGTATGAGGAAAGGGGAGAGATGGGTAGGTAGTTGGGTGTCATCCACTCATCCAGATTAGTTCTGGGTCATTCCAACTTAACCCTAAGGTATTTGATCCATCACTGCAGAAAATAGGATGCAGTGCTCCACAGCCTAATTCTGGGCATTGTGCATGGTGAACTTAGGCTCGTGTGTGACTGTTCCAGTGCACCCCTTCTATTGTCTGTCATTTTATGATGGACATATTACAAGAGGAACTAGGAAAATATCTTATTCCATGCAGTTTCTTGCTTATGCTAAAGTACTCTCATTCTCAGATTCTCCAGCTACCCATGATCAAGTCCCCGACATTTGGACTTCTGCTACTGTATTTTTTTTGTTCATACTCGGTAAGTCAGTGGTCTAGTCTTTGGTATAACTCTGTCAGAAATGGCTTTGGCTTCAGGCTTGATGTTGTAGATTTTAAGAATAAAGGGAATTTTTGAAAAATAGGGTGACTCCTACAAGAGTGTCAGGCACCAGACTTCAGACAAGAAGTTCTTTAATATTTAAATACTATGACGAGTAACTGGCCTATCCAAAGGTTTTATTAAAGTGGGTCTGGCAGCTCTACATACTGGAAGGTACCACTTTCTGGGGGAGTTTTGTCCACTATTACAAAGTGATCTGTCTCTATTATAGAAGGCTGGTGCCAGGGGCCAAAGAGCACCACCTACCAGTAGATGGTGCCCTAAGTCTGGTGCTTTTGGGGGTCAGAAACAAGTGACGGGACCAGAGCTGAAGCTGTTCGAGAAAGTTTTAGAAAGTCTTGCCAGTGCATGAAGCTGTAGGGCATTATGTGTGTATAGCTGTTGTGTTAAAACCCTTATTCAGTTTTTCTAACTATGGACTGAAAAAACCCCGTTTGCTAGAACTGGTGTCATTTTAACATGCAGAACTCCCCCCTTCTCTCGCCTCATGCATCATCGATGTTGTCCCGCTCATGATTTTTATGAATTATGCAACAACCGTTTAAGACAATCCTCTGTGATTTACTCGAACAGAAATGTAGTAGATGCCTTTGCTTCTTTCAGCATAAGAAACCTCATTTGCAAGTGTAATAGCATTAGAGCATTTGCTGCAATCATCGCGTTATCCCATTCATTATTAAAATAAGGGGTCCCAGGGTTCTCCATTAATCACTGCTGCCTTGGTCTGCAGCCTGTCAGGACACCCTAATCATTTCAACAGCGAATAATTAACGCAGGGGATGCGTGCAAACACACCGAGCCGGCTGATCAGTGGTCCAGCACTGATAGCTAAAACAAGGAGAGCAGACCTACAGCAGGATTTCATAAAGCAGAACTGGGGTCTTCTCATAACCAAAGAGACATGAAAGTTTCAGGTCACGCAGAGCTATATTTACAACAGATGTCCTACATGCTAAGCTGGCATATCAGACTTCTTGTACAACTAATTGCTGTTACATGTGTGCACTAGTTTGGAGCTGGTCTGGGTAATTGTCGAAATTGTTCAATACTGAACTGATAACTGCTCTGTCTGATCGTACCAGTGCAACACATCACCACCACATCTTTACAGTACTAAAAACACCCAAATAATACCTGCTCTGTGGAGGTCCTGACCATTGAAGAACAAGTTGAAAGGAGGAGGGGGTAACAAAGTATGCAGACACACAGATGGAATACAGTCTGTAATTGTAGAACTACAATGTGACAAATGGTCCTGATAGAATGGGCAATGAGTGTAAAAACAAGTTGGCGTGATAAATGAAGTGGCTGGTCAGCGTATGTTGAAGGGACAGAGAATAATATCATTTTCTTTCAAAAGGAAAATTTGAACTACAAACAGCTTTCAGTTTTTCTTACTTCTTTTTATTTTTATATTCTAAAGAATCTTGGTCTTGTCTTGATCTTGGACTCTCCTGTTCTCGGCCTTGGCCACTCTTGGTCTTGTCTCGATGTGTCTACGTGTCAGTCTCAACTGAAACCCACAACTAGGAGTCATGACTACAACGCTACTCAGTAGTACCAGTATTGGTGCTTTTTTGTTGCCTAATTGTGACACAATGTCTTGATGCAAACATGTAACAATCTACCTCACAGAGATGGGTGATTTCATTCATTCATTCATTCATTCATTCATTATCTGAACTGCTTATTCCCCGGGTTCGTGAGGTGTGCTGAAGCCTGTGCCAAAAGGCAGGAAACACCCAGGTCACACCCCAGAAACACCTACTTTGACCGAAAAAAAACAATCACAGCATGATGTTGTTGTGAAGAGACAGGACATTTTCAAAACGGTGCTGCAATTAAAACAGACCCACTAGAAACAAACTGGGATGTGCATCAGAGAACAGAATACCACATGACCTTCAGAGATCTTTTTCAATCCAGTGACTATATTTGTTCTTATCTCCAAAAAGTCTTGCACAATAGATGCACAGAGCATACAACTTCTTGAACATGTGCATGTTGCTCTCAGTCCTGACAAAATCCAGAAACATGGAAGTGAGTAGGCACAGAAGCGTGAATAGCCAGTCAGAGAGGAATGGACAAAATCCAGCATCTAGTATGCCATAGACATCAGACAGACCATGTACATGTATGAGGGGCGACTGAGTCTGAGACAACCCACCTCCCAGCTTGGAGTAGTAGGTTGTGCAATGACATGGATACAGTCACCATTCTCCTTTATTCACATTTTGTTCAAAATAACTTGGGAACATCTTGAGTTTCATGAATCAAATCAAATTGTGATGCAAACAAGAACCCTACGAACTAAGAAAGAAAGAAGGCTGCTTGTGAGAATCTGGACAGGCTCTGGTTCAGGACACCCCACTAACCCGCCCCACCCCCCCACCCCCCCACCCCACATTGTCCCGCAGTCCTTGGCAGTACTCCATAGAACCTCTAGTTCCCCATGTGTCATTCAAGTGAAAAGAATACAATATTGTCTTCATTAGACATGCCGTGTTTTAGGCAGGCTGAGTCTTGCTGAGGAAGGGGGGGGGGGGGGGGGGGCGCTTCACAAACCGGGGGGGGAGTGTACAACTGAGCAGAATCTTAAAGCCTTAAAGTCTTTGTTTCTCTCCGTTTACGGTCAGTTACTGTGGAGATTCATATTCAAATGGGCCAGGGCTGTGAATTGACTGTTCACACATTCACAGTCTTACACCACCAACCCCCGCTCGAAAAAAAAGCCCAACACCCCCCATGATTAAGGCTAATTACAATGAAGGCTACAATCCGAAAAAGAAAGCGTCTCAATCTGATAGCCACCCATGCATGAAGCCCCGCTTCTCTTCTTCTGGCTCTCACACGCTGAGACACCAAGCAGTGAAAAAATGGAGACAGGAGCTGGTTGAACTACAAGAGCTGTGTGGCAGACAGGGCTCTGCTCCCCACTATCTGTGTCTTGTTTGAATTTATTAGTCACAATGGAGCACATGTTCAGCAGCTGTCATTAATTGTTGTGTCTCTTTAAGTTAGTCCTGATTCTAGTCAATGAAATTGACGTAGGATGACCTCAACCTAACGACACCCTCAGCGGAGGCTGGGGTCATGTGAGAGGCAGCACGGCAATATGTTTAAGATGCTTCGTTGATTAGACTCAGAAAATACAGCTCAGTGTGTGATCCGTGGCCAGGAAGCCACGTGAGGGTTCTTCAAGGACGCGCTGGGAAAAAAGCTACTAGCCGAAGGATGAGTGGATCAAAAGAGCAACGATAATTGCAGGTTTTGATGGTGGCATTGAAACTATGCCTGCACATCAATTTTTCAGTGTCTTCTGATGAATGGCGGTTGCCTCATAGCTATGCCTCAAATGATGGCAATCAGAAATGAGCTTAAACCCACATTCAAGTAAAAATATAGTTGTTGCAAAACACCACAGGCACAGGAATTTAAAAGAATCAGGTAAAAAAAAAGAATGAGTACTGTGTTCCTTATACAACTGCAAAGAAACTTCATTGGTACCTCTGGTATATATCACCACTGCAGCTGACGTTTGCTAGATGCCTTGAGAGACATAAGCCTTAGTAAAACAGTCCAGGTGCCAAACTATAAGAAGAAGAATGAGACAAGAAGAGGAAAGTTTGTGAACATAGTTAAAGTTGACATGACAGTGAATAATGTAATAAGTAGTACTGAATGGTTATAAGCAGTAGGTTGTGTATAATGTGCTCTTTTTGAGTTATTTCAAGTTAAAGTGATAATTAAACAGTGACTGCATATGGTGTTGCTTGTTGGTTTCCTGGTATTCACAGCAGTTGCTGTAGTGTTGCACATAGTTGTTAGGATGCTGGTAGGTGGCTGATGTTGTAGCCCAGAGGGTCAGGACTCAGCAGACACACTCGCTGGTGTCTAGGGCTGTGCGCTGTAGTTGTCACTCTGAGTAGTGCCGGAGTGATGCTGCAAAAAGATCCTCCGCACTGCATCTTCCTCTCAAGCACTGCCCCGAGTTGTGTGAGGAGTGATTCTGTGAGCTGGGAGGGGATCTTCCGTGCAGGGGAGGAGGATGCACAGCCCAGTCTCTCTGCATCTAGGAAAAGAATGTGTGAACAGTGGATTAACTCCTGTCACCAGGATTTTGACTTTTAAAAACAGGGATTAAAGTAGTACCCCACTCATTCAGCCACCGTGTGGGGTGGCGAACGTAGAGCACCATCGGCAGTGGGACAGAATTAAAAATATAACTAGTTGAGACTCTAGGCTAAAATATGTTAACAGGCGTTGCTTGTGTAATTCTGTACCAGGCTGTGGGACTGTTAAGTGGGGTAGTGCAGCAGTGTTGGGGTCTAACGTCAGGTTAAAGTGTTAGCTGTGATGACTCAAACTATTGCAATAACACAACATTATGGGACATACCAGAGTTCAAAAGAGGACAAATTGTTGGTGCACGTCTTTCTGGCGCATCTGTGACCAAGACAGCAAGTCTTTGTGATGTATCAAGAGCCACGGTATCCAGGGTAATGTCAGCATACCACCAAGAAGGACGAACCACATCCAACAGAATTAACTGTGAACGCAAGAGCTGTCTGAAGGGGATGTTGGGGTGCTAACCCGGATTGTATTCAAAAAACAAAAAATCACGGCTGCCTAAATCACGGCAGAATAAAATGTGCACCTCAGCTCTCCTGTTTCCACCAGAACTGTTCGTCGGGAGCTCCACAGGGTCAATATACACGGCCAGGCTGCTATAGCCAAACCTTTGGTCACTCGTGCCAATGCCAAACGCCGGTTTCAATGGTGCAAGGAGTGCAAATGTTGGGCTGTGGACAATGTGAAACATGTATTGTTCTCTGATGAGTCCACCTTTACTGTTTTCCCCACATCCGTCAGAGTTACGGTGAGGAGAAGCCCCACAGAAGCGTACCACCCAGACTGTTGCATGCCCAGAGTGAAGCATGGGGGTGGATCAGTGATGGTTTGGGCTGCCATATCATGGCATTCCCTTGGCCCAATACTTGTGCTAGATGGGCGTGTCACTGCCAAGGACTACCAAACCATTCTGGAGGACCATGTGCATCCAATGGTTCAAACATTGTATCCTGAAGGCGGTGCCGTGTATCAGGATGACAATGCACCAATACACACAGCAAGACTGGTGAAAGATTGGTTTGATGAACATGAAAGTGAAGTTGAACATCTCCCATGGCCTGTCAGTCACCAGATCTAAATATTATTGAGCCACTTTGGGGTGTTTTGGAGGAGCGAGTCAGGAAACGTTTCCCTCCACCAGCATCACAAAGTGACCTGGCCACTGTCCTGCAAGAAGAATGGCTTAAAATCCCTCTGACCACTGTGCAAGACTTGTATATGTCATTCCCAAGATGAATTGACGCTGTATTGGCTGCAAAAGGAGGCCCTACACCATACTAATAAATTATTGTGGGTTAAAACCAGGTGTTTCAGTTTCATTGTCCAATCACTGTGTGTTTTCTTGCTCTAGGCCAATGCCACAGTATGGTGTTTTGGGTGTTTTTTAGGGCAGTGGAAGGTGGTTCCTATAGTATCTTAGAAGATTGCTTGGGTGTTGGTAAGTGGTGTTGCTATGGTGAACATGGATTTCAGTACATAGAACTGTGTCAGTCCAACAAGTTAATACCCACTTTTAAAGGAAACTCATATTGTTGGTCAATATCAGTGTTTGTACACATGTGTGAGTGGGGGGAAGTGTGCTCATCCCTCTGAAGTCTTGTGATTCCTTCCATTCTAGTGACCCTGGCTTCTTCAGGGTCACATCTTTTCTGACAGAGATCAAATCACCTGGAATCCTTCAGATGTCTCGCTTCCCTGCCGACACCCTGGGGAGTTCCTGACAGAAAACACACCGACACGGTGAAGTGGGCAGCCCCATGGTCAGGCAATGCATCTCCAGGCAGCAGCATGAGGAAAGACCCCGAAGGTCAAAGCCCTCCAGCGCTCACAAATCATATCAACGTGCAGCGGAGGATTTCCATCACAGCTGCTTCCTCATCTGGGTAAACAGGACGGCGTGGAAACAGTTCTGGAACTTGACACCCCTTCTTCCTCTGAGGGTGGGCTAGTTCACAAGAGAGAAGACATCAGGAGGCGTAGTACGCCGCTCAACAGCAGGACTTCCTGGGGCACTTGAACTTCCTACAACCCTCAGGTTTCTTTGAAGAGGACTTTAAAACATACTGATCTTTTGGATAAGTGGGACGAACAACAGAAATGTGTTTGAAATGTTCTCTTCTTAAGTCGCCCACACATAGTCATACTTTTTAACCCAGTGTATAGCATCATCAATCACTGATATCACTGAGTAGTGGTAATTCTTTGATATGCATGCTCTGCCCACAAATGCACTTCTTTTGTAGCAGATGTTGTGAGGTTTGCCGAATGCTGGTAAAATAGATGTGTCCTAATGAAAGATTGTAGCACACAGCACATTTCTGTCAAAATATCTAAATTTAGAATAAGTAGCGCACTGCTACTGCCTCATCTGGCTATGCTGACAAGCTGTAGGCATGGTCATGCAGGGCAGCAATGGGCAGAGCACCACAGGAATGCTGTACTCACAGAGACTTGTGTCAATAATTTGTTGTATGAACATTATTAGTGCATGCTATTTCTTACATTTCCTTCTTTACATGGATGTTTTTAAATGGTATATATTTCGTGGTCTGTGACAACTGGTCAACATATTGGCTGGTAGGGAGTTACTGTTTTATTCTACTTCCTAAAATCACTTAAAGGCTTAAGATGTTGATTTGTTGATATATATATCATGTTATATTTCACATCAGCTTTGCACTTTGCTTCAAATACAACATGAACAGAATATAAAAGTAAGTGTCCAGGTCAGCAGAAATCAAACAAGTTAAAAGGCCCAATGTAATGATCTTCATAAAGAAGGTTAAATCTACACTGAATAAGTGCTGAAGCAGAGCTTACAGAGTAAAGAATATCTTACCTCAATGTCTAGTTTTAAATGTTTCTGTTTAAAAGTTCAATCACACTGCACCACTGTTAGCTTGATGCTAGCATAACATTCAAAAAATCCTTTAACAGCGAGGCGGAATTGGATAACAAGGAAATAAAAGGGTTGCTGCATGAAATCATTAGCATACAGTGGGAACTTAACAAAACATCAGAATACTAATTGAGGCTTATTTGGAAACATGGCTAAGAATTACATGAAAGAAAATCTGAAAATCTACTGTATATTGCAAGTTACTTACTATACTAGGATACAGTAAGTAAATGACCAAATATACTCTGCATAGTAGAATTCAGTAAGTAAATGACCAAGTATACTCTTCATAGTAGAATACAGTAAGTAAATGACCCAGTATACTATTTGTAGTAGTATAAGTAAATGATCCAGTGTAGGTTTCATATTAGTGAACAGCAACTACTTGAGCTGGTAAACTCTTCATTCTTCATAGTAATATACAGTATGTAAATAATTCAGTATACGCTTAGTAGTAGTATATAGTAAGTCCATTATCCAGTATAATCCTCATAGTAGTGTGTCAAATATACTTTACATAGTTGTATACACTAAGTACATTATTCAGTATGATCTTTATAGTAGTATACAGTAAATGGATCATCTAATATACTCCTCATAGCACTATATACTAAGTACATTATTCAGTATACTCTTAATAGTAGTAAATTCATGATCTAATATACTTTTCATAGTAGTATACAGTAAATTCATGATCTAATATGATTTTAATAATAGTATACAGTAAATTCATGATCTAATATGCTCTTCATGATAGTATACAGAAAGTACATGATCTAATATACTGTTCACAGTAGCATACAGTAAATACATAATCCAGTATACTGTCCACAGTAATATACAGTAAGTATATGATGCAATCAGTGTGTCATACTTCAGGGTAATGGCGCAGCTAGACTGCCAACATCAGGGACTAAGCCAATCAGACTGGTCTCAAAACCCATGTTATTTTTCCTCAGCTCTCCAATCACTGCTTAGCAACTGCTGCTAGCCACTTTTCAGCTCTTTGTCAGGTCAGGCTTTTAGCAACACGTGTGGATATATTTTGCTCAAGAGACGACAGATACCATGACAGAATGAAAGATTTTGCTTTCTACTCATTTCCAAAGCCATTAATAAACTGTAAAAAGGTCTGATTTGGGTTCGTCTGTGGGGTAAATCTGTGTGGTTTCCAAACACACCTGTTTTCTTTTATTAGTGAGTCATTGTATTTTCACAACATTCATACTTGGTAATTTGAGCTAGTTTGACTGAACGAAATGATTTAATAATACAAATACATACAGGTTCTATATAGAGCCTTTTTAAATTGGTTCTATATGGCACTAAAACATCTGTTGTTACATGCTTTTCATTGTACTGCCTTTGTGGTGCTATATGGCAGCATGTGCGAGACATTCTCCATCAATCTGAAAAACCATTTCACCATGAAAAGAACTATTTACTCAAGTGGTTCTGAATAGAACTCATAGTTCGAAATCAAACCATTTATTCACTAAAGAACACTTGAAGGACCATTTTTTAGTAGACAAAGTAAGTAACATACTTCTAGACAAGCAGAGAAAAAAGTATTATAGGATGCATTAAACAGAACAGTGAAAATGAATGCAATGTACCTTAACAATCAAATCATTAAAATCCAGCTGAATTATGTGACGTGCTTTAGCTAGCTAAACTACATTAGTTACATTAGGATTGAGTAGCACTGCAGTGGAGAAGAGTGGCCTTTATTCCATGTCAGTACAAATGTGCTGACCCTCTAAACGCTCCATCCATGCTGTCTCATGCAAAACAGCACGCTGTGCATTGAGTACTGAACAAAAACTAAGGAACTGAGCTCCAGCTGTTAGCTTAAAGCTAAAAACATAGCTTTTTTTTAGCTCAAAGCTAAAGACGCAGTTGCTATGCTGGGCTGGCTTTAGCTTTGAGCTAAGAAAAGCTTTGTTTTTAGCTTTAAGCTAACTAAGTCTGTGTTTTCCCCTTGTTGTATCTGCTGGTTTTTTTTTTTAAGCGCCAAAGCTTCAGATATGGACCAGACTCTCAAGTCAAGTCAAGTCAAGTGGGTTTTATTGTCATTTCAACTACATACAGAGTACACAGTGAAACGAAACAACGTTCCTCCAGGACCATGGTGCAACATGGACAGTGCATACAAGACACAAGTGCAACACAAACAAACAAGTGCGGACAGACAACACAACACAGTACAGACAGAGAATAATAAATAATTGCTGGTAGTGTGCAAATTGTGCAATGTGTAATAAATAGAGTCCAGTTAGGTAGTAAAGTTATTAATGCAATGCTTTGTGCAAAAATGCTTCCCTTTTTTATCTGGGGTAAATGGTTGGAGAGAGAGAGAGAGAGAGAGAGAGAGAGAGAGAGAGAGAGAGAGAGAGAGAGAGAGTGTACATGTTCCAGAAAAGTTCAGATGTTGAGTTGTGTTGAGAAGTCTGATGGCTTGGGGGAAGAAGCTGTTGCAGAGTCTGGTTGTGTTGGACCGGATGCTGCGGTACCTTCTTCCTGATGGCAGGAGGGAGAACAGTCTGTGTGAAGGGTGGGTGGGGTCATCCACAATTCTGGTTGCTTTGCGGATGCAGCGGGTGGAGTAAATGTCCAAGACGGAGGGGAGAGAGACTCCGATGATCCTGTCAGCTGTCCTCACAATGCGTTGGAGGGACTTGCGGTCAGAGGCTGTGCAAGTCCCAAACCAGGCAGTGATGCAGCTGCTTAGGATGCTCTCTATGGTTCCCCTGTAGAAGAGGGTGAGGATGGGTGGAGGGAGACGGGCCTTTCTCAGCTTCCGGAGGAAGTAGAGACGCTGCTGGGCTTTCTTGGCTGTAGAGCTGGTGTTCAGGGACCAGGTGAGGTTCTCCGCTAGGTGGACACCAAGGAACTTGGTGCTCTTAACGATCTCCACAAAGGAGCCGTTGATGTTAAGCGGTCCGGTCCGGTCTTGATTTCAGATACCATGGTCCTCTGGTATCCTTTGAATTATGAGGTTATTAAAGAGTGGTAATGCTAATATTGCTAAATGTAAGGTAATGCTTCTGTGCATCAAACTAATGCCACACAGTGCTACACAAATGGTAGGCTAGGTGGCGAGTGCTACGATGTGATGAAAATGTCTTTTTACAGTGACAACTTATAGATAACACTGTGCATAAAACCTCTAGGTAGCATATTTTTATAGCCTCAATTCCCATATCAAACATACCGCCAGTGCTGCGAAGCTCAACTCAGCTTTTTCAAATCTTCCTGTTTGACTCTAAGGGGGCAGCAGTCAAAGCTATTACAAACATTAACAAATGGGACAAAACAATTGTGACCTATTGGTTCTGTGAAATAGCAATAAGTTGATGTTAATATTTCCCACCTGTCCAGCAGAAACAGAGCAACCTCATCATCCATTCATGTCTATTAACTCTCCATGAAGCTTATCAGAAAATGTTTCCAGCATTAAAAGAATAATTAGGATGTTTTGCATGAATTAGCATGAGTGCAGGAGCTTGTAGCCTGCATTACTCAACAGGGCAGCTGTTCCTTTTCTTTTACTTCTTTTTAAGTACCCTCGTTCTGTACATGGGAACATTTTACCACACTACCAAAATAATGACGTCAACCAGTGCCCTGTAGCATTAGCTTACATGTAGCGATATCTGTGATTCAACTCTCTAACAACCTGACAATTCAGAGCATGTTATCATAACAGAGAAACCTGTTATCAGGTTTAGAACATTTACCATGGGATGTGACAGAGACAATTTTCAAAAACTCCAATTATTCCTTTTAGACCCAGAGTTTCTTATACAGGAGAAAGAATCCTAGACCTCAGTGGTCTATTCACATGTTCCCAAGTCTGCCTTACTGCGGCACTTTCCGTGGAGCTCTGCACTTGCCGCTCTGCATGGCCATGCCTTCTTCACGTTCATGGCCGGATGAGCTAGCAGTGAGACACTATAACATTAAACTGTACTGTTTACTGTTTAACGTCCTACAAAACTTGTCCAACTTTGCAACTGTTGCTAAGAATAAGTGCATTTGTGGGCTGAATATAGATATTTCTATTGTAATGCCTTATTCGTGGGTGACATCAGCAGATACCATTGACTATTACTTACAGGCTTGATCTTAGTTTTTTAGGGGGACTGCCTTGCAGACAATTATTTGGAGCAGCTGTTAAATTTACGCTCTATCTCTGGGGAGCTGGAAGTCGCGCTTTGGATTTCTGTAGCTGTCTCAGTGCGGAAATGAATGTGATGTGAGATTTGTACAAGCAATAAAGACCAGTAAAAAATGAGTAACCTCCTTTGCTGTCTTAATGGGACGCTGTGATGAGCAGCAACAATAGCTATCCACTAAACACGGTTCTTGTTTTTTTACATGAAACCCTCTGCTTCTCGTTTTGGTGTCGCTAAGATCTCTGCTGTGACTGGGCTGCATGGCCCTGGGTCATAAAACCTTAAGAGAAATGCTAATGGAGCTGCGATCCCAAGGCCCCTCATCTACCCAAGAGCTTTGTGCTTCTCCAGGCCCTTGGTGCTTCTCGCAGCTTTTCTATGTGGGCGTTCTCTTTGAAGTGGACTACACAGAGGAAAAGAGCAATGTGCTTAGATGAAGTTCTTTGAAGGAGCACTGGGAGCCATCACTAGAGCATTAGCGGGTTGCTTCCTGGTGGTAGAGCTTCTGGAAGAGGCAGTGCTTAATTTGTGCTGGATCTTGCTGGAACAAGATCCGGCACCTCTCATATTTCAGGTACCTGTGTTCCAGAACTTATTTATGTGGATCCACCATCTCTTTGACGTCTTTTTTTTGTAGGGCACCAAAAGCTATTCGTCCAGTGGCATCTCTGAGATTTTATGGTTGCAGCTCCTTACTGTATTTATTAAAGCTAAGATTATTTTATTGTATAGATTGCTACTATGTTAGATGGACACTTGAAGCACTGTTGTGCCTATGCGTTCCAGGACCTTTTCCCTCACTGCCACTTGCTGGATCACCCCACCTTTAGTGTTCCACTACCTGATGTTTTACAAATTAAGCACGGGGAAGAGGGTTCCTTGCATTGGTGCCTGGATTGCTGGAGATAGGTCCCCTTGGGCATTCGGCAGATACCAAAGAATATTATCCTATGAGGCTTGGCTTGAGAAATATACGTTAACCCCCTAATTGGGCTTTTAAATTTGCCAATCGCAACATTCAAATAATTCTTATTAGAAGCCTTAGAAGAGTTCCAATGACTTAATAGCAACATGAACGTTTCTGCAGTTCTTAAAGACTAATTCATTGCAGTTATTCTCTTGTGTGCGTAGAGGGTGGAGGGGAAATGTTCGGTCTCTTTAGGAATCAGTGTTTGCATTCTCCGTCTCGTGCCTGTTTGTGTTATGACACTTTGTGAACCATCTGATTCCACATTCCTCTCTGCACAGAGGTTTTCATCCTTGGCACTGCCGCCTGATCCTCAGAGATGAGATCCAATCAGTTCGCAGGCCTCAGACAGCTATGGTGACGCAGACGGCTGCAGCTCTGCATCAGGAATGAATAACTGCAAGTGCTTCATGTGTGACGTCAGGATCGTCATTATTTTCACCAAAGGGGAGTATTTAGTTTTACAGAAACAGATTGTGCAACCTTCTACAGAGCTATATTTGAACTGCAAGTGCATTTATTGGTTTATTGGTTGATTTCTAGGTGGAAATGAATGAATCAGAAACAGAATCCAGTCTATTGGCCAAGTTGCCTTTCTAGTATGCAGTGTACAGGCAATGTAATTACAGGTAATTTACAGACAATACACAATGACCAATATAAAAAGACAAGTAATATACAAACAATGTAATACGCAACAGCAACATAGGGACAAGCAATATACATAGTATATTATAGTATAGTATATATACATGTCTGCACATTTAATCATTAATCAAATTTAATTATATGCATATTAATTTAGCATATTAAATAAAAAAAAAATAATAAAGCAGTCATGAATTTGATTGGGTTTTTTTAAAACTCCAGAAATTAAAATGTGCAGGAAAATGACCAGAAAGTAGGGATGTCCATCTTAAGAACCAACAAAAACACACAGTTCTTCTTGGTTGCTTGTCAAGAGCTTCAGCCATCATTATGTTTGCTCCTTTCATTGGATACTTGTTTTTAAGTTCTTTACAATCTGTTGATATTTTTAATTATATTTGCAATGTTTAAACTACAAATTGTTCAAATTGCACCTTTAAATGAAAACGTAAGGAGAAAAGAGGATAAAAAGGTTTATTTAATTTTTGTGATCAGTCTAAGCACATGTTTTCAATAGCACATGATGCTCGAGTACAAATCTTCCAAATACGCAAGTATCGTAATTTTAAAAAAAATCAATCGCTTAAGTAATGTATAGTGAGAGTTGTTTGAATGTGCTCACTCCAGTGTAGCACCTATAAGCTGAGAAAATGTGCAGTTTTCATTCATTCCAGAGTTACTTGATAATCTCAGAGTCTGACTTACTCAGGCTGCCTTTTGTCTATTCCACTTAGCGTGCATGTTTAAAACTGCTGTAACATTTTCCGTCATCAAATGTCTCTGTCCAAACCCCTCTTCCTCCCCTTCACGCTGGGCACAGCGCTTTCTTATTAACTGTCCGCTGTCCCACGCAATGGGACGTCCGCGTCCGACCGTGTTACCTTCCCTCATCTGCTTTCATGCCCTTTTCGGGTTTTACCCATCAGCTAATGCAGATTATGCAGCTGATGGCGTGTCATCGGTGTAGGTCTGAAATTGCATTAGGGTTGCGCTGGCAAATGACAGAGCTGTGACAGCGCTCTGTCTCTCAGCAGGCCTCGCCACCCCACACGGAACAGCCATCAGAGATAAGGGCAGAATAGACAGAGACAACACGCGCAGGCAGTCAAAACACGCAGCAGAGATGATATCAGTCCCGGCTGTATGGAATCAGTTGGGTTCAGAGGAGGGAGACGGGGACAAAAAGAAGAGGGGAAGAGAGGACAAGAGTTTGTCTCTCCTACAGGGGGCAGCAGTTTCAGCTTCAGCCGAAACACTCGTATTCATGCACACACACACACACACACACACACACACACACACACACACACACACTCACTCACTCACTCACACACACACACACACACACATATTCTTGCAAGTTACAGTTTGCTCAAAACTCAAACTACCTGAGAGGCATTAGTCAGGTGGTCTTCTCCAATAAAGGACTAGCTGCAGTGAAAAAGTATCTCAAGAATGAACTTGAACTTCATAAAGGTTTACTTCTAGCATTTTCCTTGATATCGTACACCAAAACAAGGGACATTTTTTTTATTATTATTATTATTATTATTATTATAAATTATATTATTTTCTGAGCATAAATTTAAACTGCTTAACATACACTGAGACATGAGCATTGCTAAGTGTTCAGGAAACCTCTTAAACAGGTGAAGCAGATATGCCTGGGTGTAAGGAGAATCCAGTTTTATCCACAAAGACCTGCTGTGGCTGCAGGTTGTTATTCTAAGCGAGCTGTGGCACACCTGGTCCCACTTGTGTTATCAGTTGGTCAGGCGTCAAACAACTGATCAGGTGAGCTCCTGCTTTGTTGCATTAAAAACCTACAATTGCACTGGCCCTTCGGTAAGACTGGACACCCCTGGCTTAGTCCTTTCTGAATGAGGAGGGTTAAGGCTTTCCACTTTGGGAAACATCTATTGCTAAGAAGCTTTTGGAGAATGTTTAAGAAAGTTTCTTTATGAATGAATGGAAGCACCTTAGGTATTTGACACACCACACTACTGTAAACAATGTCTGATTACATCTGAAACACATCACCTTCACACCCCTCAGAAATAGCATGCTTCAGTGCTGGATATCATCACATGAGCTTGAGGGTATTCACACAAACTGCTGTGAATAAACACTCTTCATTACTGCATCCACAGCTGCAAATTACTGCTAAGTACTGCGTTCTGAACACAATTGAAAAGAATTTTCAGAACCTAAATAAAAAACTCCACAATAAACTACTTATAGTCTTCTAACGTGTTGAGTGGTTGTGTACACTAAGCTGCAGCCACCACATTTGTAGAGAATAATCCTAGTGACCCCACATTATGCAGAATTTTGTGCTTTGCCACATTTAGCCCACCTGAATTGATTTACTTGCCAACTGACCACCTTCTTGTGGGCTTGGCCCAGTGTGTAGAGAATGAAAATTCATCAAAATTCTTCTCAGCAGCCAAAATTACAACATTTGCATAACACAATATAGCATTCAACACACTTGTGTTTCTGTTTAAATAACTGTTTTGCTTTTTTTTTCAGGGCTGGAAACTTAATACTTAATGAGGCAGTGCGCAGTGTTGTTATTGTCAATGATTGTCATGCATATCACATAACTTGAACTGTAACCTTTCAATCTATGGAACCCCTCATAGAATACATTACAGAATTGAAAGTATTTAAGAACATAAAACAGTTAAATTCACAAAATAAACCCGACTGTAGTCAGAAAAGAAGGAAACTAAATTAAAAAAGCTCACATTTGGAGCACTTGTAACACTTGCTCTTTTGATGCTCTCTGAGTGAAATATGAGGAAAGTTTAGTGACATGTCAATGACGGGCCAGCAACATGAATGACACTGCTTGCTCTATGAATGGCGTTCAGAGCTCTGTGTGCTCCAGCTGTCCACAATGAACACAGGCCGAACTTCAGGCCACATCTGGGTGACGGAGTGGGGAGAACGGGAGTTGGAGGAAAAAAAGGAAAGAGGATGGATGGATAGATGGAGAAAAAAAACAGAGAAATAAAGGCCAGCATCCAAACTGGGAGCGGTTGCTACTTGGCCCGCTCTGAATGCTGCTCTCATTCTACGTGAGGGGCAAACAAATGGGCAGCCGGCTGGCAGCGCCGAGCATTAGCTTCATTTGGAAGTCTTCCGCACAAGCGGCTGCTCTTAGGGATCTATCAAATATGAATGCTGAAGCTGTGACAGGCCACTAAAGAGAGAGCTTACAGATTTTGTTTGGATTGGTGGAATGCATTTCTAGAAAATTCTAAAGAATGCATTTCCAAAGTGAGACAGAGCAATAAAAGCCCCCCTCGCTCCTCATAACACATGGGTGCAGGTGTGTCCATGAACTTGATCATTTTTTAGGAAATTACATAATACAATCACAAAACATTTGTACACAACTAGTGATACTCTATGTTGAAAGAGCTCAACTTGTTTTAATATAATAAAACCACAGCACACAACACTAAACCACAGAGGATTTAACTATTTAATTTATTGTTTTACAGTGATCAACAGGTACAGACTCATTCATGTCAAATTGTTAATAAATCTCTGCGAATTAGATCAATTACAAATATAAAACTCAACATGCTTGATTGTATAAGCACACACTGCTGTTACTATGATTCTACTAAATTAATGCTGCCAATTGGACTTAAAAGACATATAGCTAGTTGAATAGAGATGTGCACTCACAGGTTCCAAGTGATTGTAATATAAATACAGCTACGTCTGGAAGGTCCAGCTTCTGGTAAGGCCATCGTCATAAAGAGACCATGTCACCAAGAAGGAGACTAGTAAGGGAGACCACCATCACTCACCATGACTCACCATGAAAGAGACAATAACCCCAGTGCTTTAGGAGTCACAACATTTTGGAAAAGTGCCAAAATAAAAATTCAAGGTCAAAAAGCTGAGCTTGTCAGAATGTGGAAATATCTAAAGCTGACTGAAAAAAGGATTTATGGAATGATGAAATTTATCCATCAGAATAAATGCCAAGTCAGAATTCTGATAAAGTCACCATCTCCAAGGTGAAGCATGGTGGATGCATGTCGGAAGGATGCTTCCCTGAGTAAGGTCTGTGTGTAGAGATAGGTCAGATCTGTTCCTATGTTGGTGTTGAGTCTAAAAGTGCCATAGCTTTCTCATCAAATAGCAAACAGACAAGCTTATCCACTCACATATTCAGATTCCGCATCTTACCATGAACTCGTGGCAACTTCAGTCTGTAATTGGGTGAGCAAATAACAATAGTTGTTGGATTTACAGAAATGCTGTTTGTTTGGAGATATTTTTGTCTGGAAACCCCAAAAAGCTACATAGTTACTTGTAATCTGTGTAAAGGTAGCGTGCCGAGGGGTGGCAGTACTGTTGCATTGGACAATACAACAAATTTAATCAAGCACCTGTACACCTGCTAGCCAAAAGACAAGAAAACACCACCAGGCAGCACCACAGCTCTCACCGATGCTTTCCAGAAACACAATAAACTTCTAGCAGACAACCCAAACGCCAAAGGGCTTAAAGGAAAAATGCTCAACTTCACTGTATTTAACGACCGACCATTACATGTGTTGTAAAATGTCAGATTGTGCAGCCTGTTGGAGCACTCAGGTATAATCTGCAAACTGCAGTGTTGGGAAAAGATTTTAGTCAATCAATTAATCAATTGGTCACCTTCAACATGTTTACCTTCTAGCGGTCTTCCAATGTCCTGGAGCGGCCAAATCCAGAGTCCAGATCTTAATCCCACAGAGAATTTGTGGCTGGTCTTGACAAAAGCTCTTCACTCGTGATCCCCATGCAGAGTTGCAAAGACAAATTGGAAAAAAATTGCAATGTCCAAATGAGCAAAGGACCTATTCACACAGGCTCAAGGCTGAATACATAAGCAGCAGATACTTTGAGTTTTCTATTTGTAATTTGTAGAGTCTGTTTCTCTTTATCAGTGTTAAAAAATTAATTTAGAGATCAGTACTGAAAGAGCACTGACAATTAGTGTTCTCCTCCAAGCATGTTGAGCTGTAAAATGATGTTGCAGCAGTTTGAAAAGGTGCAGCTGTGCTTCATGGAGCTAACCTAGGCCTTCTAGCTGTGATGGGGTGACTTAGCTAGTGGGGGTCAAAGAGGCCATGACTAAAACTGGAGAGAAAGTTATATTAAAAAGAATATTCATAATGGCTATTTTAATGTTATATATAATTTAAATGATCTATAATCTTGTTCTGTATATTTAAATGAATATTCAAAATGCCGATTGTAATGTTATCTATAATTTAAATAATCTATAATCTTGTTCTGTATATTAAAATGAATATTCAAAATGCAGATTGCCATGTTATCTATAATTTAAATTATCTATAATCTTTACCTTGTTCTGTATATTAAAATGAATATTCAGAATAACTATTGCAATGTCATCTATAATTTAAATTATCTATAATCTTTACCTTGTTCTGTATATTAAAATGAATATTCAGAATAACTATTGCAATGTCATCTATAATTTAAATGATCTATAATCTTTACCTTGTTCTGTATATTAAAATGAATATTCAGAATAACTATTGCAATGTTATCTATAATTTAAATGATCTATAATCTTTACCTTGTTCTGTATATTAAAATGAATATTCAGAATAACTATTGCAATGTTATCTATAATTTAAATGATCTATAATCTTTACCTTGTTCTGTATATTAAAACGAATATTCAAAATGCCGATTGCATGCATCTATAATTTAAACACTATATAAGCTTTTACTGAATAAAGGAACAAATAGTGTCCATGGCAAGCGGTTCCAAAGTTCTGAAATCTACACTGTTCTGTTGGCTCCAGCACATTCTGTGGCTTGCTAGTGTCCAAAACTTGTTGCTATTATACGTCAGTAGTGCGTGGATCGTTCCTTGTGGCCGTGTTCAGGTCACTGGCCCTGGCCTGATTACAGTGGGTTTAATTTATTTCCTCTTCCCTCTGTCTCCGTTTTAGGCAATCCATAAAGGCAGCAGCCATGTTCCTCTGCTCCCAATCCATTCAGCTGTCAGAGCACATTAAAACAGAGCTTCATCACCGCATCCTGAAGCAGGCGCTCCGATTCTGTCTGATGTTCCCTCAGCTAACCCAATCAATTCTATCTCTCCGAAAGGTAAAATGTAATTACCTTTTCTGTTTGATTGTTGTTGCTGCTCATTTAAATGACAATGATCTATGTATACTGCAGCACTGACAGCAGGTAAACATGTTTCCCCAGGGCTGGCTAATAGGCCCTTCCATCAGGAGCCGCTCGGCGCTCTTTGAAAAATAACTGCGCATGAATACACACGCGCGTCGACGCACCCGCACAGTTTTATTGGGTCAAAACTGTGCAGCCCCTGCCCTTTTCTTCGGTCCCATGTTTTCAAAGGATTGAAGGAAGCGGGCCCATCTTTGATCTTCATGTGACCCGCAATTGAAACGAGCGTGCATTGTGATTTGTCTGTCTGTCGGTTTAAAAACCTGCCTGTTTCTCGAAAGGAACGTGTCATGCTTTTTCCCCAAAGACGAGCGGAATGCTCCGAGTTGTCTTCGCGCCTTTGAACAGCCCCATCGCCTGCGGCGGCCCGCATCACACAGTGGCTTATCGAGAGCTGCGGAAAAGGGGGGGGTTCTGACAGTGATATTTTCTTTTCCGCATCCTCGCCGCAGAACGCCTGGAACGCTGTGCATTTGACTACGTTAAGGAGTTCTTAGAACATGGTCATCTCCAATAAGAGCATCTTCTGAGCTTCAAAGCTACAATTTAGGTGCGCTTTCATTAGAAGACTGCGAAAGGTCTGTTGCTGCCTCGAAGGAAAGCAGAGTTGTGGTAATTTCGGCAGAATTACTGGTTGTTGTGGGGCTTTTTTTCTGTGCCAGGTGAAAGGGTGGGTGTGGATGGCGGCTTTGCTCAAAGCCGCTCAAATCCAGGGGATTCGCAGCAATCAGCCGTAACCTGGCAGGAATAATATCAGACAGAGAACGTTCCTCTGTGTGTAAATCCTCCTCTCTTCACCTCTCCTTTTCTTTAAGGAGGGATGACCTTGTCCTTAAAGCATCAGCTCCGACTCTGCCTGGCACTCCAATAATCAATAATCAATCAGCGGCTCTCGATCCCGTGTCCTGTGCATTACAAAGGAATGGCTCCAGTGCTACTCGAGGAATACTTCAGGAATACTAATCTTTTCCTGCTGCATCTGTAGAATTTACAAACACTACAGACAGTAATTTCCTTGTACTTACACACTAGAACTGTCTGTGTTAATCAGCTGGATGTTACAGATGCAGCAGATAGAGATTAGGATGAGCAGCAATCTCCTGTGTGGTGCAGATCAGTGGGGAACCCTCAGGGTCCTCTAGTTCTTCAGAGAAGGCCTAATCGTTCCCGTGAAATAGAACAAAAATGATATCTATTTTCATTCAGTAGAATCCTCCTGCTTGCTGTATTTAGTATCTGCATGTATTGTAGTAATACTATTATTTTATTGTAACATTCTACCAACCAAAAATGCCTAAAGTGTCCAGAGGAAAACCGTTCAATAGCTCAGTCTTACTGTGGGATGTTGACACAGTTGGGAGAAAAAGTGAACCCTTTACCTGAACTTCAGCCTGAGGTTATGGACTGTTGCGCTCACGTTCTCCTGCAGAATTTTTATTCACCATTGAATTTTTTGTTCTCTCCATGTTCGCAAGGCCTCCAGACCCTGAGGCAGTAAAGCAGGCCCAAACCATGATGCCCCCTCCACCATGCTTTACAGTTTGGATGAAGTTTTGGTGTTGGTGTGCAGTGTCCTTATTCTTCCAAATCCAACATTGTGCATTTGTGCCAATAAGTTCCAGCTTTGTCTGAAACATCCAGGAGGTCCAGTGTAATCCGAGATCATTTGATTGTTTATTTATTTATTTGACAGCAATGGCTTCCTTCAACAACTGTTTGTGTGTTATAAGTTTAGTTAGATTGTGTTTGTGACAAACATATTATTAGGAATCAGTACAAAAATCCAAGCAATTTCAAAGTGTTTAGCCTAGCTAGCTCTCCTATTGGTTAGGCCTTCAGAAGCTGAACTGACTGCAGATTACTTGTGTAACCTAACAGTGGCATCAACCAAGGCTTTTACTTGATTGTGGTACTTAGTTTAGTCAACACTACAGCAATAAGCACAACCCAGACATTGCAACTAGCAATTGCAGCGTGATGGACATTTGAATATTTTTTTATTAAGACCCTCAGACCCTTTATTAAGACCAAATGCATGTGCCTCATATGTCAAATGACTGTACAGAACATAATACAACCATCCAGATCTCACAGGCATTAACTTCTATTCACAACACATTCAGTAGTCCATTAATTTTAACCCTTTATTTATGGTAATCTACTCTTCTTGTTTAGTAAAATGGTTTCTGAAATCTGTCATTGCATTAATTAGATATGTAAAGAATGTGATCTGTCTTTCTCTCCCTGTTCTCTCTCTCTCTTTTATCCAGTGATAGGAAGCACACACAAGGGCACAATCAGAAATCAGCATTATCCCAGAGATGCTTTTTGTTTTTTGACTAGGTTTAGATTTTTATAGCCTGAATTAAAGACCTAACTCTAATGATTACAGCTCCTCACTTGTGCACATAGGACTATGTCAGTGACAGCAGCTGTGATTCCAAAGAGCCCCAAGGCAAGAATCGGACCATTCGGAAGTGCTATTCAGATGGGATAAATGTTTCAGACACATGTCTGTGATGTAATGTCACCACAGGATGTGTTTTGTGTTTCTGACTGCTTCACACAGGATAAGAGGTCACTCTATGAATTACAGATATGTTCATTGTATTTACACCAAACTAGAAACCTAGAAACCTGCATTATTCTGCTGTTCATATAGAAAAACAGTGCCAACAAGAAGAAAGAAACCTTATAACTGGACCACAGCTGAGCAGTTGTGTGCCAAAGTTTTTCTAAGTGAAAGTAAGTTTTATATACAAAATATGAAAATAAGTAATATATACAGAAAATGGAACATCAAGGTCATCAATAGCTATACGACAGTTTATATATATATATATATATATATATACACTACCGGTCCAAAAAGTTTTAGTACACCACCAGTCAAACATTTTAGAGCTGTTTTAAAACGTTTGGCTGGAAGTGTACTAAAACGTTTCACAGGTAGTGACTGGTCGTGTTTGTGTGTGTATATATATATATATAGAAAATCAACAAGGCAGGATGTGGGCTCAAACTTTCACATACGACTCTGTGTCTTATTATCATTTGTGTTGTGTTGTGTTGTGTTGTGTCCTTCCTATGACTTTAGGATTTTTATGTTCAGCACTATACACTTTAGGTCAATGATTATTAGCAATATTTGGGCTGCAGTGTCCAAGCTAATCGCTGTCATATCCAGAATGACAACTTTACAGGAGTAGGAAAAAAAGCAGACTTTACTTTTAGTGTCTATGTAACCAGACTTTTTCTAAGTAATTTCAGGAACAGGATTTTTCAAATTATGTTAAGAACAGAAGAACGGTTGTGACAGCAGCAAATTGCTTTCTCTAAGTACATACTTAAAGAAGAACAGCCACGTTTAGCTATTTTTAGAGAGGGAGAAGTGCTGCTTCATGCCAGATCAAAAGTGATCTTTTTCATCAAAGTCTAGACCAATTATACGGGTCTGTATCAAATGGAGAATTCCCAAGAATTACCACGGCAGAATGATCTGCATGGTTTATCAACTTGGATCCACTAGCCCCTCGCCTTCACATTCGCAAACAATAGAGATAGCAGTCTTACCAGCCAATCAGAAGGTTCACTAAGTAGGTGATAGAAGAAAGACAAATAAAGCAGCACAAATAATGAGCACAGCTGCAAGAAGAAGAAAACTTAAGAACTTTGCTGAACTGAGACAAATATCTTGTTTCATTATAGAGCGAGCAATCTTTCTACCTTTCTACCATTAGCAGGTTTGGTGCTCCCAAGTTACCACTGCTGGCTCAGTTACTACAGACTTTCCTCAACTCAGGTTTGCTTCTGTGGTGTTGGTGTTTCACTTGGTAGGAAATAAACCCCTGAAAGTAGTAACCTGCAAGTCCACCTTCAGCAGCATCATCTCCACTAAACGTTTCCGGTAGCTGACAATAAGCTTTGCACAACGTTGCAGAGGAGTTTTGGATCATTCCTTCCTGCAAATGTGTTTTAGATCTTCAGTATTTCTGGATTATCTGGTTTGCACAGACAGCCTTCTTCAGGTCATACTACAGCATTTTGACAGGTTTAAGGTCCGACCTCCAAAACATAAATCCTCCTCTTCAGCCATGCTTTATTTTATTACTGTTTACGTCTGCCATGTGCGTTTGTTTATGTTCTAGTCATGTGCTTCCCTTGTTCTCTGCTCCACCCTTGCCCTGCCTCTCTTACCTGTGCTTTGTTTGTCTGTAGTTTAATCAGCTGTTTTCTTCTCGTTAGCCTGTGTACACTTGCTAGGGTCCCCAAAACAATGTTCAGTCCAGATTTGGTCCCAGTTCAAGTAAATTCTTTTTAATATCATCCAGTGTTGCGTTTTGTTTGAAGTTTGGGCTATCGATATCAGCGTCCGCTTTTTAGGCCTACCTGTCTCAAGACATTTCCCGTTTTGCTCGTTGTGGACCTCTGTGTGCTTTCAAGTCCTGAACATTTTCTTTTCATATATGCTGCAGAAATGTGATGGCCCGTGTTGTCCTTTGGAAACCACTTCCTTGCGTTTCTACCTGCCTAAGCCCTGGGAACCCACTTGGCTGAGGATATTGATCAGGAAATAGAGCGAGGATCATAATAAATTGATATGGCGGCAGTGGATAGGGATAATCACAGGCCACTGGAACGGGATATGCTATTAGAGGTGGAATGGATTAGCGAGGGAAGAGCGAGTGAAGGAATCAGACGGGCCAGTGAGTGATCTAATGAGACTCAAGGTGTCTCCTGTCCCAGGAGGAACGGGCAGGCGGCTATCAGTAATTACCATCTCCTATTACGCACAGCCTCCTCTACCGCTCCTGAGGGAGGGGAGCTGGGAACGGCGCGAGGAGCGACAGCAGAGGGGCCTTCATTTTCTTTTGATGTGCACTATTTTTATGTGCAGGTAATGATTTTTTTTTCCCGCGCACGAGCTAATCGACCAGTCTCGGGTCTTACCACCTGCTAACCCTCGCAAAATTAAGGTTTGATTATTTCATCTGGCGAATGTTTGCATCGGCATTAGCTTTTTAATATACACTTCGATTTGCGTTTAGGCTACCGGTCCGACAACAAGGACGTCTCGGCTGCCTTTCTTTGGCTCTTGGCGTGTCTGGTTTATCCAGCAGGAATGCAATGAAAGCTTTCGATGCCATTAATAATAAGAGCGGTTTTATTGAGTCGGCGCGACTCATAATAGCAGGTATTCAGTCTATATGTGGCTGCTCTCTTTACCTCAGGAATGAGGGTCTTTTAGTGCCACTCTACGCCTGCCCCCGGCTGACTTTTACGATACCAGGCCTTAGAAAAGCTGCCCGGCTTTGCGAGCGAGCACTGAAACGGACGACCATGAAACGCGTGTATTATCCCAATGGCCTTTTCCCATGGCCCTCTCGATCAATCACAATGAAAAGCTACACCCCCCCCACACACAACCACCCCACCCCATCCCCTCAACCTCCTTCTAATGGCCCCCTCCACCATCCCCAGTAAACAATTTTCCTTTGCTAAGTAAATAGAGGGGGAGAGAGGGAGTGCAGGCCAAGAGAGGGACCCATGAGGAAACAAAAGAAACAGCCCAATTATCCCTGGCAAGGACAGCATCTCTGTCTCTGCCGTCTCCTTGCTCCGAACGCGCTTACTGTGAGAGTGTCTATCACTCTTTCCGCCGCTCCTGACTGCGGGCCTTTGATTTCCCTGGGCAGGTTTTTCAGATGGGCCTGCCGTATATCTGCAGTGATTGTGAGCCCGCCCAGGGTCACGCAGACCGCAGCGCGAGGGCAAGCGCAAGCCTCGTCGCGCAGAGTTACGGCTAATGTAATTATGTAGGAGACAAGGATGCACAGTGTTAGAGTCCCAGGATCAGGCCGGAGCAGGACGCCAGCATTCGTTCAGGCATGAGGAGGCTTCATGGATGTGCTTCAGTATGCCTGGTATGTGGGCCAACGAGGCACGGAATTCAGCCGCACACTGAAAACCTACCTCCATTTTCATGTCAAACATATCAGCTGTGTGTCCTCGGAGAGATGATTACACTGCGCTCACTCCGCAGCTTTGCCGCTCACTTAGTAGAAGTCAAATGCCTAAGCCCACCCTGCCTCCCTGCCTGCAGGGACCCTTCTTCTGACAATATTTGAGGAACATTTGCTTAGAAAATAAATATGCCAATAAATAAATAATGACTCCCGATAGACCATCCCTCCGGTTTCATTTCTTCCAGGGGCACAAAAGAAAATAGCTTTTTTTTTGTTGTTGTTGTTGTTGTTACAAAAAAAAAAAAAAAAAAAAAGGTGAGCGCGCGAGCGAGAGAGAAACGCTGGGGGAAAAAAAAACAGAATGCCAAGCCTCAGGCACATCAGCAGGGATTCCTAATAAGAAATATTGATTTCCCTGTTTTCTTTAAATGGGCCTGAAGCACCGGCTGTGAGAAACATAGCATAACGCTTTAAAGGTTTGTGTAACGATCGGGACACTACACATGCTGTGCGTCTGAGGGATTAGGCTGCTAAAAGTGGGAGATTGAGAAGGAGGATTTCTATCATGTCAGAGAGGAGGAGAGAAGAAGAGAGAGGGCGAGAGAGAGAGGGGGGCGTGGAGGCGGGGAGGGAGAGAGAAGGCAAAGAGGTTGAGGGGACGAAAGACTCATTGTCTTTGCAGAGGAAGAGATGTCCCGAATTAAACTGAGAGGAAAATGGACTTAGCAGGAAACAGTATAACTAAATACAGTCCTGAATGGAGCTCGGCTGGACCCGAGCCAGATTACAGAACCAAGGGCCGAAAAGAGAGAAGACAGGAATACAGAGTAGAACAGGAAGGGAAGAATAGAGGAACAGGGGGCAGTTTAGGGGAGTTTTGGAGGACTGCTCCTGAAGGGAAATGCCACCCATTTTTCAAACTGTGTTTGAGATTTTGAACCGCGTAGAGAAACTGACTGAGCTGAGCGATGGGAACCAGGAGTGTGATATTTAAAGAAAAGCATTACTTTAAAGTGACAAAAAAATGATGTGTGGGTTTTTCTCTGCGCTACATAACTAAATCAGTCCATCCTTTCCACACGTATAAAATATTACATCTGTACAACCTCTGCCAAAAGCAAATTGAAAGCTGTGTTGATGTAACATATTTTAGTCATGCAAGAAGAAACAGTGTATGATTTAGTGCATTTCAAGTTCATCACATTTTTCAGTGCACAAGATTAAGAAAGAATTAAGAAATGCTGCCCCCTCTGCAGCTTATACATGAATCTAATAGCCAGACAGCACTGTACAAGATAACCTTCAACACGCATGTATTCGACTGTAAAAAAAGTAATCAGTCAGCATGATACACGATTGCAGCTACTTTTTGATAGTTTACTAATCTCGTCGGATAGACTGCTCACAGAGCAGCACTACTTAAGTGCACATTCGTTCACCTATTGGCTGAGCAAAATAGCATCTCATAGCAAGATACATTAATAGTTGAATACAGTGTGATCATACTCTTTCTTAATGATGGCAGATTTTCACAATGAGGCTGGCTGATATATGTATATAGTTTTGATGATGGTCAAATAGTGATAAATCTGAAAACATATATATGTTTTTTCTCTAGGTACTATCGATGAGTACTTGGGTACCATGAATCGATTTTAAATGTGTATAGTATGCTTATAACAGAACTTTGACAAAACAATAGCAAATATTAGGCAAATAAAAATAAATCTTGCTGTAGGTATATTGCATACACGATGGAGATTTAACCATATATTGTCTCTCTGTCATAAATTACTGGGGAAGTGAGCGGTAACAACCCCTCTAGTAATTACAACCCAGCCATGTAACCTCCAATTAATTTGGATAAAAGATATTTGGTTATAATACCTGATAAAAATGAATGAACTCATATGGTAATAGATGCTACCATAAAAGTCCCCACAAAGTCAGAAAAACCTGCTTTCATCACTCTTTTTACATTTCTCCTTCATCAATAAAACCAACTTTTGCACCTCATCCAAGCATGAAAAGTTCTTTTGGTATACTTTTTTGAGTCTTTGACTTTTTGATCCAGAGGATCAAAAACCTCTCTAATGTCTCAGCATACTCATAACCATCTCCTGCAATGACTTGCTGTGAGGGAGTTTTAGAGGAACTTCTCTGATGTCTGGTTCCTATAACCACCACTGTGTACACAGCATTCCAAACTACAGTGAATGACTTTGTTTACAAACTAGATGAACTGATGTTAAATCAATCTCAGACCTTCAATATTCATGCATTTCTTCATAGTTGGTTTGACATAAGCCATGATGAATGTGACCACCGACCCCTCTATAGGGAGCACAAAGCATTAAAACCTTCATTGGTGTGACCTGAGCGTCTCAGATCATGAAACAACTGCATGATGCTCCACTTATTTTGTGCAGGACACCTTGAGCTATGAGTATGTCCAGGTTTGACAGAGACCAATTATGTAGTCTGGGAAAAAGAGAGCCCGAGTGAAATGTGTGACAACCAGCCCCGTGTTCCCCTAATAGAGTCCTGACTGGCACAGGCTGTCCTTCTCCGCCGCCCTGTGAAACATTGTTCGGGCCGGTGACCTTGCACTGGTGTTAGGCCGCTCACATTGGTTGCGATGAGAGTGTATGGGCGCAACAAAAAATGCCATTGTGCCATTGTTTGACGGATGAGGAAACAATGTCTACCCTGCCCACAGACATCTAGAGCATGTCAGTCATGCGCCTTCAGTAGCGGTTGATAGCACCCCACCCCCCTTCCACCCTCACGATAAGACACTGTCACCCTGTTGCAATTCCCAATCAGCCGGCACTCATTTCAATTGCTCCCTTTTTCACTGGAAAATGCAAAAAGGGTGCGTCTGGACCCTTGAGGTGCAGCTGATGATGGGAATATTTGGTCCAGCATGTACACTTCTCCCCGAAAGCCACACAATAGGAGTCCACAGTCAGGCCAAGCTGGCATGCCAAAGGCTGAATAGGCCCACGACAGGAGAGGCCGGTGGAAGCCAAGGCGAATGTAGTGGCGCGAAATAAAGGGAAAGATATATGTTTGTCATCCGAGTCGCGCCGGGCATTTTGAGAAGGCCGCAAAGAGGGGTGGTTTTGTTAAGCAGCAAGAAATGGCCCCTAAATGTTCTCTTGCTCTGTCTCTTTCACAAACACATACACACACACACAAACCCACTCACGCTGAGTTGGTACATTCTGTCTATTGTGTAGAGGTTGTGAGAATGGTTGATTTGTTGCAGTGGCCGAGGGCGAAGCAGGGACGGGAGGGAGGATGGGAAGCATAAGCAGGCGATTGTGTGTCTGAGGATGTCGCTGCCCAGCGGTTCCAGCAGGGAGCTGGTACTGGGCCTGTGAGCTCAGACAGCCAGGCCATTATAAACCCCCTCACTGCCATGCTCTCGCTGCCTCAAAGAGCAGTGATTGGCCGCATAACTCGCGAAGATCTGATTCATTTTCTTTGCTGTTAACAACAGCTGACTGTACCAGGTGTGTGTACTGGTGTCTCTGTCTCTCTTGAAAGCTTCGGTCTGTGAGTAGCTTCAACTGTAGATATGCTGTAAACTACCATTTAAAAGCTCATATTAAACTAAACATAAAATCAGAACAGACCCTTTTTGCATTGTTGGTTCCTGGTTTTGGTTGCCTCTTGCTGATGGTCCCCAGTGACTATGCTGGCTGTGGTGAGGTTGTGTATGACTCATCATTTGCCATTTAAAAGGCAAAATGTTCTTCTCCTGTATGTTTTATTAAAGTGTGACTTTTGCCCACCTTGAAAACAGGTGGGGCAAACATAATATTAACCAATAACATCATGCTTTACCCTTCCTTTAACCTCCACCATCATTGAAAGGAAACACTCTGCATGCTCAGAGCCCCGTCCTGCCTTACTCAATATATATCACAGCACAGAAAGACTATTCCAAATCTTTCCAAACAGTTAGTTCAAATGAAATAGCTGCTACAAAATACTTTTTTACTCCATATTTTATTTATATTTTCAGAAGCAGCTGGAAGTTATACAATGACTAGACGGTAATTATCTATTTAGAGTCATTTTTTGTGGATCACTACTTTGATTTGATTGCCAATTTTATTATAATTTTGTTCTGAATTATTATTATATTATTCACAGCTCATTATTCTGGACATATATAAATCTATAATCTAAACTGTTTTTTAGTATTCTCTGATCATTTTATAGTTTGTAGTCATTTTATACATAAAACTAATAATTTTATCTACAAGTAAACTAGTTAGTTATTGAATACAATCGTTTCAAATGATGGTGTGTAGCTGTACATCCATCAAGCTTCAGTTGTAATCATACAATATATATCCATATCCTCATAAGAAAGATATTATGGCACAAAGTGTGTAGACACCTGACCATCATGCCTATATAAACTTGTTAGACATTCAAATTCCAAAGCACTGATTCTGCACAGGAATGCCTGGCTGCGGTCAGTGTTCTATTTTAAAGGTGTTCAGTGGGGTTGTGGTCAGAGTTCTTCTACGTCAACTCATCAGAACCACGTCTTAATGGATCTCGCTTTGTGTACTAGATCAGAGAGTTTTCCTCAAACCGCTGCTGGAAGCATAGAATTGTGTAAAAAAAAAAATTTTTTAGAAGGGTGTAAAATGTCAACACCCTTTCACTGGATAATCTCCATAATCTCCCTCTATCCATACTTTACTGTTGGCACTATGCACCCCAGTATATAGTGTTTCCTGGCACGCACCACACCCACCAGATTTGTCCTTCTGTCCAGTGGTGGCTCCAGAGTCCAGTGGTAGTGTGCTTTTCCCTTTCTAGCTGACGCTTGGCATTGTGCATAGTGATTTCAGACTTGTTTGCAGCTTCTCAGTCATGAAAACTCATTTTCTAAAGCTTGGTGTACAGCTCTTGTGCTGATGTTGCTTCAGTGGACAGGTGATTTGTGTGCTCCTCAGCCCTCGGTGGTACCACTCTCTGAGATTGGGTTGTCTACCACTTTGTGACTGAGCTGTTGCTGCTCTAGACACTAACATTTCACAATAATAGCTCTGAAAGTGGACTGGGTTAATCTAGCAGGCAAGAAATTTTACAAACTGACTTGTGACAAAGGTGGCATCCACACCAGTGTCATGTTTAAAGTCACTCATCAGTACGGCCCGTTTTATTGCCAGTGTTTGTTTCTAGAGATTGCAAGCCTGTGTGCTTGATTTTATGCACCTGTTAGTAGTGGGTGTAGCTGAAACACCTGAATTACTAATTGCACTAATTGCTCAAGAGTCAACCTTGAAATTAATTACAAAAAAATGAAAATGTGTTGGTAGATGCTTTTTCTCTAGTTTAATTTGTAGTAGAATCATGTTGATTTGGGTGGTCTGGGGGGGATTGAGTTACATCCTGTGTGTTTTTGGAGCACCTGTTTTTCCGGGTTTACTGTTTTCCAGGGGGAATTCTGTTTCAGTGGTGGTCTGCTGCTCATTGCTCCACCTGTGTGCTCAGTTCCTATTGGCTAGTCTTGATGGTGGGAGATTTTAAAGGATTTTGGTTCCTGCAGCCGAGAAGCTGCTCTTTTCTTTCCATCTGGGATGCCACCCTGCTCCAGTTGTCTGCCCACCAGCAGACCAAACCATGTTAATTTTTATTTGTTGTAAAGTTATTATGAACAGGATTTGTAGGGATAACCTGCATTTTCTTTATGCTTTGTCTTTGTTTATGTTAAGAGCAGACAGGCCAGATACTTTCTTTTCTTTATTATTATTATTTACAGGTAAGTTGTGAAAGATGTGAAAGACATGATTTGTTTGTTATTTTGACCTGGGATCATCCAAAGCCATAAAATCCAGTTTATTTACCACCAGCACAAGTTTTTTTTGGCCAGCAAGCCATACAGGCCTGCAGGAGTAATAAATTATTGTCTGTATTATTTGTGTTGATTTTGAGGGCTATTTTGGTCTGGGGCTGAGGGGGCAGCTAACAGGTGTTTAAATACTTTTAGCTCATACCTCTATACGTTTGAGCCAATGATTAATAACTTGTTAATAAAATATGAATAACTTGTACAATGTTTGGAGTTGAATTGCTGTGAAATCCACCCTCCTACCCCAAAACCCCTCTAGTCTATGATCTTTTAACATCCTGAGTCGTTACCTAAGAAAATCAAGCTAGATAGTGAAACGCTATAGTCAGTAAATGGAGCCGTTTTTCTCTTTCAAGAGCCCATGTTTGTTCTAACAGCACGTAATGTGTCCTCTACACATACGTAATTAACATTTACATGCTTATTTAGTGTTTTTGGTTATAATTCTTTACTTGTAGAACACTGTTCATAGGGCTACATGACACCTACATAAGCTTATAATGACAACTAATATACATGTTTATAAATGTTTATTCTGGTGGGCATTGTTGTAAAGGCTGCCCATTTTTAACAATGTTAGTAGTCTTTAAGACAGATGACACCTATTAGAAAAAGCATTTATGAACATTTCTGTCAGATGTCATGTCAAGCTTATGTAGGTGTCATGTAGCTTTGTGAATGGTACTCTACAGTAAAGCGTTACTGAGTTTTTAGGGGGAATTTTCAGTCATACTAACTAATATCTCTTCCATGGGTTCACAACAAGCTTCTTGTGCATTGGACAGTGTTGACCACCATCATCTACTACTTTGGAATAATTAAAAATTTGCATACACACTACACACACACACAGGAACCAGGGTGATATGTCCCACCCAATATCAAAAACAGGTAGATTTGTCCCACCCAAAAATTAAGCGTCAGAAAAGCTGAAACTGTACTTTTATTTTAAAAGCGTGTTTTGGCAACCTATACAATTCACACGCTGTGTTTGTTGTTAGCAATGTGCTCTGTTTGTTTGGGTTAGCTAAAGTTTATATAAACTTCTGTCAGAAAGCATTCTTAAACACTCCTCTCTGGCCACATCCCAAAATGCAGACTGCTACTACACTAAATACATAAAAATTGAAATATAGTAACTAAACTAAATAAATAAATAAATAAATGAATGAATAAAAGGACACCATCATTAGAAGTACTTTCAGTAGTGCAGTATGTAATGTTCCAGAGTGTGCTGTTTGGGACACAGCCTTACCGTCTAACATTAATGTTAGTCTTGTCTAATCAGGAAACCTCAACATACATTTTTTGTCATTTCATTTCAGCATCATGCTCCAAAGAAAATAATTGTTTTTGTTATATATGTATATCATCCAGATATTGCATGTATAATTTAAAGGTTTTCTGACAACAGTGCTATGTAATGTGGAGTATCTTGTTTAGTTTGTAAAGTGATCTTTAACTGGATCATCTAATAATTAACAGAAGTACAGATAATGTTGTATTTTGTTTATTTATTTGCGATTTACTGTAATTCCACAAATGTTGTTCTACGTCACTACATATCCTTACCTACAGTGGAACCAGCTTATAGGTAATATTTTAGGGGATAGGGTGGGCTTTGATTCATATTAGCAAATGTGTCCCCCCAATGTCAAACCTGCTCCTACATCCTTGCACACACACACACACACACATACACACACACACACATACACATACACTCCAATAAGTCTACGTTGCTACTCACATTAAGTCAAAACTTTCACATAGTTCCTTATTACAAGATCACATTTGGCCCCCAACACCTACACTGCGATCCTCTCTGTATCCTTTTCTTCACTCTCTACTGAAATGTATCAGCAGTTTTGTTTATGGTGCTACTTTTTCACCTTCTGGCTGCATTGTGTTGGAGCTGCAGTAAAATGGCACATAAAACCCATTTCCAATTATACGTACCGTCTTTTACTCAACACAATAAGTGTTTGTACCGCGTGCTCCGGCGAGGTTTGATGAGACAAAACAAATTAACAGTCGTCCGGCTGGTCCAGTTCATCTTAGCACCTGTGACCGCCCAAAGCCCCCCCCACCCTCAGGGGGAAAAAAACGGCGAGCGCCTGACGCACGCTCTCGCTCACACACCCTCGCTCGAGTCTCCTAATGGCCTGGAAAGGTGTTAATGTGTTTTTTCAGTTAATTAACCACTTCAATTAGAACTGGGGAGCTGTGGCGGAACAGGAGAGATGGAATGCACGCGAGAGAAAAAAGCTCGAGAGAGAGAGAGAGAGAGAGAGAGAGACAGAAAAGGAGAGAACATGACAGAAAGAGGTAGAAGAAGAGTCGGGTGATGATAATAATGAAGCGTAATACCCTTGGAGGCAAAGACAAGAGTGTGTCGCTGGTTTGTTCTCCTGGCCCAGAGAGTGATTAGAACATGAGCGAAATGAGAATTTTTGCTCATTAATTTGGAGCTCTGCTAATGACCTGTAACTTTTCTAATGTTCTTGTTGACTGCTATTGTCTCGCCACTGCTGCAGGTACCCGGGGATTCAACTTTTATAAATGAGAGCTGAGACGAATCCTGAAAAGGTCATTCTTAGCACAGTGTTATTTGCATTCACTCATTGTTGGATCATCATGTGAGGATGTGGAGCTCAGGCAACACAGCTGCAAAATCAATACAGAAGCAGGAGGAAAGGAACAGATCTGTGTAAGAGGGGATCATAAGTAAGTACCTTAGAAAGCCATTCATTTAACATAGTGTTCATGTACCATTCGTCACTATAAATCCATACATCTGTCTCAAGGGACCCTTATCAATGTGGTCCCTGTCCAACCGACCCACCCCTCTCATTCTCTCTTCCCCCTCTCATTCACTCATCCATCTTCCCCATTTACTCCCTCCAATCACTCTATTTCCAAGCATCATACATCTCCACAGCAGAGCTTCTGACTCCTTCCTTTGCTTCCATGCTAGTTACTACTAGGCCTTCAGTTTGGGCCATAGATGTGAAAACGAAGAAGCTATTAAATGTAACAAACATTAGCATATATTTTAGCTTGTATGCAGAGCTGGAATGAGACAGATAATGGTCCTCCCACAATCCTTAAGTCCTCCTAAATATATGTACCCACTGTACAACTTGTCCAAACCACTACAAAGCTGAGGAGTAATTACTGTGGACAAATGTACCAGTGTAAGTATACGTGTGCAAATATACCAGTGCAAGTGTACCAGTGTAAGTATACCAGTGCAAATATACCAGTGCAAGTATACAAGTGTAAGTATACCTGTGCAAGTGTACCAGTGCAAGTATACCAGTGTAAGTATACCTGTGCAAATATACCAGTGCAAGTATACCAGTGTAAGTATACCAGTGTAAGTATACCTGAGCAAGTGTACCAGTGCAAGTATACCAGTGTAAGTATACCTGTGCAAGTGTACCAGTGCAAGTATACCAGTGTAAGTATACCTGAGCAAGTGTACCAGTGCAAGTATACCAGTGTAAGTATACCTGTACAAGTGTACCAGTGCAAGTATACCAGTGTAAGTATACCTGAGCAAGTGTACCAGTGCAAGTATACCAGTGTAAGTATACCTGTGCAAGTGTACCAGTGCAAGTATACCAGTGTAAGTATACCTGAGCAAGTGTACCAGTGCAAGTATACCAGTGTAAGTATACCTGTACAAGTGTACCAGTGCAAGTATACCAGTGTAAGTATACCTGTGCAAGTATACCAGTGCAAGTGTACCAGTGCAGTTGAACCTGTGCAAGTGAACCAGCACAAATGCACCAATGCAAATGTACCAGTGCCGGTGTACCAGTGCCAGTGTACCAGTGCAAGTGGACCAGTGCCAGTGTACCAGTGCTAGTGGACCAGTGCCAGTGTGCCAGTGCAAGTGCACCTGTGCAAGTGGACCAGTATAATAACTGGCTTTTCACTGACTCCCTGTAGAGCTACCCAACAGATGGTCATAACAGTAATCCATATATAATCTAATAGTTACCACCATGCCTGGCTGAACATAAACACAGAATTTGTTGCCTGTTGCTGGAAATTAATGGTTGTTTTCTGTAGACAAATACATCAGCAAACAGCAGCACAGTAGAGCTACAGGTGTTATAGAGCATTTCGCAAACCTTTATCAAAGGAACCCTAATTCCAGTAATTTAATAATATTATGATGATATTATGATGAGTAACCTAGGTGGGCTCAACCAATGTGGCGCTGACAAAGTAGTGTTAGCTAGTTCACAATGTAACAGTCAGTTAAAGTTGCAACTGCATTTAAAAACAAAATCAATGCCAGATAGATTAAGTTGCAATGTTTGACAATGACTGACTGAGAGACCACCAGCAGTATGTGACAGCCCCCCTTTATGATTATGTTATTTTATAATAATTAGCATTAAGTGTCATCATCATCGTTGTGATGTCATTATGGCATGTCATACACACACTACCTCCTTTCAAGTCCCTGTTAATCATGAAGCTCTCCCAGCTTACTGTTTCAGTCTCCTCCAGCTCCTGCTCATTCTGTCCATCCGCTCACTGTCACACCTCCTCTGCCTGTCAGTGACCAGCCACTCCTTCTGTTTCCACCTGCTGTTGCTGCACAACGTCAGATGCTATAAGTGTTGAAGCTCCAGCAGACATTTGTGTTATTTTTGCACATTTAGGTGAAATCTAAATGTCCTGCAACGTCTCTGCATCCACCTTGCGTTTGTTACTATACAACACATCCATCCACAGATTCACATCATCTGACATGAGAAACAGAGAGGGGCTGGGAGGGGGTGGGTCTAGTAAGAGCTGTAACTGTTCCTTCTTTATTGTCCAGTCTTTGGCAATTGTTTAAAATTAAATTGGAATTAAAATTGTATCTTGGTTACATTCTGATTATAGCCCACTATGCTGGATTACAAGCCCAGCCCTGCTTATGTGTAGTTTTACACTGACTCCTTCAGTAAAGAGCCTAATTGTTGGTGGTTTATCTGAGACTCCTGAAGTCCTAACCAATGGGAAAGCTTGCTTGGCAATACCTGTCTAGATAGCAGGCTGAATAATTTTTCTTTTGAGCATTTCATGTTCACCTTATTGTTCCCAACTAACACTTTCTAGATAAACATAGTCAGAATTGTTTACAGTAGTGGTGATGGGAACCACACATTTGAAACATTTAGTGATTCTAAATGCTCCATCACTTTATATGCAATGAATACTGCATAAACAACAATGGGTATCGCGCTTGTCTTACCCATTCAGTTTTTTTATCTCTTTCTCAGCGTTCAAGGTCTTGCTGAGTGGTGGGTCTGGAGCTTTGAAACATTAACCTCTTGGACCCCCATATCATATTTGAAAACCTTGATATAAAACCTCATCTAATTTCCAAACCAAAAAATAGAACTTGCGAAAAAAGAATTGTTAAACCAGATACTTTGTTGCTGCTGAAGATAGCATTAGCACTGCTATGGCGAGTGAGTTAGCAGCCAGTTAATGCTGGAGTAGCCAGTCAGCATATACCAGGAAATATTTCACACTCTCAGAGCATCTCACATCAGTCCACTCCGAATGACTGTAAACTCTGAAATTACCCTTTACCAACAACAATGCTTGCAGAACTTAAACAGAGCAAAGATGCTGTTTATAGGATTCCATATATTTTTATTCAACAGAAATTATTACACCCTCTCTGAAGACCTAGAGGACCCCGATAGTTCCTAACTGCATGTCATCATATTAAAACGATAGTTTGGTGGAAAGGTTGCCAAATTTACCACAAGAATAGTTTTATGTATGCAATGATTTATCTGCTCACTTATATAAAACACATAAGCAAGTCAATTTGAGCAACAACACTCTGTTAGGCATTCGGTTTGTGCATTGCTAATTAATGTGCTATAACCTTCTATTACTTAATATCAGCTTTAGCCTTGTAGCACCACTGCACACCTGTAGAAGCACACCTGGGACGCTACATATGTCGTGGTTGTTTAAGCACATAAGTAGTGGGGTTAAAAAAGGTTAAAACAGTACAAATTAACACTTAATAAATCCCGAAACAGACATGCTTCATTTATCCAGGGCCTTGATCTTCTTGTCAAGGTGGGCTTTTATTTCCTCCTACACATACAGGCAGGAGGAGGAAGAGTTTATGCATGTTTCTCTGCGCTCAGGTTCCTCCTCAGATTGGCATGGATCGATCAGGGAGCCGTGCACTGCCTGATGCCCACTCTCACACGTATCAGAATGCCAGCACTATTAATAGTGAATGACAGACAGGAAAAAGGAGAAGCTCATTCACTCTCCCAGCTCGCTCCTTTGGGAAGCTTTTGGGGATTGCCTGCTGAGCTGTGGGAAAAGGCGACTATCAAACAAGTTTAAAATGTTGTTTTAGATGGATATCATCTCAAGACGCTTGTATTGTGAAGTCCAGTGTGTGCTGTTGCGCTAAGCCCCTGTAGGAAGGTTACTCTGTATGATGGACTGCACAGCATGGCGGGGAGCTACCTGAGCCATGGCCGACTTCTGTGCCTAAGAACTTTCAATGACTGGCCGTCATTGTATAAAACATCATACACCTCATAGATCTCATGCATATTCTCGCTATGAATGTATTATCCCACCCACACTCTCATATAATATGTATGTCTAAAGTGTCCAGATAGCCCCTCTAATTAGAGACTTCAGCTCCTTAAAGGTGGACCCATTGCTGACACGGGGGTACAGCTTGTATAATCTTTTTGAAAAGCTTTGCTAATAGCATCGTTCGCTCTGGAGCAGCTACATAAGAGTCTTAGGTCATCATACCAAATGCCAAGCCCCTCAGCATTTGGCAGGCAAGAGGTGAGACTCTGGAGAGCTAAAGCTCCTTCCAATACCTTTAGGAGGAGTTGGAGTGATCCAGAAATGGAAGCTTTAGCACAAGTTCTGCCAGGAAGAATTGAATGCTGTGTCATTTTATTTACATTTACATTTACGGCATTTAGACTTACAAAAGTGCTTAGTGTTCGGTCTAGTATTCTATGTAGTACAAACAGGTCCAAACTACTCTTATACTCAAACACTGCCATAAACAAGTGCCAGTCCTGATACCTAGAAAGGAGATAACAAAGATTATACAAAGTGCAATACCTAGCAAGACTAAAATACATACAGAGAAGAGCATACATACAAGACTACATACAGTACTGCGACACTTATCCAGTGTTCCTAGAAGATAAAGTACAATTACAGTTTATACCAATGCTTCAGTTGATTAGTGTTTATAAGTGCTTCACAAAGGGATCTTTAGGTCTTTAGTCCTTGTTTGAAGACTGTGAGAGAGTTCGCTCTTTGGACAGCCAGTGGAAGTTCGTTCCACCATCTGGGTGTCAGGACAGAGAAGTGTCTTGTCGCGTGTCTTTCATGAATCTTGAGAGATGGTGGGTCAAGCCGAGCCGTACTTGAAGCGCGAAGGGCTCGAGGTGTGGATGGACTTTTGACCATTGCCATAACGTAAGGAGGAGCTGGTCCATTCTTGGCTTTGTAGGAATCAGAACTTTAAATTGAATGCGAGCAACTACAGGAAGCCAATGAGGGTAGCGCAGCAGTGGAGTGACATGGCTGACATTTCTTCATTCTTCATTCATTACTCCTCACCAGTCTTTTCAACTGACTTGACTGATGTACTTATTCTGCTGCTCTTAGAGGCTGACATTTCAACGTTCCCCTCCTTCCTTCCCACCACCACTGGTTTGGTCCTTGACTGGTTGCCTGGGGGGGTGGGCTTCACCCCTGCAGTCTCAATCTGACAGGATCAGCTAGGGTCTGGACCATGGATGGGGCCTAGGCCAAAGACCCTTTCATTTTTACTGGACTGCTATCTTTCAATTTGCAAAATCCCATCTAGGATACAAAAAATGTCCTCCTTCACTTCTGCCTCCTGAGTCTTTCTGGTAGAGCTAATTATCTGACATTAACTCAGTGGCTGAATGCAATCAACTCCTCACAACAATGTTCCAACATTTCTCGTAAAGCCTTTACAGAAAAGTATATTTTAATTTAGGTTGAGGAGGTGTCTGCAAACTTTGAAACATGTAATAGCGCTGCTTAATGTAACCCATATTAAACCAGACCTAATAGCGCTGCCTGTACCATAATACATAATTCTGCAGCATTTTGAATTTAATCAGGTCTCTGATTATCATAAATGTATTCCACAGTCTATGCACTGCATACTTGTATATGAATGGGGTGACAAGGTTCTAGACTCTTGACTTTTGATTCTTGATTTTCTAGGAACGATGCCCATGACATGACCATCCGACACACCCAGCAATCTTAATGCAGCACATGTGCCGCATAAAGGATGTGTGACCACATGCTTTCACCGTCTCTCATGCTGTACGTGAATCAGTTGCATTATTTGTGTAGGTGAAGATGTCGCAGGAGGTCAGCCTTCCATATGCTGACAGTTACACAGTTACGCGGAGGCTGAATGTAAACAAACAGATGTCCAGATGAAGGGTCCCCTCAAGGCCTTTAAAGACCACCCTGCACGTGACCCCAGGGTGCGCAGCCGAGTCGGTGGAGCGTGTATGTGTGTGTTTGGAGCACGCCGTGTGACATTCCATGCCCTCGCTGTAATTGAATTGGAGCTGAGCTGCAAGTTTCTGGTGCTCTGGACGGCCGAAGCGCTTTGCTTTTGGTCAAAGGGGCGTCGGGAGTCCGAGGGGATCTGCTTCTGTAAACAGCAATCTAGGAAGTGTTCGGGTTTGATGATAATAGAAATTGCAGCCCTATAAAGCCCATCAATAAGGCTTCAGAGTCATTTCCCATGACTGTATAATTCAATTTCAAAGAGTAGAGCCCTGATTGGCATTACCTCATGATTATCTACGAGTCCAGATTGGCTTCCCGCCAGCCTCCCCACAGGGGACCTTGTAGGCATTCTGCGTGTTGTGACATCTATTGCCACGTTGTATGACTTTTAAATGAGCAGTGAATCCACAGCAAGAGCCTTTAGCCACTTCAGGACGACAGAGCAGGAGCAGAGAAAGTCAAATGTAAGCAAGAAAGGAAATGCAGGAAATCTCCTGTTTCTGGGTTCTGAGTTCTTCATTGTAGTCTCCTCACTCAGCTGTGCTCATGGATAAAATCTAACATGCCAGCAATGCAAGTCTAGACAAAGAGCTCCTGCTATATGACTGCGATGAACAACAACAGTCCATCTCAGTGGAATGGTCCCAGTGCGGCTCTGAATTTGCCACTTGTGACAAGATGAGAGAAGCTCTATTAGCTCTGTTCCGAATGGCCTTATGGCCTGCTGCAGGTTATGTGAAAGCCAGCCCAGAACTCACAAACTTCACAAACTGTCCAAACTCAATTCGCAGTCAGTCTGTAAAGTCCTGAAAGTCTTTTCCCAATCATTTCACATTTCATCAGCACGACTTTGGCGACTAAAAGCTTTTCAGAGACAGAGCGCGCAGAGCTTTTGAAGAGCCGTTCCAGTTATAATTACCCGACACTTCTGCCAATTGAAAAGGGAAGGAAGTTAATGGGGGTCTCATCAGTAATACGATCTCTACATCTCAGACCCGGACGGTTACAACAACAATGTGGTAAAAGTCCTCTCTAACTTTAACTTTCTGCTTCTGTTTATCAGCAATCATTAGCAGGTTGCCATCTACTTTCTGAAATGAGTGAAAATGATTTTTTCCACAAAACACACTTTTCACTGCTGTCACATAAGTTGTTTTTCATATGTATCCATTTCTAATTTCAAATATGTTGCAATATATTTACCTTTAATATTACTACCATTAGGCTAATCATATGGATAGTGTTTGTCCTAAATACCTTCTTGTTTGGGTCCTCAGACTTATTGATAGCTTAATTGTGTCCATCCATCTAGCAGCTGCTCATCCTCTTCTCATTATTAATATTAAGAAATATTCATCTGGCACACTGTATCTCCTCATGATCTGCTAGATGTATGTTCTATATGCGCACTGGGAAAAATATTTGGTGTTGGTACATAGCCCTGGATCTGTAAATGCGACATATACATTGTAGCTTGGGTCAAGCCACAGAGCACTCTCCCAACCAATCAGTAACAGCATTCATGCTTGTGCACAGGGCAGGAGGAGGGGGGAGGGACTACATATTGAACTCTATGCATTGTCAAGAAGGAGATATTGTTCAAAAGAACAAAGACTGAGATAGAAGTTCTTAGATCATGTAAAGGTGAGCTGTGTTAACATCAGTGAGATGTTTCCACAGTGGAGAGACCTCAGAGCATTGATGGGGCTGGCTTCCTATTTGTTAGCATCCTGTTTAAACTTTTCCGTTCCACTTTAAACAAGGTAAAATTACGTTTTGTTACCTGCAAACATGAAGCTGAACTGGTAGGCTGAGGTACCAGCATGGCACCACTGCACCATTTAAAGTGGGACAAGAAAATTCAAACAAGAAGCTGATATGCCGACACATAACTGTTGGGAAGCAGAAACAAAGAGGTTGCTCCGTTTCTGCTTGACATGTGGGTAGCATCTTATTTCTGCCGTTTCATAGAAACAGTAGGCCAGGATAATTTTGCCTTGTTTGCTAATGTTTGTAACAGCAACTGGTTGGCATCACAGCAGAAATTGTATTGACAGTTTGCTAACCTGCTGAGATTCAGAATCAGAATCAGATCTCTCAAAGTCTTCACTTCAAGGCATCAACCACAGCCATAATTTCAAGCTCTATTGTCCTTGTTCAACAAAACTGGATAACTTTGTTGCAAACAGCTGATCCAAGCAAGCAAAAGCCATTCACCACTTCTACATTCTTCACTAACAAGAGTAATGTTAGTTGGCTTGCCAAGTGTCAAATCCTTTATTTTAGGTTTTCCCAATTTTTATTTTTATTTTTGTTGCTCTGACTGTCTTGAGAATAGAAGGTTAAATATCCTTCCACTGTTAATATCACTATAACCTGCTGGAAACAGAAATGATAGCCTTGACAAGCTTTTAGAATATTTTTCAGCAAAAAAAAAAAATCCTTTGGAACGGAAACATAACTACTGTGGCTGCCAAATCGTTCTGACCACAAAGCAGGTTTATTGCATTAGACATGCACTGGAACGTCTGAGTGGCCGGCGCTAGTGGGGCTGAAATGCTGATGACAAGTAACAGACAGTCACTGCGTTATAAAGTGACTGGCAAGGGCGACAGGCGACCTTCAATCAACCCTGATCTCTTATAACTTCTTCTGCAGACAGACAGAGAGAGAGAGAGAGAGAGGGAAAGAGGGAGAGAGAGAGAGCACTCAGAGCTAAAGCCATAAAGCCTCTCTTGTATTGCCTTCAGCTTCTTCATCTTGTGAAGGAATCTGAGAGGGAGGCGGTGGGCCCGATGGCAGCTCTCTCTGGTCATGTTTTTGCATGACAATGTCCACTCCTTCAGGCTTCTGGGTCACGACACTAGTTTCCATCATGTTCTGAGTCAAGCGGAATGACTGGAGTGCCTGTCGAAAAGTCAGAGGTCAGATTCAGAGCTCTCTGATGGCTTCGTTTATGATCAGCTGTTGCGAGGCTTATGCGCTGATCGGCTTGACAGTCTCCTGTTTCTCTGCTCCAAAGGCCCTGGTCAGCTTGAACCAAATGAGAGCACGCCAAAAACGAGTACTGCTGGAAGCTCCCAGTCTCCCAGAGCTTTCTCGAGGAACCCCCCGATCCCTCCCCCAAAAGAAGCTCTTTATGATAAAAGCCCTTTTGATCTGCTGGCTTTGACAGCTACCACAGCGCTGACCCAGTAACCAGGAGCAAGCTACTAACGTCTGCTGCATGTCAGGGTCATCATGCTGAACTACATGTACTATGAGGACAAGCTGCATAGAAACTGAAGGGTAGCATTGATTTAAATTGAATCTGTGTCATGTTCTTTTTACCAAAGCCCTTGTAGGCTGTTCACTGTTCAAAAGTAGGTTCTTCAAGAGTTTTTAGGACAGGCAACGTTTATATATAAAACTACAGCAACTCACGAAACATTTGAATTGTTAATGGTGCGTACAGTCCTATAAAAACCTTTTAAAAATGGCTGCATGTACCACCACAGAGGTTCTGCTGTTGACTTTTATAAGGCTTGTTTTGCACATTAGTTTGAGGGTGCGTCACAGTAATAGTATTGCTCTGGTGCTTAATGTAATTGTTATGCTTTGTGTGTACGGGAGGGGCTTTGATGAGCAGAGGGAGGGGTGACCCCATGTCCTCTTAAAGCAATGGAGAGAATGCATTGCTACTACATCAGTGAGTGTCATAGGCACGCTGCTTATCTACCCGGTAGGGGGCTAATTGGATCCCTCCACTCAAGTAAGCAAAACAGAAAACACATTTAACAGAAAATTACACAGAAGCTAAATATAGTATGAATTTTAGTGAGTTCATTCTTTACCGTTATTACAGCCCCTGAAGGTAGGTAGAAATATGGTATGTGGTGAGCACCTGATATTATAGAAAATGCACACAACTCCATTACATTAGTAAAAGTAAGGATACACCCAGGCTAGGCATAACTACAATACCAGTGAAAGTTTTTTACTCGAGTTAAAGCACTAAAGTACTTGGTTTTAAAAATACTCAAGAATTCAAAACTACATTTTCTTTTCAATGTCAATGTTGTATTGTTACCACAATGTATAACATATTCATAGAACGTAATGACCCTGAAACAACTTACTGAATGCTGAGTGTTTGTGATGTTACTAATGGTAACAAATTAAATTGTGTTCATTTGACAAGCTGGTTTCCAAGCGAACTGCTTTATGCACACATTTATGTTTGGCAAATGTAAACATGTACGAGAACCAGTTAACCGTATTGTCTTCAAAATAGTACTGCTCTTCAAATCCATTAAAATCTGTGCATAATCATTTGACCAACCATAAAATAAAATAAAAACTACAGCTACTACAAATACAGACATCTTTGCTAAAAGTGTTTAGTGGAATTAAACAAATGTTTACAGAGCTTGACATGCTGGAATAAGGCCTTGATAAAGTTTGTGCACAGTATACAGAACAAACACCACAAATCATCATTTCAAAAATTGTAAACTTATGGCAGATATAGGTTCGGAACCCTAACTCTAGTTAGGAACCCCTGTGTGCATCATCTTTATTGGATGTGGCAGTTGTTATTATTACAGCCGCCAAGTTCAGCACTTTAAACTTGATTGAGCGTGTAGGAGGAGTTTACTCTGATTGGTTCTCCTGAATAGTTAGGAGCTCCATTTTTGCTTTTAATTTTCATTTCATTGTTTTTATTAGATTATATTATCAGTATATTTATTATATTATTTATTGGAAACTCATCAGATTTTCCCTTTCCTCATGCAAGCAGATTATCTTTTATCTAACTTCTTCAGACATTCCTCCTTTAGCCATTTTAGATGCACATGAGAAAGAAATGAACAAGGCCGCTGAGGTGAGTTTGGGGAGCTGTTTCTGTCAGTTTTAATGTCTGTTTGAAGGGGGAACATAATGTCCCTAAAACTCCCGTAGATCTTAAACTTAAGCTAAATAATATGTGGAACTGTACTAACATGAACATCAAGCTGCTTGGAGATTGTCTTATAGCCTCTACCTTAAAGATTTTTCTTTCTAATCTCCTGAGATGACTCTCTCTTTAGCTTTCTGTAGTCCATGTTCAGTGTGATACATACCATGATACCAAACAGCACAGTGATTACTTTTCACCATATAAATATGCAGCTGTGATGCTAATTACAGGGCACACCTTAGTTTAACATCCCTATGGTCAAATTATTTTCTAGCTTTTCTAAGGGTACCATCATTTTTGTCCATGCCAGTTTCATTGTTTAGTTTTTTTATTATTCTGTTTAACCACAATTCCAAAGCAGTGTCCGGTTTTCATTACTTAATTTTTAGTAACTTTGTATTTATTTCAGTGACGACTGTGGGTTTTGGTTGGTAACGGGAAGTACCAATGACTTTGCCCACATACACACACACACACACACACACACACACACACACACACACACACACACACACACACACACACACACACACACATATATATCTGCTTTTTAGCTCTGCTCTATATGCTGCATATAGAGCAGAGCTAAAAAGCAGAACATGTATACATGTATATGAGGAACTGAAAACAGGTCAAAGGATGGATGTTAGTTTAAACATAGCCTTGTTACGTCTCTTTATTTGCCACAGTGGAAACAAACACACTGTGGTAGTAGTAGCTTGTGTCTGGCTGACAATACAGGATATTCAGGCTGATTTGTCATGTGATTCTCTTCACCTATCAATCCCAAAAGGTGTGCCGGTTGTAGGCTGGCCATATGTGATTATCTTCCTAGATCATCTTTCAGTGTGGGGAATATAATCTACTCACAACCTTTACAATCTCCTCAGAGTCCAGCCACAATTTCAAAATGGAAATATTAAAAAAACGCCTGGTATTTAATGTAAAAATGCCAACTGTGTCATACAAAATGGCATCTCGTTTCATAAGTGACCAATAACAGCTGAGCTAAACGGCTAGTCACAATAAACAGGAGTCACGTGTGTGCAAAAAAAAACAACTGTATTTGAACACAGTACTGTGCAAAAATCAGAGGCCACCATTCATTTTCATTTCCATTTATTAACAGTTATTAGTTTTTCAGTGTCAGAAAGCAGAAAATCAGAGGATGTTTTAGCCTGGACTCTGGGGAGATCAGTCTATTGTTCTAAGAACACCATCAGCATCTGTGTTTGATTCATTTTTCATGTGATATTCTGTTTAGAGTTGCAGGTTTTTTAGTAATTCTGTTAAACACATTGCTCAACATTGCTTCTAAGATCAAGTTTTGAAACTGTGTGTGAAAAGCAGCATTTTTCTTTGAAAAACTAGAAATTGAGTCTCATGAAAAGAATATAGGATGCATTAAAGGAAATTGTGCAGAAGAAGATGTGGGAAACATGCAAATGCTTTTTTTCTGAACACAGCAGCAAAGAAGAGCCTCAGCTAGCACAACCAAACCAGCCAGGACGCAGCCAGGACTCCTGTACAGCACAAGCAGCCCTGTTGCACATAATATCATATAACAATTGTAGTTAGTTGTGACTAAAGTCTCTCTGAGAGTCGCACACCTCCTGAGTATCCATGACAAATAAGGCAGTAGTGGGATTCTACAATAATATCTTATTATCTTTAGTTGTTGAAGTTTTTGTGTAGTTTTCTGTTAAATGTATGTTAATTGTAAAATAATGGTATCTGACTTCTGCACAGTACTGCATTTCTTTGAATTATTTAGAACTATTTGCGTATACACACACTGTGGAATTTGACACCTGCATTTAGCCCACTTGTGCAGTGAAACACCCACATACAGACTTAAGGGGACAGTGAGAACACTTGCCCAGGGTGGTGGGCAGCCCTATCAACAGCACCCAGGGAACAGTTTGGGGTTAGGTGACTTGCTCAAGAGCACTTCAGTTGCAGGCTATTGGTCCAGGGGATCGAACTGGCGACCTTCCGGTCACAAGACAGTTCCCTAACCTACAGCCCACGACTTCAGATTTGGATCTGACATCAATTCTGTGCATGTAAAATTTTGTGAGTTCCCAGGTTCTGGGAACCGACTCATGAGCACAGCCTTGAAGTATGGTGTTTTGTTCTAACGTTTGTTTTAACGTGGGGTCTATGATAAAAGAACAGAACCGCAGAGGACGTGTGGGGTCTTTTACATAGGTTAGGATTTTGTAAATGAACGCTAGCAAGTGTGCGCTGCAATCGAAACACCCTCTAGGTCCTTGACTGTCGGCTAATGCGAGCGGAGAGTAAGAGGATATCAGGTCTACTGAGACTCCTCTTCAGCCCAATCTCCAAAGCGATCCGACAAAACAAAGCCATTAGTGCTAATTAAAACCATTCAAAAGTACAGCTCTGCGCTTTCCAATTAACGGCGAAAAGAGGAAAGTCACTCTGCAGAGACTTTGCTAATTCTGCTTGAGTGTTTAAACTTTAGCTCTGGTAAGCAGAGGGCTCGGCGAAACGGCCATGGAGAAAGTTGTTTCTTTTTTTTCTCACTGTAGAAGTGGAGGCTGTGGGAAGACCCTTCATTAAGCAACACAGGGCTAAAGAGGCCCTTCATTAGTGGCATTAGCGGCTAACAATCAGAAAGGAGGGGGTTGTGCTCATCAGCAGAAAAGAAGCAACTAGGGCCCGATGTGGCGGCCCCACTGCTAAGTGATGCAACATGAACTGGCCTTCAACCCCAGACTGACAGTTTGTGAATAGACTGAAAGGATCGTGTTTATCGTTAATACCCGCCACAGAAACGCAGTGCAGTTAGCAGTTACTTATTTTATTGCTAACCAAAACGGCAGAGCTGCACATTAGTCCATTAGTCATCCGAGAACATAAACTGTGCTGTGGGTCTGTTAGCTTAATTGAGAGTAAAGTGCGTCCGCAAGTGACGGACCTGAAGGAACATTGAGAAAACAAAGAGCAAGTGTGAAGACACAGAGCTTTGTGTGTGAGCATTCCTCATGAGCTTTGTATTCTCATTATGTCCCTCTATGAATGAGGACATGCAGTTGGTCTTTCGCTTATTGCGTGAGCAATGGAGCCAAATCACACAGCGACATGGAATAATGCTAATCGGCAAATCCATCAATGCTCCCAGATTTTTCTTTCCACAGAAAGAGAATTAGTGAACTGCAAAAGGATTATATAGTCGTGTTTAATCTCTATGCATGACCACACATTAATTGTGTTAGTTACATAGCTCTGATTACGTCGAGGTAATAAAATGATATGAATTTATTTTGGCTAATTTAAGGCCAAGCTGTTCAATTAAACAAGGACATTGAAATGCCTTTGGGATGTTTTTATAGCCTCTTCATAGAGGGTGGTTTGGGGTCGTTTTTAGAGAGCCTTTGAATGAGGTGTGATAAAAGACCCTCAAGAGCCTGCACAACAAATATGATGCGAACCACGGCCTCTGCTTTTTAACCATGCTCCCCACGTCAGTCAGTGCAACGCTAGGGTGTCTGTTAGCCAGAGTAACAGAACTGGCAGGTAATGTTTTGCATCTCTGAGAAAGCAGGTAAAGTGCATTACTGTTGGTATGAATTTGAGTTCCAAAAGGTTGTATATTCATTTGTAACAGCATATAAAGAGTTTTTAAAAAGACAGCAGCTGAAATACAACCACCCACTGTCTTCCCCTTGATAGCTGTTGTTTAGTTTGATGCACTAAATGAGAAGCCACATCTGGGTTGTGCTTCTAAAGTTTTTGATTATATTTATTTATATTACTTACATATTACATTACTGTTACATTACTGCCTTGTTGCTCCTGCCCTAGAACACTGACCACAATGATCCTGAAACTAATGACCAGTGTATCAATGTCAGGTTGGCTCATTAGCATTTTTACAATGAAGAATTTCTTGTCTTTCTCCACCCAAACGGCAGCATTACTGGCCCATTAACACTGAAAATAGGTGAATGCTGTCTGTACTTTTGTATGATTTCTTCTTAGTGACAATGTAACGGGAGCAATCTCCACAAAATGTGTTTATATCCTTTTCTTCTTTTGACAAATCTAATTATTTGTGGCTTTAAGCAGATGGAGGACTGTACTGCATTTCTATGGAGTGTCCAGTAGGGCTGAAGTCAAGACCACCTTGGCCAGTTCAAGACCATGTCAAGTGGAGACCTAGTCAAAACCAAGTTCAAGTCAAGTTCAAGTCCAAAAGAAAGCGAGACCAGGTCAATAACAAAACCAATCCACTTCATGACCAGATCTTAATTAGTATTTAACCCTTTTAACCATTTAACTAGTAAACCACAACAGAATGGTTTTCTTTCCCCAAAACAAAACAGTTTGTACAGCAGTACCTTGAATCAAATTGGTGGATTTCAGGCGGTAGCAGTTTATTCATGATTGGTTCTGTCTGCCTATATGTTCTGTGGTTATACATATCAACTATAGGCCAGAAGTGTTTAAAGTTTGTCTGGGTGACAAACACAATTGTTCGATGCTTACAGTGCAAAGCAATGCATTCTACTATTACCTACAGACAAACCATGGAAATAGGTCTGACCACTGTTCAAAGCGTATATTTTCCTGAGGCCTGGAACTGACACTATCAATCAGAAAAAAAAGCAAGAGCGACACAAGGTATAACAGAATGTGCTTCAAGAATATGGTATCAATTCTCAACTCTCAGGTCAATTATATACGTATAATTGTTGTTTTGCCAGCGTAATTAAGAATGAAACTCCTGCTGATGAGTGTTCAGTAGATCATCTGCTGGCACTGTTTCGCCTTCTTGTGTTTTAGACCCTCCTGATTAACAACCATCTGTTTCTCAGCTGAGTTTGTGGCGAGGGTGCGGGGACCTTGCAGCATGCCGCCACATGCCACCACTGTGGCAGGTCGTTTTCAACCACAACAGGTAAACTGCAGATCAAGATGTTCAAGATAAAACATTCTTTTTTAAGATTAGAGTACTATTTCATTCCTGTACAATTAACAAAAAGAAAAGACAGTGCCAAAGTTTAAGCACCCCAAGAGATTTGAGCTCTCATGTAACTTTTACTAAGGTCTCAGATCTTAATTAGCTTGTTAAGGTTATGGCCTGTTCACAGTCATCGTTAGGAAAGGCCGATGCAAATTTCAAATCTTAATAAAAATCCAGACTCCTTAAACCTCGCCCCAACAATTAGCAGCCATGGGCTGATCTAAGCTGTCTAGCTCTCTGAATATGAAAATAATTGATTTCCACAAAGCAGGAGAAGCTATAAGAAGATAGCAAAGCGCTTTCAGGTAGCCATTTCCTCAGTTTGTAATGTGATAAAGAAATGGCAGTTAACAGGACTGGTGGAGGTCAAGCTGTGGTCTAGAAAGACCAAGAAAACTTTTTAAAAGGACTGCTAATATAATTGCTAGAAAGACTTCAAAACCACTGCAAAAGACCTTTAGAAAGCTTTAGCACACTCTGGAGTGGTAGCACACTGTTCTACTGGGCAGCCGCACCTGCGCAAATATGACCTTCATGGAAGAGTCATCACACACAATGGACTATCGCAAGAGGTTCAAGCTGAAGGTTTTGCCACAGTCCCGTAATCTAAACATTATCAAAAATCTGTGGGTAGACCTCAAAAGAGCAATGCATGTGGCCCAAGTACCTCACAGAAAAGTGAAACAGAAGTGTTTACAAGCTGGTGATGTTTCTGACGTGGCAGGGTACCCAACCTTTTTTTTACTTTTAATTTCAGTTTTTCTGTTTTAGTACTTATTATTCACTACTTATTAAGACCCCCTCTAGCAAAAATCACAGCCTCCAAATATATATAAATATAGGATGGTGAATGCTGTCATTAAACCTTAATCCTTCATTTCTTTTAGTAGTTTAAGGTTTAGTTTGACGTGTGTTTTGGATCATTGTCATCTCATACAGCCAGCCTCTTTTCATTTTCATTTATTACTCTACTGACTGTAAGACATTAGTTTCCAGGATTTGTTAAAACTTCAACATTCTTTTTTCCTCTATCCCTAAATTTTCTGTGCTTCTGGTAGCTCCAAAGCATAACAGATTTAGCTCCCAGTTGGTAAGATTTTTTGGATGTTTGGTTTCCGTTTTTCTCCAAACCTACTATTCACATCACGGAACTTAATTTCAACATTATTTAGATGTTCTTTTGCGTACTTTAAAAATATCGACTTTTGCAACGAGATCGCATTTCACAGATTCTATATGACTGTTATATAGATGACATATATATGAAGCACAGTAGGCCAGTGTTTTAATATAACTGCGCCAGCCAAAACATCTAGCAGGTGCTTGCCAGTGCTGTATAAGCAGATCTGTCTGAGATTTTCATGTAACTTTCACCATCAACAAAATGTGCCGTTTGACCAGGTGTACAGGCATGTTCACTCTTATAAAAGCATGAAAGCACTCTTTCACGCACCAGAAGATGTACTGCGGAATGAAGGTCTCCTGTCTGAGACAGTATGCTTCTTGGTTGACCTTGGCTTGCAGCTGAACTCTGCGGTATGAAATCCCAGGCAGCAGATAGCGGGTGAAATGAGAGGTAAGATCAGCACTCATTTAAAAGAAAATTACAAAATATACATTATGTATTTCTGCTTGAGGAGGAGTATTGCTATCGTAGTGATAAATTACTTAATGGTTGAATTATTTAAAAAATTATCAAAGCATAAATGTCAATGGCACAACCTTCTAAGTGTTGACCTTATTGTCAGGAGATTGAGAGCTTGATCCCTGGTGATGCCTCAGCTACCCTTTATCCTAGAGTCAGCACAGGCATCTGTTAGCTGACATAACAGAATTGCTGAGCTGTCCAATGCCTTTGTAATAGGCAAGATTTAAGCTCGTCTTATATAGCTTTACCTTCCCAGCTTGGCAAAATCACATAATGGGGAGGCTTAGCTAGTGAGTGGGAATTGGAATGACTAAATAGAATGGGGGTACCCCCAAAACTCTACCATTTTAGTTACAAAGTTTATTGGCTGCTGAAGCTAACCCCTTAGCTACTTTGCTAAATGAGCTAGAAAACAGGCACTCAGAATATATAAACAGCTTTAGGTTTATGGAGCTTGTGAGCTTCATCCCTGCCCGTGCTATAGCCATCTCTGGTCGGGAATGCAGTAGTTAGCCTTGCTCTGCTAGCCAATGTGGCCGTCTTTTCAGCTCATCAGATTTGGCAGATATCGAGTGCTTTCAGCTGTCCAGTGACACTGCATGAATGTAAAAGATGCAGTTGTGCTTCATGTGTCTCAGAGGAAGAATGTAAAAGAGACTAGCTTTATGATTTAGGCTTAGTTGTGTTTAGTGTGACAGTGGGAGGCTTAGCTAGCAGGTAGAATTAGCAACAACTTCTCTGCTAAAAAAAACATGCTGGAATTTATGCTGGTCTTATGCTGGTTTAGTTAGTGACACAGCATGGTCATGCTGATTGACCAGCACACCAGCATCCAAAACGCATACTCTGGCATAAGTGTAGAGCAAGACAAAGCGTAAGCCATGATTCTGTTGCGAAAGATTGAACATCAGCAGTTTCTAAAATTTCAGGTTGGCCCTAAGCGACATTCTACTTGGGGGACCCATCCACACACCCCACTTAAACAGCTATAACCAAGATAGAAAAGAATGTGAGCTGTTGTTTACCTTGAACCGTTCCAGTAGTATCAGAAACCAAATAAAGATTTAATAGCCACACAAAACGTCTGAACACTTTTGAATAGATACCACAATCCATTACTTGATGGTCTTTTTATAGATGATTTTCTTGCTAGCTAGTTTGCATATTATTGTTAGGTTTTTTTTTTTTTTTTGCTTTTCAGCACCTGACAGATACATGCACTTCGTTATGTTGATCCTCTTCTGAGATTACAACTTTCAAGCTCTAAAACTCAACTCAAGCCTAACTCTGGTAACAGCCATGGCCACTGACCCTTATCACCAAACAATATTAATGCCACATAAAGAATAAATAAAGAAAAATACATTGTGTTCTTACTGGACCTCTGGTGATCAGGGGCCTTATAAAAGCTGATTGTTGCTTGTTGCTTGCTGCTTGTAGCTAGAAACGACTCTGTACCTCAGCTCACCTAACAAAGAAAGATCGAAATTAGCATAACCACTTTTAATATACAGAATTTAGAACCACCTGTGCTTGCACACAGAGGAATACGCACTGCAGTGAAACGCCTACATACACACAAACCAGGGGGCAGTGAGTGCACTCACCTGGAAAAAAGCTGGGTAGCCCTATCCACGGCATCCAGGGAGCAGTTGGGGCTGAGGTGCCTTGCTCAAGGGAACATTCTGTTGGTTCATGAGATTGAACCAGCAACTATTCGATCACAAGGTTGGTTCCTTAACCTCCAACCCATGACTGCCCCCAGTCCAGAGCACTGGACACTCATAGCGTAATACAAACAGGCATGCTCCTACCTTGAGCCTCTGTGTGTTGCCGGTCACAAAGCCTCCTGAGCCTCACAGAGGCAGCGTTAGCGTGCTGTTTTTGCCAGTGACCAGCTAATATCCTGTAATGTCCTGTTATTTCTAACTTACCTAGATCTCTCCATCACATGATGTCACCAAGCTGGCAGGGTGAGGGCTACACGCCTCATCTAACACACTAAATTGCTACCATTGCAACATCATTGTAGAGTCTAAAGAGAATGCTAACTCTGAAACTTGCATAGATGATGTGGCATCGCTGGGGATCAAACTCACAATCTCTCAAAGATGGGACCAACATTTAGTTGCATGACTTGAAAATCACCTGTAAAAAAACTGTTTTTATTAAATTGTTTATGCCTTTTTACTCTCTTAATTACTATCAACTAACATAATGGCTGCAACCCCACAGTTATTTGCATTGTTATTACAGAAAAACAGTGTGTGTTTTATGTTGGGGTTTGGTCACCTTGAGGGTGAGTACTATGGCTAACAGTGGCCTCCTCTGCAGACTATGGTCTATATGTGCTTTTCTGCCAAGTGTTTAATAAAATAAGCTCATCTTGCAGCAGAATCATTACCTCCCCTGTGTTTTACTCTACGCCAATGCTACAGTGTTGTCAGATGTGGCATAGCATGCTCCTCCTAGTCTTAGGTGAAACAGGGCTCCAAAGACCTTAGGCAATCAGTGAAAGAGGCCAGAGAAAGACTAACACAGCTGAGATAGTGCTGTGAGGTTCCACCGGGAAGATGGCACAGCGTGGCTCAGCGGCTGAGGCTGCGCAGGTACTGCCATAGTGCATTGTTTGAGGGAGGTCGGCGAGAGTGTCAGAGTTTCAGAGTGGAAGAACTGCAGCAAAGAGGTTGTGAGGCTATGTAGGCCCATCAAACACAACAGGGCAACAAACTAACAAGCAAATAAATAAAAATTGTTAGTAAAAGTAAAAGTTACTGTGATTACAGTTACATGGAAACATTTACTCAAATGCTGACAAAAGTAGATACTCATTGGCTGCATAACATGGTATAAATATGCATTCGTCCCACCTTTTTCTCCTTCTTTCTCCTCACACTCCCCAGCTGTCAAAACAGAAATTATTATCTTCCTTTAACTCAACCAAATAGTCATGACAGACTATCTTTCTGCCCATCTGTTCTTCAGGAATCTTTTTGATGGAAATCTTATCCATCTCTTCTTATCATCTAGACTGCTTCCATGATCCTAGCGTGCTGTGTGAGTGATTCGTGTTGTCCGCGGAGGATTCCTGAATAAATGACGTTCAGTACTGAGTGCAGAAAACGTGTGATAAATCCATCTCTGAGCTAGTTATATATTTAGCATGGTGCCCCTGGGGTCCATCCCTTCCTCATTAGTAAAAAAGAGCTAGCAAAGTGTTTAATGCGAACCCAAGTGATGTGAAAAGGAATAGAAAGAAATAGAGAGAGGAGGGAGGGGAGAGATTTTGGATTATTAGATGCTATCTGTAGGTCTAGCGACCAAGTCAGACACGGAGTCCTTAATATTACAAGCACACATATCCAGATAAAATGGATAGCGACCACTCCAGCACTGCGGGGGCCACATATTTTTCAATGGGCTATTGCGTTGGTAAAATGTTTGATGTTCCTCATCCTGTCAGTCCTTTAATCTTCATAGTGAGCCCTAAACTAGATCATACGCTTTAATTTATTGTTTTCACTGGTGTTTCCTTTTCTGGTAACGGACATTTCTCAGCTGGGAAACAGCTTAGACCACTGCTGCACACGCAGAGAGAAAGGGCCGCATATGGCCACACTGAGGTTTTATCAGAATTATTGTTGCTGCTAAGTGCCCAGTGATCATGCTGTGACTGTGAGTGTTCATTTCTGTTCTCTTAAGCTTTGATGTCCATTGTATCCACCAAAAAAAAAAAAAAAACACAGAGTAAAAAATAAAAAAAGCTCCAGGAAATCATTCCACACTTTGGTGCATTTGATTCTTTTGCAGAAGTAAAGTCTTTCTGTTTCGCGTTACCTGTTTATTATCTAGATATTTGTCATTTCATCAGTTGTATATCCTTTACCATGTTATTTTATACAGTTCATTCAATTTGAACATTGGAACAGAGCCAGAGTCGAGCTTGAGACAGTAGAATGATGGTCTACTGGAGTGGCAGGCCCACCACAGCGCGACAAAGAGTAGCCTTGCATCGATCTGCAGAGGTTTCTTAGACATGAGACTGTACAGAGTTTACTTGGGTCGCAAAGCATCAGCACACACGAGGCCGGAGCATTTTCAATTCTATGGAAGGCAGATACTACAGCTAAAGCCAGTAAATAACCGACACTTGAGCTTCTTTCAGTTTTTTACTGTAAGATTTCTGAGTACTAGACACACGGCTTTCACAGTAATTGTGAAATAATAAAATCAAACTGATCCATAACAGTAAAATAGTAACGCACATTGTGACCTGTGCTGTATACACTACAGTAATTGAAGAATAAACCAATTCAAGCTGTAATTCAAATACAGTAATATCCTGTTATTTCTAACTTAGCTAGATCTCTCCATCACATGATGTCACCAAGCTGGCAGGGTGAGGGCTACACGCTTCATCTAACACACTAAATTGCTACCATTGCAACATCATTGTAGAGTCTAAAGAGAAAGCTAACTCTGAAACTTGCATAGATGATGTTAGTTTATTCTTCGCTGGGGATCAAACTCACAATCTCTCAAAGATGGGACCAGCATTTAGTTGCATGACTTGAAAATAGTAAAAAGTAAAAAAACTGTTTTTATTAAATTGTTTATGCCTTTTTACTCTCTTAATTACTATCAACTAACATAATGGCTGCAATCCCACAGTTATTTGCATTGTTATTACAGAAAAACAGTGTGTGTTTTATGTTGGGGTTTGGTCACCTTGAGGGTGAGTACTGTGGCTAACAGTGGTCTCCTCTCCAGACTATGGTCTATATGTGCTTGTCTGCCAAGTGTTTAATAAAATAAGCTCATATTGCAGCAGAATCATTACCTCCCCTGTGTTTTACTCTACGCCAATGCTACAGTGATGTCAGATGTGGCATAGCATGCTCCTCCTAGTCTTAGGGGAAACAGGGCTCCAAAGACCTTAGGCAATCAGTGAAAGAGGCCAGAGAAAGACTAACACAGCTGAGACAGTGCTGTGAGGTTCCACCGGGAAGATGGCACAGCGTGGCTCAGCGACTGAGGCTGCGCAGGTACTGCCATAGTGCGTTGCGTGAGGGAGGTCGGCGAGAGTGTCAGAGTGGAAGAGTGGAAGAGCCGCAGCAAAGAGGTTGTGAGGAGAGATGATACTGCAAGAGGGTGCTGCAAGCCTGGGCCAGCAGGGAAATGGATGTCGATCTGGAGGTTCAGGGCGGCCACAAGACTGTGAGTTGAGCACAAGGTGGAGGGCAGATGACTCATTGAGTTTGCTGTCACAGATCTTACTGATATCCTAACTGTGACCAGGTGTGTTCGCATGCACCAAAGAGACACCTCAGTCAGCTGGAAGGCGACCATTCTTCAGCTCAGATCAGTCACCAGTGGCGGAGACGGGTGCTTTGCATAAGTTTACTACCTCTACACAAACTCTGTGTTTTTAAGCTGAAAGGTATGAGGTGTGTACATTTAAGCCCCTATACTGTGGTTTTCTATGGTTTTCTATAACATTAATTTAACGTAGCCATGAGAAAATGCTGCTGAGAAATTGAAGAGAATTATGGTGTGCACATCTTCATTAAAACAAAAAAATTTAGTCCAGTATGTCTTTTTAAGCTTGCAATGGTTTTAATTAATTAATTAAATTCTACAGAATTGCCTTTTTCAGAACTTTTCCCACTGTAACACAGCTTTACCAGCTCCTTGCTGGATGGTTTCTATTGCTATTTGTACACTGTGCCTTAACGTACCCAAACATGAGCACAGGTGTTTGCTTTGCTGCAAACTTATGTAAACTTATGACCAATGGCAGCTGCACTCTCCTCCTACACCACCTCCAAAGGTCTGAGGAACAAATAGGTTCAAGGTTCTCAGCTCTCACTGTCATCCCAACCAAAGCCACAGAGCTTAGTTACCGTATCTAGAGAGCTCAATAGCTGACTCTTTCAACCTTAATCGCATGGGTTCACCGTGAGTCACTCATCAAAAAATGGTATGCCTATCTGCGTAGCCACTGAATAACTTTCAACTAGGAAAGAATTACACGATCTGCGGTCAGGTCAGCATGAGTACAGCTTGTGACCACAAAGAGTGTGCCACCAGACACAGAGAATGTGAGCACGCCTGAATGAACCTATCAAGTGTACTACAAGTAATGCATGTCATATTCCGACATGTCATAATCTGAGCTCAGCAGATGCCCTTTACGTCTTGTGAAAATTCTGTGAAGGATGGACCAATAGAAATGCTCCAAAATGTCTTTGGAATACAATCTCTTTATATTACATTAAAAGTCAGGAAAGTTTTTGCTGCTCTACTGTACGCTTACCATTTTGGAGATATTTTTTTCCAGACAGCGACAATATAAAGATTCAAAACCAGAGATTAATATCTCTAGTGATTTCAACCACATGTTGTCAAAATGTCATTTGTAAATGTCAGGGCATGTAGAAATATAATGCTCTCCGTAGATGGCTTTATATGTGAGATATATTTTATTTTCTTTTTTTAAAAAAAATCAGAAGCTTTTTCTTCCGTACTGAGTGGATGGTATAGTATAGTGGGATTTACTGCTGCCCTCCATGCTGTAGAGTGGGGTTTGATTTCTCGTCTGGCCAACCACCCTACACTATACATAGTTTTTGCTCTTAGCATGTGCTTTATTGTGGGAAATGTAATGTTCAGTAAAAGAGCATTCTTTTTATGTTTTCTATGTTTGTCCTTCTACACAAAAGTCATAATAGGAAGGTAATTGAGCTTGATGAGTGACAGGGTGGTAGTTGGAGGATGTGAAACATTTTAGTATTAGTAGTATTGCTAATATTAGTTTCCCCTGCCTTATTATGAACAGGGATGTAACATTCAATGTTAAATGTAATATACTAGACAGAACTGGAGGCTCTCTCACCTCCATCACAGACATTTACACCACACACTGTATCTGTAAAGCCAATGGCATAGTAGATGACCCTACACACCCCTCACACACACTGGTCTCGCTCCTGCCATCTGGAAGGAGGTACCGGAGCCTTTAGGCCCTCACAGCCAGACTGTGCAACAGTTTCTCACCACAAACCATCAGATTCCTCAACTCCCAGAGACTGAACAGACAGACACCTTCATAAACACTCACACATACAAATGACACCATCTCAATCTGCTTCTGCACCTCCAGACTATGTCTGAGACACTGTATCTAAATACAATAATTATTATATTTCACACTACAATGATTACAATTTATATTTATTTGTATGTCTGATTACTTGCATTTCTGCCCATTTACTTGCATTTCTACCCATGACCTGACCAATATCTGCTGCTAGAAAACTGTATCAACCAAATACTGTATTCAGTTACTGCTGTTAGAGCTGCTACCTCAGTGACTGCTGTTATAGCTGCTACCTCAGTAACTGCTGTTATTGCTGCTACCTCAGTGACTGCTGTTATAGCTGCTACCTCAGTAACTGCTGTTAGAGCTGCTACCTCAGTGACTGCTGTTATAGCTGCTACCTCAGTGACTGCTGTTATAGCTGCTACCTCAGTGACTGCTGTTAGAGCTGCTACCTCAGTGACTGCTGTTAGAGCTGCTACCTCAGTGACTGCTGTTATAGCGGCTACCTCAGTGACTGCTGTTAGAGCTGCTACCTCAGTGACTGCTGTTAGAGCTGCTACCTCAGTGACTGCTGTTATAGCTGCTACCTCAGTGACTGCTGTTATAGCTGCTACCTCAGTGACTGCTGTTATAGCTGCTACCTCAGTGACTGCTGTTAGAGCTGCTACCTCAGTGACTGCTGTTATAGCGGCTACCTCAGTGACTGCTGTTAGAGCTGCTACCTCAGTGACTGCTGTTAGAGCTGCTACCTCAGTGACTGCTGTTATAGCTGCTACCTCAGTGACTGCTGTTATAGCTGCTACCTCAGTAACTGCTGTTATAGCTGCTACCTCAGCAACTGCTGTTATTGCTGCTACCTCAGTGACTGCTGTTATAGCTGCTACCTCAGTAACTGCTGTTATTGCTGCTACCTCAGTGACTGCTGTTATAGCTGCTACCTCAGTAACTGCTGTTATTGCTGCTACCTCAGTGACTGCTGTTATAGCTGCTACCTCAGTGACTGCTGTTATTGCTGCTACCTCAGTGACTGCTGTTATGGCTGCTACCTCAGTGACTGCTGTTATAGCTGCTACTTCAGTTAATGCTGTTATAGCGGCTACCTCAGTGACTGCTGTTATAGCTGCTACCTCAGTGACTGCTGTTATAGCTGCTACCTCAGTAACTGCTGTTAGAGCTGCTACCTCAGTGACTGCTGTTATAGCTGCTACTTCAGTTAATGCTGTTATAGCTGCTACCTCAGTGACTGCTGTTAGAGCTGCTACCTCAGTGACTGCTGTTAGAGCTGCTACCTCAGTGACTGCTGTTATAGCTGCTACCTCAGTGACTGCTGTTATAGCTGCTATCTCAGTGACTGCTGTTATTGCTGATACCCCAGTGACTGCTGTTATAGCTGCTACCTCAGTGACCGCTGTTATTGCTGATACCTCAGTGACCGCTGTTATAGCTGCTACCTCAGTGACCGCTGTTATAGCTGCTACCTCAGTGGCCGCTGTTATTGCTGATACCCCAGTGACTGCTGTTATAGCTGCTACCTCAGTGACTGCTGTTATAGCTGCTACCTCAGTGACTGCTGTTAATGCTGCTACCTCAGTGACTGCTGTTATAGCTGCTACCTCAGTGACTGCTGTTATTGCTGCTACCTCAGTGACTGCTGTTATAGCGGCTACCTCAGTGAATGCTGTTATTGCTGCTACCTCAGTGACTGCTGTTAATGCTGCTACCTCAGTGACTGCTGTTATAGCTGCTACCTCAGTGACTGCTGTTATTGCTGCTACCTCAGTGACTGCTGTTATAGCTGCTACCTCAGTGACTGCTGTTATTGCTGCTACCTCAGTGACTGCTGTTAGAGCTGCTACTTCAGTTAATGCTGTTATAGCTGCTACCTCAGTGACTGCTGTTATAGCAGCTACCTCAGTGACCGCTGTTATTGCTGATACCTCAGTGACCGCTGTTATTGCTGATACCCCAGTGACTGCTGTTATAGCTGCTACCTCAGTGACTGCTGCTATAGCTGCTACCTCAGTGACTGCTGTTATAGCTGCTACCTCAGTTAATGCTGTTATAGCTGCTACCTCAGTGACTGCTGTTATAGCTGCTACCTCAGTGACTGTTGTTATAGCTGCTACCTCAGTGACTGCTGTTATAGCTGCTACCTCAGTGACTGCTGTTATAGCTGCTACCTCAGTGACTGCTGTTATTGCTGCTACCTCAGTGACTGCTGTTATAGCTGCTACCTCAGTGACTGCTGCTATAGCTGCTACCTCAGTGACTGCTGTTATAGCTGCTACCTCAGTTAATGCTGTTATAGCTGCTACCTCAGTGACTGCTGTTATAGCTGCTACCTCAGTGACTGTTGTTATAGCTGCTACCTCAGTTAATGCTGTTCTAGCTGCTACCTCAGCAACTGCTGTTATAGCTGCTACCTCAGTTACTGCTGTTATAGCTGTTACCTCAGTGACTGCTGTTATTGCTGCTACCTCAGTGACTGCTGTTATAGCTGCTACCTCAGTAACTGCTGTTAGAGCTGCTACCTCAGTGACTGCTGTTATAGCTGCTACTTCAGTTAATGCTGTTATAGCTGCTACCTCAGTGACTGCTGTTAGAGCTGCTACCTCAGTGACTGCTGTTAGAGCTGCTACCTCAGTGACTGCTGTTATAGCTGCTACCTCAGTGACTGCTGTTATAGCTGCTATCTCAGTGACTGCTGTTATTGCTGATACCCCAGTGACTGCTGTTATAGCTGCTACCTCAGTGACCGCTGTTATTGCTGATACCTCAGTGACCGCTGTTATAGCTGCTACCTCAGTGACCGCTGTTATAGCTGCTACCTCAGTGGCCGCTGTTATTGCTGATACCCCAGTGACTGCTGTTATAGCTGCTACCTCAGTGACTGCTGTTAATGCTGCTACCTCAGTGACTGCTGTTATAGCTGCTACCTCAGTGACTGCTGTTATTGCTGCTACCTCAGTGACTGCTGTTATAGCGGCTACCTCAGTGAATGCTGTTATTGCTGCTACCTCAGTGACTGCTGTTAATGCTGCTACCTCAGTGACTGCTGTTATAGCTGCTACCTCAGTGACTGCTGTTATTGCTGCTACCTCAGTGACTGCTGTTATAGCTGCTACCTCAGTGACTGCTGTTATTGCTGCTACCTCAGTGACTGCTGTTAGAGCTGCTACTTCAGTTAATGCTGTTATAGCTGCTACCTCAGTGACTGCTGTTATAGCAGCTACCTCAGTGACCGCTGTTATTGCTGATACCTCAGTGACCGCTGTTATTGCTGATACCCCAGTGACTGCTGTTATAGCTGCTACCTCAGTGACTGCTGCTATAGCTGCTACCTCAGTGACTGCTGTTATAGCTGCTACCTCAGTTAATGCTGTTATAGCTGCTACCTCAGTGACTGCTGTTATAGCTGCTACCTCAGTGACTGTTGTTATAGCTGCTACCTCAGTGACTGCTGTTATAGCTGCTACCTCAGTGACTGCTGTTATAGCTGCTACCTCAGTGACTGCTGTTATAGCTGCTACCTCAGTGACTGCTGCTATAGCTGCTACCTCAGTGACTGCTGTTATAGCTGCTACCTCAGTTAATGCTGTTATAGCTGCTACCTCAGTGACTGCTGTTATAGCTGCTACCTCAGTGACTGTTGTTATAGCTGCTACCTCAGTTAATGCTGTTCTAGCTGCTACCTCAGCAACTGCTGTTATAGCTGCTACCTCAGTTACTGCTGTTATAGCTGTTACCTCAGTGACTGCTGTTATTGCTGCTACCTCAGTGGCTGCTTTGTTTATATACACCAGGCTATCTTTGACATATTAACAGCCTGGTGTATATGAACATAGCAGTCACTTAATACAGTTTTCTAGCAGCATATATTGTTCAGGAAATTGGTAGAAATGCAAGTGTTTCTGGTTCTTTTGTATTTATTCGTTTTATATTTATTGCATGTTTTGGTTTTTATTACACTCTTTTGTCTGCACTGGGTATATTGTATTGTTTTAGACCATATGGTCCTGGAGGAACGTTGTTTAGGTTCAAGCCTCTTGAACTTGAATGTAGGAAAACACAGATGGCAGTGAAATTGTATTGAAATGTTATGAAGAGCCATGCTAAGTACAATATGAACTAACAAGATAAAACAGAAATGTTTTGATTTCAGGTTCTATAAGTTCTAAATGACAGCCAGAGGTGGCCGCATTCATGATGATTACTCCTCGTATACAAGGTTAAGATCTTGTACCCACAAAGTCACGCAAAAACATAGCACACATAAAACACTGCAAAGCACAGTCAGCGCACATGGAAGATTCTATCCGACGGAAAACACTGGCAGCTATCTGAATCTCAGAAAAGCACAATTACATTTCCAACTAGCCTTTTATTTCATTCCATATGAATGAAATGACAAAGAATAAGACTAGACTAAAGTGGAAGTAGACCCAGCTAGCACTATCGTAGAGAAGCGGCCACATCCACCATAGAAATGATCTCCAGCGCACTGAATGAAAACCTGTGTTTTGTCAGAGGAGCCACTCTGCTCTTGTCACTGAGGCAAACCAAAAATTGGTCAGTGTGATAGATGTCTATGGCCAAGACCACTTAATGCCTCAAAGACTGAACTTTAGGAAGAAATGCCAAATTGGCCATAACATGACATCTAAGCCATCCAAACTCTACTACACGCTGAAGCTGAAGTAATCGCCGCTGGAAAGGCAGCTTTTAGAAAGATCCACTTAAGACCTGCTTGTGACAGAGAGTGGATTTCACAAAAATCTTAACACCAACGGCAAACCACACAGCCAACTTCTTAGCAAGCTTGGGAAGTGAAGAGATGGCATGCCCCTAAGGAAGGCGATGCTTCCTGGATGAGGAAAAGTGGAAGGAAGACACAAAGGTCGTCCAAGCCGAAGGGTAGGGCAGACTGAAAGTATGGCTGTGTTGCCTGTCCTTATTAGCATATGTTCCATAATATGGGCACAATATGGGCATAAAGGGCAATAACCTAGGACAACAACTGGAGGAAGTATGTGTGGCTGGGACAGTGGGTATGTGAAGCAACAGGGCCATAATATGGGCAGAAAGAGCAATGACCTAGGACAACAACTGGAGGAAGTATGTGTGGCTGGAACAGTGGGTATGTGAAGCAACAGGGCCTAGCTAGGCCTAAAAGAGCCATCAACAGTTAAATAGTCACCTGTAGATAGTCTTTAAAAATGTAGAACCAAAAATCAGGCGAGAACTGAACCTCAAATACCCGCCAACTATAGCAACAATGATTTCATGGACTTTCTCGATAGCAAAATTGAGACTATAAGACAAAAAGCTCAACAGATACCAGTAACCTATCCATCATCTGGATTGGCTGAGACAGCACAAAATATGGCTACAGAAGAAAGACTAAAACTATTTTTACCTTTTTTTTAAACTATTTTTAAGTAGTCAGTCACTGAACTTCAAATTCTTGACATGATTCCAACAAACCTATTTAAACAAGTACTACCAGCTGTAATAATTATTATATAATAATTCTCTTAGCCTAGCACATGTACCAAACTCATTCAAGCTAGCAGTTATTAAACCTCTGATAAAGAAACCAAATCTTGACCCCAGCAAACTGTCCAGCTATAGACCTATTTCCAACTTACCATTAATTTCAAAGATCTTAGAAAAAGCTGTAGGAACTCTGTTCCTGTCTACATAAGATATGAAAAATTCCAATCTGATTTTAGGCCCCACCACAGCACAGAGACGGCTCTAGTTAAGATAACACATGATCTTCTTGCTTCTGATCAGAGTCACGTATCTCTGCTGGTACTACTCGGTCTAAGTGCATCTACAGCTTTTGACTGTAGATCACATTATTCTCTTGGACAGATTAGAAAACATGGTTGGAATCACAGGAACACATTATCCTGGTTCATATCCTACCCCACCAAAAGGTTCCAGTTCATACAATTAAACAATCAATCATAAAATTTTACAACAGTGAAATATGAAGTTCCACAGGGTTCTGTTTTAGGTCCACTGTTATTCACATTATACACATTGGCATTAGGCTCAGTTATAAATAGACATGGAATCAGTTTCCACTGCTATGCTGAGGATACACAGCTGTAGATATCAGGCAAACCAGATAATAAATCCAGATTAAATAAAATAGAAGATTGTGTGAAAGATGCAAGACATTGTCCTCCTTCTCAGTCTAAAGGCTGCTTGGACTAAATGTTTAGATTTAATGTTAAACCTTGTTGACTTCTCTGTAGTTCCTGGTTCAATAGCTAAAAATCTTGGTGTGACAATTGATTCACAATTGAGGCTCCATCAACACATAGGCAATATTACAAGGACAGCGTTTTTTCACCTCCACATTTCAAAGTTGAGAAATGCATTATGCGTGTTTGATGCTGAAAAGTTGGTATATGCATTTATATCCTCAAGGCTAGACTACTGTAATACATTGTTGTCAGGATGCTTCAGCAGGAACCTGAACAAACTTCAGTTAATTCAGAGAGCTGCAGCTAGAGTACTGACTAAAACCAGGAAATTCTATCACATTAGTCCAGTTTTATCAGCGCTATACTGGCTTCCTGTTTCCTGTTAAATTCCGTATCGACTATAAAATTATTTTACTGAGGTATAAAGCCCTGCACGGTCTCGCACCGGAGTACCTTCAACATCTTATTTCTTATTATGAACCACTACGATTATTCAGATCACAGGATGCTGGTTTACTATTGGTTCCTAAAATTCAGAAGACCTCAATGGGGGAAAGAGCTTTTTCCTACAAAGCCCCTAAACTGTGGAATAATCTTCCAGTGAATGTTCGGGACTCTGACACAGTCTCGACCTTCCAGACTGAAAACTTGTTTAGTTTAGCTTGTGGTGAGTAATATTCCCCTGTAGATAAAGGCAGGAGATCCAGGGGTTCATGGACACAGAGGTTTATGGTAAACTGAGATGTTGGTGCTGTTGTCCCACCGCTTCATGTGATCACACAGGTTTGTTGGTGGTGGAGTCAGTGGATCCCAGTGTCCTCAGGGTGTTCTCATGTCTATGTTACCTTCTGGTTCTCTCCAGCCACAATCTGAAATTGTCATATTTTCTTCAGTCATACTCCTGAGCCAAACTAATTTCCTCTCTTTACTCTTCCTGAGATAATGACTGTCGTCCCGTACTGCTGAACGCTCTTGGAAGACTGGCCAGACTGACTGCCTCCTCCTCACCCATCACCAGCCAGCTCTTCTGTTCATTTATGCCAACTGCTACACCCTCAGTTACATCACTGTGCCATCCAGATGCACCAGCATTGAGATAGGATGGGACTGTTTCAATTCACTCCCACTTTACATAAAGCCTCAGTCATAGACTGCCTCAGCTTTGCCATCCAGACATCCATTAGATGTTCTCTTAGCTTTTCTTTGGTGTTTAGTTTATTGAACTGTAAATACCGTTTAAGGAGAGGAGGATGGGTCTCCCCTTGTGAGTCTTGGTTCCTCCCAAGGTTTCTTCCTCCAGTCTGAGGGAGTTTCTCCTTGCCATCGTTGCCTCTGGCTTGCTCACTGCGGGATATATGTTATAACTCTCTGTTTTCAAACAACATGGTTGAAAAAGTGCTATTCAATTAAACTTGAACTGATTGAATAGAAAGATATTGGTGAAGGAGTCGTAGTGTTCCTAAACTGCTAGATTGTTTGTTTTTTTTGGGGCTACTCTCCTATTTTTCCCTTTCCTTTAGTGTGGTTTGTAGTTTTTTTCTTCATGAAGCAGTTTGCAAAGTTACAAAACCCGAAGTATACACTAAAGAAAGAGACTCTCTCCCACAGACACCACTTTTCCCAGCAGCTTAAAACGCCTCACTGGAATTCCAGCCCTTTTCTGTGTTGCAAGGTGACATCATCTCGCAACGTCTCGTTAAACCTGGCACACCCTGACACAACACACAGAGAGTTAAAAACGTAAAAACCTAACATTCTGAAAGGGCCTGGTTCAGACTAGCTGGCCAACGTGGATCGGGTCTACAAACTTGTTTTACCAGACTTTCAGGATCGGACTCTGGCTTAAATCGATTTAGCATAACCGACGCCATTGTAAGAACAGCTACAGCAGTGTGGCAGAGGAACTTGTAGTGAGCTGACCAATCAGAGCATACAGGACTTACTGAGTTAAAACCACAGGAGAAGAGGGTGAATAAAGATGTACAGCATGAGAGGAATATTTTGTTTAGAGGAAAACTGAAGCATGTAAATCTGTTCACATTTAAAATGAACACAATAGGTCCCTTTAAGCGCGTACGTAGTAAAAGCACTGTAAATAAAGATTATAATTACTATTATTACATTTTATTACTTGAAGGAATTATTTAAAGAATAATGGTGCAGCAGATTGTGTAGAGGTGTATTACAAGATATGACAAGATGCAAATTAGACATACCTGCCTCAGGCACCTGGGCCTCCAGTGAATAATTTGAGCACCTGAATACGCATCCAATTATAGAGGCTTTTGCTGGAGGACAAATAATTCAGACGTCAGTTTATTAAAACAATCATCGCCATGCCAAATATCATTGTTTAAGAATCATGGAGCAGAACTGAGTCACAGCACAATGTCAACCTGTATAGTAATGTGCAAGCAATTAAAGTGTCGACAGCAAATTTAAAGCTCCATCTTAAATAATCTGAGCCTGGAGGGGAAAAACACTGTGATGTAACGTCTGCGTACCCACGCTTCCTCTCTGTGAGGTGACAGCTATGCTTTCCTGTTGTGACTGTGGGAACGCTGCTCAGATGTAACAGCTCAGACTCCAACTAAACTCTGCCTCAAACAAAGGAACCAAATAAATCATGGACTGTTTGGGGCTCACTGGGCAGAGCATACGTGGGTCAGGAGACCGTTGGAGAAAAGAAGGAGATCTTGGTTGTGCCCCAGGGAAAGCAGCGGCGGGCAGCGGGTGACAGATGATGAGGCAGGCAGCATTTAGGCGACAGCGCCTGACAGGCCCTATTCTTAGTAAGCAGCCGCTGCCTGCGCGCAAGTGTTATTGACTACATTATTCTGTCACTTCACTCATGGATTGATGGCTGATTTGTTCCCTGTTGTTTAGAGGTAGCGGGTCTCTCTCTCTCTCTTTCTCACTCTCGATTGCACTCTCTCTTTATGTGCTGTTTGTGCGTTTAATGAGCTTTCGTAAACAGGTGAAGTGTCACTTGGGAAAAGCCACCTGTTTGAGGGAAGCTCTAAAACTGCTTTACTTCTCCCTGTTTGAACTGAATGATCAGCACTGTCCCTCTTGGGACTCGTGCTCTGGGGGCTTTTTTTTTAATCTGCACATTTCGCTTGCTTGCTTTGCAGTCCTCCTGGGTGTTCCAGTCTGGAAGCAAACAAGACACGTTTGCTGTACTGTGAAAGCTCTTCAAACTTTGCATCAGATGTTGGAACATTGCTGTGAGGATTTGATTGCATTCAGCCTACTGTTCTGCAAAACTGTCCACAGAAAGGTGACAAATGCAACTGCAAAACTAAGCCTTGGGTTTAATCATATGGTATTGTGTGTAAAAGCAAATCACTGATAAGCCCCTCCCCCAGATGAGCCCAGTATTCAGACAATCTGGAGAAATCCCTGCACACAAGGGACAAGGCCAACGGTCAATAACATATGCTCATGATTTTTGGGCCCTCAAGTGGCACTGCATTAAAACCGGGCCTGATTCTGTACTGGGGTCACAAAGGCAGAGTTGAGGAGGCAGGATTCAGGCACAAGCCAGAAGGCCGTTTATTAAGAAACAAAAACACAACACAACTACTACAAAAGAAAACAATGACAAGGCTAACAAGATTCAAACAAACAGCTTACCATCAACAAAGGTTACCAACTAACATGAAGTAAGACAAAACACCAAGCGAACACAAAGCACACGGACCACGGAATATAAACAGGAACTAATGATGAACACCTGGGGCTAACAAGAGGGAGGATCAAGTGAAGGGCAAAGACAAGAGGGCGGAGACAAGGAGCACATGGCAAACATAAACAAAAACAGACAGGCCCAAAAAGAGCTGGACGTGACAACTAGAAATAACTGCACGGGCTCAGAAACACTTCCAGAGACCATTGTTGGTGAACACAGTACACAGTGCAATCTACAAATCGTCGCTGTCCAATGAAAAACATTTTTGTGGATTTTGAGTTTTCTACATCATTTGAACATGCCAATGGTCATTTACATTGTGTACAAATTTCATGATAAATGGACCAATAGAAGTGTTCCAAAATAGCTTGAAAACAATTCTGGTTCCATTGACCAACATTGAGAGTAAAGTATGTTTTTGTTCTCTCCTGTAAAGTTGCAATTTTGGAGATACTTGTTTTTTATTGGACAGCGACGAAATGCAAGTTCAAGCTGTATCTTGCAAAGAAGTTCATATGTCAACACGACCAAAGCTCATTTAAAATGGACTGAGACAAAATGCAAAACAGTTGCTCAAGTCGCTTAAGTGGATATCCATAGAAACCTTTGGACAGCCAGTCATAGAAGCTGTGTTTCATGTAACTTATTTAACAGCAGCGGTTAATGACTTTCTCTATTATTTGAGGTTTAGATACTCAGACTGTGATTATTACTCCCCAGCACAAAAAGTCTAAAGCCAGTGCACAGGTCGCTTAAGCATGAAAACAAAACAGTAAATGAACAGTAATATGTAATGTGTCAGCATACTTTCACCAGAATCCACACAGACTACAGCTGTCATGCAGCTGGAGTTCTGCAGTTCCACAGCTCAGTGCTGAGGGATATATATACCCCTCTAGTTGACACTCGTCCCTTTCTATTGGTCAATGCTTTTCTATGGAGAATAAACAAGCTGTAGGCAACTGAACCCCGGTCTCAGCACTAGATGCAGCTGAATTGGAACACATTGGAAGAGCTGTCTGGATACTTCGGAACATAAAAAAGCAAACATTCGGTGACCCCTGCCCAAATAATAAGCACCCGTTTTTCAGCTCTGAAATTATAGTTCCTCTCGTAATTAAGAACTGCCTGTAAACACATTTCTGAACTTGGATACAATTAGCACGGAAGGCCATTGTAAATGGTTATCATTCACTCCCATCTGCCGTTAATGGCAGGGTGGATGTTGTCGGCCTCCCATCCCTCAAACAAACAGATAAAGCCCCGAGCCACGCTCCATTCATCCGCAGGTCATCCTTTTATCACCCTTCTGTAAATGAACGACTGCGCACTCACCTCCACAAATGTTAATATCGTCTCTATGGCAGGTTGCTCCACCAGCATGTGGAGGCATCATGCTAATTAGCTGAGGCAGGCAGAAGAGTCAGACAATGCAGTAGTGCTGCATGCCAGCCGCCTGTTTGTGCACACATCTGCATTAGAAGAGCATGCAGGTCTGTTATAGCCTTGTTTTTTCTTTACAGCACACGTACCAACCTTATCTAAGATGTAATCACATTTGCTCTGAATGATTTTGGGCGTTTTGACCATTAAAGAAACATCCCTGCAGGCTTATTACATCAAAGCTCTAATTCTGTTATCTTTTCCATCTCTAATCAGCACAAAGACATGAGCAATCCAAATGTTTGGAGAGTAATATTCTCTGATAAGTCATCAGGTTATGTAATGCAGAGCTCTGTATGGCAGCTGCTTCACACACAGCTTTATTCAAAGCTGGGAGACTACAATAGGTGTTTTGGTGCCGTAAAAGCTCGTCTTAGATTGCTCTGCTAAACCCCACACTGGTTCTTGGCTGGAATTTAGAACAAACCTTTAACGGTTACATGTTAAAGATTCTTCAGAAAGGTTCCTTCACACCTGCACATCTCATTACAACAGTAGCTTTCCAGGCCTATGCAGGGAGGCTGGTGGATGAGTCACCGGCATCTGCAACTGATGGCGGTAGCACATTTATGCCAAATGCAATGCCATATAAACATGCATAGGCATGTTCTACCTCAGAGGTGGAGATGCGCAGACCAGGTTCAGCAAAGTTTGGTGATTTCCCAGCTCTTGTATAGCTTCTTAACCTGCTTATTAACTGCTCTTCATCTTAAAAATGGCATAATCATGACAATTAACGTGTTGTAAACTAATGCTAGTTAACAAAGCTTTTCCCATCTGCTATATAACCAGTATTTTGGAACATTTTATTACTACTTGCGTTGATGCTTGCCTTGTTTTTTTACTTTTTTACCACTGCTGTCCATCCTTATATGATTCATGTATAGAATTTGTAACTGAAAGTTCCTAAAAGTTATAACAAGACTCAGCAACAAGAACTGAACAGTAACAAGGCAGCTAACTGGAGGTAAGCACTGCCATTAAACCACTAAGATACTACATATATACTGTAGACTTGGCTGTCATGTTTACAGTTCGTCTGGGCATACTTGTGTATACCCATAGTGACCGGCCATAAATGATACCAGACCCGCCAGGAATTCTTTCGACTCTCCTGATTACCCACTCTCGCATTGACTCATGCAATATCAGGCACTGTGAGAAGATCTCATAGACAGGAAGCTTGGTATTGGGGTCAGAATGTCCCCTATAGGACCATCATTCTGCACTGGCTATTCACACCTGTCCCCTTTTGACAAGGGCGCACCTGCTCCTGGTCCACGCTGACAGCGTGCATCCATGAACAGCCATCCACAAATAGCCACCTCACTTCCCAGCAGCTCGCCAACCCATGGATTTAAGAACTAAGTAAGGTCATCTCCAGTATCAGCACAACAATGACCTAACCTTGGGTAACAATGACTTGTCAAGCCCCTGACACTGAATGCCATGTATATTTGTTCTCTGATGCGGGGGTTCGATTTAAAGCCAGCGGAGAGAACAGGCAATTAAAGGGAACATCTGACAGGCCGTTGGATAGGGCTCCATTGAGTCCCACACAAAGCCTGCTTTAGTTAAGCACAGTGGTTTTGAGGATGTCACTGTGGACCAATATAATAGTTTGTAATATGCAATAATGCATGCATTGCACATGAACGTAATCACAGGGATTTTTTATTGTATGCAGTCTTGCCTATGGTTTCAGTGTAAACACATCAATCATCTAGCATCTAAACACTAAACCACAAAGCAGACCAAAAAAAAGTGTTTAAAAAATGAAAAGTGTTAAATTTACGATAGGCCAGCCCTGCTAGCTTCCCAATGGATTCCTTCACTGGATTTAGGGGTTAGCACAGCCCAGTGCAATGTTCCAGCATTAAACTCAAGATGTGCATTCCAGTCGGCCCCAAGCTCCCAGCGCTGCAGCGTTGACCTCTCCTCCCCCTGACCTCCAGGCCCAGGCCCGCATCCTGCGTCGCTGCATGACGACCGCATAATGGCAGCCAGACCAGTTCCAGCACACAGAAGCCTCCGCCACAAGCCCACACCCCAGCATTCTGCTCGCTCCTCAGGGCTCTGCAGGCCGGCCCAGGCTGCTGACTGAGCCCTCGAGCAGCTGTACAGTCCCACCCTGGGCCTTCCTCCTCCTCCTCCTCCCTCTGCAGATGTTGATTTGTAGTAAAAGCAAAACACGGCATAAGCTTCGTAAGATAGATTAATGTAGGTTCTGCAGTTATGTGCTAGTTTAGGCTGCCGCTCTTCTGGGGTTGCAAAAATGTCATAGGGAGATCCACTGGTGAACATTATAGAACAATACCCATAAAGAGGAGAAGTAAGCTGCCCACACCATAGGCACTAACGCAACCCTATACAATCAGAGATGCAGGCTTCTGAACTCTGTGCTGATAACAAGCTGGATGGTCCTTCTCCTCTTGAGTCCACAAGACATGGCTTCCAAGGTTTCCAGAAAATGTTTTAAATTTTGGTTCCTCTGATCACAAAAAGTTTCGCATTTTGTCTCAGTCCATTTTAAAAGAGCTTTGGTCGTGTTGACATATGACTTCTTTTTTGCATGATACAACTTTTACAGCATTTGTAGATTGCACAGTGTACTGTGTTCACCACTAAAGGTTTGTGGAAGTGTTTCTAAGCCTGTGCAGTGATTTCCAGTACACAGTCAGGCCTGTTTTTAATGCAGTGCTGCTTGAAGGATCATGAGCATATGTTATTGACCGTTGGCCTTGTCTCTTGAGCACAGGGATTTCTCCACATTGTCTGAATTGTTTTATGATATTATCTACTGTAGATGGTGGGATATACATAGTCTTCACAAGTTTTCTGAAATAGTTCCAAAATTTTTAGATGGAGTGTTTCACAGATCGGTGAACCTCTGCAAAACTCTGCCTCCCCTTACAGAAAATAAGTATACTTAAAGTTCATTTTATTAGGTATACTTTATGTAGTTACTATACTAATTTCATTGTACTAGTAGTACACTTGTGTATGTACTATTTTAATACTTCTTGGGACTAAATTGGCCCACTTTCTAGTTTTTAAAAGTACTTTTAAGTACACTTTAATTGTAAGAGTAGTAAACCAAGTATACAACTAGTTTACATATTTTGTACTGAAGGTACACTAAAACTAAACTTAAAGGGTTTACTGTTAGTTTACTAGCTTGTAAGTTTTCTTTAAGGGAACTTAACATAATTCTTATAATTTACTGTAATTTTTTTTCTACTTAAAATAAAATTTTAACAATGTTTACTTACTCACCAGTGGACACATGTAAAATAAAAATAAATAAGACACGCTCAGATTAAGAAACATATTTGTATCTTTATAAATCTTTATAAATCAAATTTTAAGTACATATTCTACTGGATGTGTTTTTGTGCAGAGCAAGAATACTTACTTCTAGTCAAGTCAAGTCAAGTTTATCTGTATAGCACTTTTTACAACGATGTTGTCACAAAGCAGCTTTACAGGAATTTTAAAGCACGAAAAACATGAAATCACAACACTTTATCCCTTGTGAGCAAGCCAGAGGCAACAGTGGCAAGGAAAAACTCCCTCAACTGGAGGAAGAAACCTTGGGAGGAACCAGACTCACAAGGGGAGACCCATCCTCCTCTGGTCGAACAGTATTTACAGTTTATAAACTAAAGCTGAGCCTGAAGGTAAAAGCTTTAGAAGCTGTACAGGTGCTACATCAGGTGGGTGATACAGTGATGCAGTTAAGGATGGAGCAAATGGCACAAATGGCGAGGAGAGCTGGTTGGTGCCAGGTGACGGGGGGGGGCCCGGGTGGTCAGTCCTTTACAGTATTTGGCGGGACAGGTGGGCGGTTATTACCTCAGAGAGAGAAAAGAGACAGAGTTAGTTCTGGTTTGGGTTAGTACAGAGACTGAGTTAGTTCTGGTTTGGGTTAGTACAGAGACAGAGTTAGTTCTGGTTTGGGTTAGTACAGAGGCAGAGTTAGTTCTGGTTTGGGTTAGTACAGAGACTGAGTTAGTTCTGGTTTGGGTTAGTACAGAAACAGAGTTAGTTCTGGTTTGGGTTAGTACAGAGACTGAGTTAGTTCTGGTTTGGGTTAGTACAGAGACAGAGTTAGTTCTGGTTTGGGTTAGTACAGAAACAGAGTTAGTTCTGGTTTGGGTTAGTACAGAGACAGAGTTAGTTCTGGTTTGGGTTAGTACAGAGACTGAGTTAGTTCTGGTTTGGGTTAGTACAGAGACTGAGTTAGTTCTGGTTTGAATTAGTACAGAGGATGAGGAGAGTTTAGAGTGCAGCTGGTGGCAGATCAGATTATAAACAGAATGAACTAAAAGGAGACAAGCTGCACAGGTGCTACATCTGGAGGATACAGTAATGCAGTCGAGGTGTAGCAGGAGGAGGAGAGCTGGTTGGTGCCAGGTGACGAGGAGGCCCTGACAGTTGGACCTCCAACAGTATTCGGCGGGACAGGTGGGCAGTTATTACCTCAGAGAGAGAGAGAGAGAGAGAGAGAGAGAAGAGAAAAACAAAGGTAGTTCAGGTTTGGGTTAGTACAGAGGAGTCGAGGAGTAGCAGAGAGAGGAGACTTCTACTAACACAATCAAAGGCTTAAGTACAAGTAAAGGCCAAATATACTTAGACTGTTCTATGCTTGTCAGTATAACCCAAGCATACTTAAGTATAACTGTGTTTGGTCTATCACTGAGAAGTACATAAAAGGTAAACTGAAAGCATACTCACTTCCCTTTAGTTTAAAAGACGTATACTAATGGTACACTTTAATAAACTTCTTTTTTGTAAGGGTCTCTAGAATAAATCTTTTTATACCCTGTCATGTGACTTAGTTGCTAATTGCTCCTCCAGTTGTTTTTGTATTAGTACCACAAACTTTTCCAGCATTTTGTTGCCCCTGTCCCAACTTTTTTGAGATGCGTCCCAAACCTCAACTCCTAATGTACTAGCATGCTTCCTATACATCCTGCTAAACAACAGCAGGGCTGGTCTTAGCTGATCTAGGGTTATGGCTTATGATGGTCTAATGCTGGTCTGTAGACGCGTGTTCTCCTTTGCTAAAAACACTGCAAAATGGAATGTCATACAGCACACCAAGAAATACAGCACATATTAGAAATGACCAAGGTTTTCTTCTGTCATGTATCAAAAAAAAAGTAAAGAGAGAAAATGCATTGCGGAAACTAGAACCTGACTTCTCCGAGTGAACACAGGGTGTATCCCTTGGGAAATCGGCACAAACATGGTTCTTTCCAGCTCAGCCGATGACCCGTGCTAACGCTTGGCAGGAGGAACTCTGAATGAATGTGACCAAGAAAAAAAAAACTTCCACTATCAGACTGACTCAGAACTGCTTAAAGGGTTTTGCTTCAATACTCCAAAGTTCTTTCTTTCACTAGAATGAATGAACGCTGAAAAAGATAGGCCAGTTTAGAAAATTGTAGGGCGTCTGCTCCGTATCATCTGATGTGCAGCGCCGCATGTCCAACAGGTGAAACTAAGCTCCGGAGACTGCTGATATATTGACAGGACGAAGGTGAGCTGGGTGAATGTCTTCTATTCCGTTTGGTCCGGAGTAGCATCATCTGCCGTGATTAAACGTGAATGTATTGGCAGGAATGCCACACGGGCTGGATTAGGCTGGGAATGTCAGTGTGTTCTCTGCTCTGCTGCACCTGTGTCATCCCTCTAGGAGAGGAACAAGAGAGTGATGATACTGAGGAAATCTTTCTGCCTTTCAGCCCTGTACACACTGATTATTGGCATATTCAACATATCACAGCAATATTGCTGGGCTAGGATGTTAGAGAAGCTCTGCGGTTGTGAATGCAATTCAAAATATCTTGTAATAACAGTCACAGAAAGCAAAATCATATAAGACGTGCAAACATACTTGTAATCAAGCATGATTGATGTTATCGACTCTTCATTCGAAGCAGGAAATGAAGAGCTTTAATGTAAAACCACTTATTGTAGTGCGGTCTTTGTTGCCTTTGTCTTGAGGCACTACTCACATCAATCATGTTCATGATGTGTTGTGCATTAGAGCGCCAAGACACATTATAGAAGTTGACATGGTAATAAATGTAAAACTTTGAGGTGGTTGAACCCATTCATCTGTAAGGATCTATATGTGGGCCCACAATCTGATACCCTCACACTCATAACCACATAATTCACATATTAGTTTCATAATTGTTATTATATTGCTGAATAATTCAGAAGAACTGCTGGATATGAAGTCTGAAGGACAAATCCACCGATTTTTCTAAATGTCTGCACAATTAAATGGTTAAGATGTAAGTAATTCGGAGTGTTGTGATGTGGAACGCTCCCTTCTAGAGAAACATACTCAGAGTCAGAGTTGTTCACAATTGGTGGTGATAGAAACCAGATGTTTGAAACGTTAAAGAAGCAATATGTAAGATGACGCATCTGGTTGAATTTATGCGACTATCCTTCCACACCCTCCCACTATTCCCTCTGTTTACTTTCCAGTCAGAAGTAAACTGCTGTGCAGAAGTCTTAGGCACCTTAGCTTAGTGTTTAAAAATCTTAACAATCAGTTTATTTTTACCAGTAAGAACAACAAATATTATTAAAACAGAGATAAATAAGCATAAGTACAATACAATGTAGCATCAACATAGGCCTGGACAATAATTTGGTAACAGTATTTACCGCAATAAGATTTGTTTTAATAATATAATATATAATTTTTGCGGTATTTCAATATGTATTGTTTACAGCAGGGTAGCCGCGGAATCACTCTTAATGGCCCGTCGGTACATTGCAATTGTTTCTTTCACCTAACGGTGGCAGCAGTACATAAATGTATAGTACGTTTCACCACTGTGTTATGAGACAAAGTTAAATAAACTAATTTAAGGCTTATTTATTCTCCATCTACGTGCGGAAATGTCTGTGTGCGTTTCTTCAGCGTCAGCTCCGTTTACGTGGTTGCTGAGCAACACTTCCAGTAGTGGGCAGTTCGAAGTAAATCAAACATGGCGGCATTGAATGAGCTCGTACTTCTTTATTTACTTTTAAAAAACAAAGAAAAATTACAGTTTGTTTCTGCGCCATGGCAAAGTTACATCATGGTTAAAATTTCTAACCAATTCACACTAAAAAAAGTCCCACAGTTTCATGTTCACTGTGTTCATATGGAAGTGGTGGAACCTTCCACTGCCCCCATGGTCTGCAGCGGTATTGCTCTGTCCCGTCCGTATCAGTAAGCTTTGTGAAAACGTGCATATTACACACAAAATAAACACAGAGTGCGACAGAAAGCTCCATGCATGTCCGTATTTAACACTGAGTATAAATGAGCGTTTAAGCCGTTATTTTTCTGACTGAACTCCTGAATTTACAGAACTGCATGCAGTGATGTCTACATCAAAAAAGTGTTAACGTTACATTTACACTGCTCCGTCGCATCAACCGACCTGAACGCATTTCCCCTCATATTCCCACATGTTAACAAAGGTGCTCCTTGCGTCGTACAATTATATCACATACTTGCGTTTCCAGGGGTTACGGGGCAGAGTTGATTAACGCTTGTGGTTTTATACAAGCTATATTTCTTGTATAAGCATATACTTTTTAGCTTACATATGTTTGACTGAGTTTCAGAATATTATCTAGTGAGCAGCATGTCAGCACATGTTCAGACAACATTTTTAGTGCATTGTAACATTTTTACTGCTGCAATTACAGTAAAATTAAATTAATTAGTTACTAATTATTAATTATTAATTTTTCTGTACATTTGTGTTTTTTCATATTTTGTATACATATATATATATATATATATATATATATATATATATATATATATATATATATATATATATATATATATATATATATATATATATATACACACACAAACATAAATATATGAATAATGTGAATATATGAATAATACTTTTGGAGAAAGAGACTGGCTCTTTAGTATTTTGATACTGTCCAATCTGGCCCCCTGATCTAGAGGATTGCTTATTTGATGGGGATGTCATGTTACTTTTATGTATATGAATACTTTTTATGTTCTTTTTATGGCTGACATACAACTGTTTTAATCTGTTCAATCTGTTTACAAAAGAATAAGAAACTCTGCCGTCTTACACATGAGTCCTCTAATTGCTTTTGTAGTTGCTTTCTCAGAACAAATTCTAAATACTTAATACTACATTCACTGCCTTAGTTATGAGATATGGCTTCACTGTAGTTTTGAGATAACAGTGTGGCCTAAAAAGTATTTTCTAAAATGATTAATGCAACAAGGTACAAGGATGCTCAGATTGAGCAACAATTCAACTGTTATTAACTTCACATTTTGTAGCCCACTAGTGGTTCACAATGCCATGGGAGGAGCAGCAATGCGGAGTAGCGGTGTGAGGAGGCTCCTGGAAAGCGCTGCACTCTCAGAAGAAAAGACATCAATTGTAAATAAGTAGTTATTGTTAGCTTGAGGATGTGTACAGCTGTTGCTTGTGCTATTCTGTGCTGGGCTGTGGGGCGGTAGTGCAGTGTTACTGCTCACCATTAAGTGGAAATCTATGGCTAGTTGCCTATGGGCTAGTCTGTTTGGACTGAAATGTGCAAATACATAAGAGCCTTTGATTGGATAATTACTGCAGTGATTCATATGTTTCAGCTGGCAACTATTCTTTTAACCCTAAGTGATGCAGTGAGTAGCTGCTCTTAATCAGCCATGCGGGAAGATGAATACCAAGGTCGTGGAAAAAGATGTTACTGTGTTTTTAAACGGTCAAATTATTGGCCTGCGTCAAGCCAATAAAACTACTGAAGAGAAGCTGAAATGACTGGAATTGGGTTAAAAACTCTCCACTATTAAAACTTTGGATTTCTTCACAGAAGAAATATGGTTGGAAAAAAATCCTGAATGACCATGATCATAGATCACTTAAAGGTTTAGTGTTGAATTGTAGCTGAATGGTAGAAGAATTTGCAGTAGAGCTTACAGCTATGCTTAATAGTGAAAGTCCTATTACACATGTATAATACAATGAGAAGTCACAGGATTGAGACTAAACAATTGTGTTGCCATAAGAACAAAACACTTTAGTTTGCAAGAGAGCATAAAGGCTGGATTCTGGAGCAATGGAAAAAGGTGATGTGGTCTGATGAGTCCGGATTTCAGAGAAAAACGCCTTTAGCGGTTTCTTCTAGTTCACATTCACTGCGCCATTGTTTCGGCAAGCTTATGCAACGTCCCAACATTTATTTTTTGGTTCATTTTTACAAAGTGATGCAACCGTGTGCGGTGCCGAATGTAAAAGCCTCTATAGTTCAGTGTGATGATCTGGGTTTGCTTCAGTTGGTCAGGTCGAGGCTCAGCGACGTTATGTGGCAATAAAATGAAGACAGCTGACTACCTGAAAATACTGCTCTAAACATCAATGGATTTTTCCTTCCCTTAAGCCACAGGAAGATTCAAGGACAACAGTGCAACTGTCATTGGCCTCAAATAGTGAAATAGCGGTTCAGGAGCATGAGAAATCATTTATACATATGCATTGGCCAACACAGAGTCCTGGCCCATTAAAAGGCTTTGGGATGTACTGGAGAAGAAGTTCATCTCTCCCGTCATGAGTACAAGCTTTCAGACAAAAACAAATGGAACTCTGAAGGGAAATAAATATCATGACATTGCATATGGTTGTTGAAACAATGCCCTAGTAATTGTATGCCATAATCAAAGCCAAAGGTAGTTCAACAAAATAGGTTCGCTGGGAGATTTGTATAGTAAACAAAATATATGTGTTGTGTCCGGAACGCCACATTTCACACCCAAACACTCTGAAAGGCTTTCTCAATTATTCCATAGCAATACGAAATTGGTGAAATTCCCTTTAATGGGTTAACTGTAAATGCAGCTGGTCAGTACAGTAGGGGCTGTGGTTCTGTGTGATATGGCCAACACACCGGGCCTCTTCTGCTCCACCGGCAACGGACGTTCACTCGAAGGCACATAAATAGAGGGGTCTGCGGCAATGCAAACAAAAGAGAGCTGCTTCATCCCTACGCTCTCATATCTGACCCAGTTCAGGCCTGGCTGTGTATATATAATAGGAGCAGGTCAGGGATCATATATTGTTGCATAGACATTAAAGGCAAAGTAAACGTCTTTGGTTGTGGTGGGTGTTTCGTTTCTGTACGAGTTGTAAATAAAATAACCTAAACGAAGGTGTTTGACTTACATGCAGAAAAAATGTTAACATTAAATGAAGAACTTGTCTTAAAGCATCTGGTTTATGTAAAATGAACACAAATGCATTAAACTGCATTTCAGTTTATGTTGATCAAAAGAGAATTCTATTGCGAAGAAACCCAAGTAAATTAAAAACCTTTCAGTTTTGTTCTATTGACAATGAAAGTCTGTGTATACTGTATACTGACTCTGCTCAGTTGGACTGAATGGAAATGTGCGACTTAACTGAATTACATTCATGCAACAATCTTCAACAGTCAATGCTTGATTGACCTCATTTGCCTCTTCGTTTACATTTCAGTCATTAAAATGAGTTACTGATTCCTCGTTTACAATTCATTTCAAGCTACATCAGTGACAGCTCTTCTGTAATCCTGTCTGTAAGAGTTTTTCAAAAATAGAGGAATAAGGTCTAGTACTTTTCAGGTTTTATGCTGATAGATGCTGCATGTGCTGAAAGTAGCGCCAGTGCACTTCTTCAAGGTGTACCCTCTTTAAATGTAAAAAAAAAACAGTCATTGTTTATCTATACATGATCATTTTCCAAGCACTCCACTGTGGCTTTAAGACTGGACTGGTCACAAAATCTGTTCTGATTGGTGGTCTTGTGTTGTGCCCCATTCAAAAAGCAGTACAGGCTAAACTGCTGTGGACCAAAACAGGTGTGTAGATTTGTTTGACGTTACAAGAACAATAAACTGGAAGCAGGCTATTTTTCCAGGTTACTTTCTGTATATGAACTGCATGGACTGATGAATGGACTGTACATTTGAGAACAACTAATTCAAACTCTCTTTGTTTCAAGAAAACTGATAAAAATTGGGTTTTTGACAATATAGGACCTTAAATTGTTCTTCTACTGGACAGCTTACTTCTCTGTAAAAATGAAGCTCTAATTGAGTCATTATTTTACAAATGTGATGATAAGTTAAGTTCAAGTTAAAGATTAAAGGTGCACAGAGAAAGGTCATAAAAAGTAGAATGAGCCAGTGGTACAGTTGGGTTTCACTGAGCTGAAATTATTACAATATTATTCATATGTATTCACAAAGTAATGAGGGCTTTTACTCACTCTGACTACAACACAGGTCTGTACATTTTCTAGCCTTTTCTACTTTGTTAAACTTAAATAAATATAAAATGTGCACTCAAATGTGCACAGAGATGCCGTATTTAAGTGTCTTCTCTGTAAAAGGTGTGTTAACTTATTTTTTACATACAGAATCAATAAAACATCCGGCTTCACTATAATGCTCTATTTATTAATTTCTTGTTAACTACCTGAGATTTGTATAAAATATTCTGAATGTTCATTTTAATATAAATTGTTCTCAGTGGACCTCTTTCACAATATCCTCCACGTTGTTTATTTTCGAGAAAAGTCCAAAGTAATAGTATTAGTCTTTTAAATTGTTACTGTAGGCCACAAGCGGTGCAGCAGGATGCATTTTGGGTAGTTGCGTGTCCCACCACTGGACTGGTTCCTCTGTGTTGTGATGAAGGGGAGGAGCTCTTGCGATGTGTGTAAGGGTCTTTGACTGGGCGCCGATGTGGTGATGTCTCCGTGCTGGAAGTACGCTAATTGTCTTTGTGTCCTGGTTCTCCGCTCCAGCCCAACTGCAGGTTACAATAGCGCCCAGTGTGACTGCCCGAGAACAATCGCTCTCTGTGTCTGTGCAGGACTGGCAGAGTCACTGTCCACCCTGACTGTACACAATCGCTCGGATTTTGTAAGTGAAAGTAAGTTAACACAGCCTCTACAGAGAACACACACTTCTTAATACACAGTTACTGTTTATGTGCTGAACATGTTGGGGGGAAAACATAAAACTTAAAATGCAGCCTACTGCAGTTGTGGCACATTATGTGTGATTTATTTATTTATTTATTTAAATAAAACAATATATTAACTTGGAAAACAATTGAAACTTTCGTCTAAGATTTGCAGAAAAGCCATAGTTAGGTGTGTTCCTTCGCAGCACTGCGGAGACACTGACTTAGTGGTGGTGTGACTGTGTGTGTTGCACAGGTATGAGTGGAAAAGTGGAGTTTTTAAACGCCTCAATGTCACTACTGGGCTGAGAATAGACCCCCAGCTGCCAATGTCCAACCAACAGCATCCTGTGACCACTGATGAAAACTGTCCAGCCACAAATAAGCTATCATTACTGACTTTGCCTCTACATGGAGAACCAGCAGGGTAGGAGTGTCTAATAGTGTGAACAGTGAGTGGACACAGTGTTCCAAAGCTCTAGGAGCACTGCTGTAACATACCCACTCCCACTTGGTAGGTGGAGTACATCGAGTGTAGATACAAGTAGTCGATATATATATATATATATATATATATATATATATATATATATATATGTATATATTTAAACTTATGTTTTTGGACTCTCCTCTAAACTAAAATGGCAATTTTACAGATGAAGATGAAAACCTCTTTATTTTCAATGTAAGTGTCAATGGAACCAGAATTTTTTCCAAGATGTTTTGAAGCATTTCTATTGGTCCATTCATCACAAACTTTTCACATGACATAAACGATGTTCAAATGATATAGAAAAATGAAAATTGACACATGGTTTTCTTTGGACAGTGACAATATGCATACTCACACACAAACATTTCTTTACATGCATATTATCGCTGTCCAGTGAATAACAAGTATCTCCAAAATAGGTTTTGACATTGTGTACAATTTCCATGATAAATGGACCAATAGAAATGCTTCAAAATCAAAATTCTGGTTCCATTGACCTCTATTGAAACCTGCCTTTCAATGGAAGTCAATGGGAGCAGAATTTTGATTTTGAAGCATTTCTATTGGTCCACTTATTATGGAAATTGTGCACAATGTCAACGGCAGCTGTCGTGTTCAAATGATGTAGAAAAATGAAAATCAACAAAAATGCAGATTTGCAATGCCAGGCAGTTTCCTGTTACAGTATAGAACCAGGAGACATTCAGACTGTGCTTAATTTGCATATTCTAAATCAATACATAAGGCTCTAACATACTGACACAGATATGTCCTCCTCACATTTACACTGAGGCAAAAAAATCAATAACCATTATAGATGTATCAATCAGGTAGGGAGAAAACCTCCAATGTTATGACGTCTGTTGAGACGAGAGAGGGCTTTTATAATGTAAATCGTAGTCTGCCTGTCTTATTGGCAGCCTGTAATAGCACCATATTGATGCCAATAGATGATATCATCGCTCACTGTTCAGCACAGAAGAAGACGTAAAAGAGGGTTCGGTTATTGCAAAGGCAAATTACTTCAGCCTTTGTGCTGAGCGGTACCACATTTTCACATACGCTGAAAACGAATTGACTGGAGTCAAATATGTATGTCATTTCCATATGAATGAAATATATTACAGCAACACAATTATTGGCAAAAGTAAATAAGCAAGCTAAAAGACAAAATTGTGTTGATGTGATGCACATTATTCATGTGTATTACATATTTGAATTCAATAAACTGAGTGCATGATTTGCAGCTGCAAAAGTTTAGGCACGCCTGTGTAAATGACGTTTTGTTGATTTTCTAAGTGATAGTTTAACACAGCCTCTGCAGAGAAACACACTTCTGCACATTATAATACACAAGCACTGTTTATTTGCGAGCTCTCCGGGGCCCTAGGCAAAATTCTTCAAAGGGGCCTTCCTACCTGACCTGTGAACCATGTAAACCATATTCAATTGCCACACGGTTGCAATTGATACCCCAGTGTTCTCACTACAGGTCTCCCTCCATTTAATGTATTTAATACTATTCTTCATTTTATCAGCTGCATCAGACCTAATCAAACTGACTCCGGAGATTTCCTCTGATATATTTCCAAATTACTGCTGTTTTAACAAAACCTTGAAACTCTGGGAAAAGACTGGTTGCATTACATTTTTATTCAAAGTAAAGTGTTTTTATCATTTTGGTAATATAAGGGTTGGTCCAAGCTGCAGCAAGTTTCTACTGAGATGTGCAATCATTGATAGTCAATAATAATTCACTCCTTCACCATTTTGCATTAGTGCAAATAAGGTTTGTAATTAAAACTTTGACTTAAATCAAACTTAAAACTTGATTTAAAATGATGAGCTTGTATGATGAGTGAACCCATAGGAGGTCCTTTACTGTTTATTGTTCTATATTGTCGATACTATTCGAAGAAAAACATCTCCATTTTTGCCAATTTTGACTTTTCTACATCATTTAAGCTTGACAGCTGATCTTTACATTAATTAGAAACTCCCTGATGAACAGACCAATAACTGTGCTCCAGTTATGTGATTTTGGAGATATATATACTGTATATAAATACTATATGTATGTATATAAATACTATATATATATATATATATATATATATATATATATATATATATATATATATACATTTGGACTGGTGTTTCTGTGTGACATGGTTATCTTTCAGAGTTGCGTTTAAACACTGTTGCCTGTTATTGTTCATCAAGCGTGATAACTACCTGATTGCTTTTCCTAAAGGTTAACCCTCATAAAGTTTTTTTTTTTCATGAACAGATGATAGTTCTGCTTCATTCTCTCATCCTTGACCCAAGGGTAGCAGGGCCCTTACATAATTTGCGAGGCCCTACATAACATGCATAGTGCAAACGGCCAACCGACTCAGATTTCGCTGAATTTAACATTCTGGGGACAGAAAACAGAAAATATGGCCAGTGCAAAGTCACAGCACTACAGAAAAACTATTTTAATATGTGCACTAAACTGAACACCAGTTTGAAGATGGTGTGTCCACCTTTTTACTTTTCACTGTGTCAATAACACATAGAATCTGGCTGAAGGTATGCACACTTTTGCCAATGACTTTCCCCCCACACCAAATCTTTGCTTTCAGACAGATTTTTCTGTTCATATACATTTCAGCCAGCTGCGGTAGCTAAAACTCACATTGTTGTAAAAAAAGAATTGTAAAATGTAATTTTCATCTGTTGGAACTGCAGCAGGGGTTTGATTGTGGAAATCAAGTTATTCCATTAAAGCAACTGGAGCTGAGTTTTGAGTACATGATTTAACAGCAGGGGACCAGAGCACAGAACAGTGTAGGCCCACTTAGCTCAAGCTAATTCACTGTGTTCTTTAACCCCGACTGTTAAAACATTTAGGCCTCAATAAGATGTCCATATCCAATACCATTCAAATATATTGTATAAAGCAGCAAAACACTTCATTTATTATAAAAAATAGAGAAAATTCTTTTACTAGTGGGCTGCTGTTTTCGTCGCAGGATCAGATGGCTGCTCTCTCGTCCACTGAGCGAGAAACAGCAAGCTAAATATCTCATTTAACTCTAATATATCATTCAGCTTTCCCAGCTTCAGCTAGAGCGTGACATCACTCAAGAGAAAAAAACATTATAGATTGCCTTATTTTCAGTAGTACTGACTCCACTGAAACCCTCAGCACAGTGCCACAGTGGGGGCCTGCTAGTAGAGGAACTTTATATTCTTTATATCAAACAGAACATTCCCATTGTAGAAAAGTTTTAACAGTCCGCATTTCTTTAAAGTCTGGTAGCTACAGGTTATTCAGTGGCATGCTTTGGGAAAAAAATGTACTGATATAGTTATGTACTTAAATCATTATATATATATATATATATATATATATATATATATATATATATATATATATATATATATATATATATATATATATATATATATTATGTACTTAAATCATTATATATATGTACTTAAATCATTATATATATATAAAATATATTATACTTAACCCCTTGATACGCACGCTAAGCAAATCCCTTCTAATGCACAACATGGGTCAAACTTTCTTATGTTATTTTATGTATTTCTGAGTATCTCTTTGGTATAACTATTAAAATACAGTTATTTCATTATTTAATGAGTCAGTAAAAACGGACTTTTACTACAAGGTTTTCATTTAGCATAGTCAGAAAATTAAATCATAATTTTAATATGATTTATTTCCTTCATGGACAAAAATAGTATTTGTAAATGTGTTCCTGACTGCAAACGTTTACAAATGTGAATAGTTCCTATAAAATTCCTTTGTGAGGCCTACTCAATTTTGACTTATGTTGTGTGTTAGAAGGGTAGTTATGCAAAAATCACTTATGTTTAGATTTTTATTAACAAAGTACAAAAAATAAAACTGGAATATGTGTATTTGATTTGATTTGTGTTGATCAAAAACAAGCACATTGAGGAATTCACAGAAACTTGAATGATAACATAGTTTAAGTGTATTTGTTTTAGCTGTTACATTAAACACTACAAATGCCTTAAACATATGCCTTATTTATTCTTGTAATGCTACACCTGTCCTCGTTAATAACATATTTAGTATATTACATTGTGTAGTCCCAGTATGTTATTAGTATATTTACAAAAGCATTCACGTATTTAACCAAACATTTCTTTTGCTTTTATAATAAAGTTTTAATTACTAAATTATATATTTAAATACATGCTTAGTGTAATATAAGTCCTATACTTGCAATACAGTTGCAGTAGTACAAGTCATATACTTCTAATATGCTAGTATAAGTCACATCTTCATTCTTTCAATTATTGAAATTACTTGTGAAAATGAATTTCATTTTAACGTTGAGGCTAATACACATTAAGTAACACATTATACTTTTTTATTCTGTGTGTTGTTTAACAACAGATTAAAAACCAACAAACACAATAAATGAATTATCAGCATTCATTAAAATCCACCGTTATGTAAAAAACAAAGTTGTCACTTAATCTTTGTGATATAAACATAACATAAACAAAGCCATTAAGCCACAGGCTGCACTTAGTGATATTCAAAAACAGAACTTGGCATTAACAGGTATCATTATTGTGCCAATATCAGCAGAAAGTGTTGGATAAGATACCAAAAGAAAACAACAAATCTGATTCAATCAGCCCTTTAGTCCATCAGTCCCTACTGTTAGATTTTCAGTCCATGAGAAGCGTCTCCATCAATAGTCACTATGATTTGTTGTGTTATTTCAGAAGTGTACCACAGTTCTCCAGTCAGCATGGTGAAGGCATTGGGCAAGTCATGCAGGATTTCTGTTATGACCTGTTCCTCAGTGACCAGGTCTTTACCAGCAGTGTCAGCAGGGAGCATGAACTTATCTTCATTTTGATTATGATCTTAAATAGGAACTTCAGCAATTTTCCAAAAAATTGACTTAAGGTTAAGATGTATACCAAGTAATTAAGTGGGATTTGCTGGTGAGCCAGACACCTGAAGAGTCTAAAGCTCGCTCATCAGTCTGATGTCTGTGACAATGTTTTGTGATTAAGTTTGGCTTAAAATGTGTTTTAAACTTCTTATTTAATTTGTTTATGGTGGAGGGCGATGCTTTTAAGGCATGGTGCGCAAACAAAACTTTATATTTTCAATATTTACCATCATCAGCATTACATATAACGACTCAGAAGACATGAGTAAGTTCACGGTTAGTTTTGGATAGTTAATAAAATAGCTATATTTGTGTTGTAGACATGGCAACCCCTGGTTCTATTGAGATTTTCCTTGATATGTTATCTTGAATTATCCACGAGTTACAAGTTTATTAGGTGCACTTACAGGTGCTGCTCATTCAACAGGTCAAACACCTAAAAAGTAAAAAGGCTTCAGGGAAAAAACGGATGCACATGAGACAAAATCTATTCCTGAACTTCAGTAATGCAGAACAATAGCATTGTTCATAGACAGTCTCAGCCAGAAGCATGAGCTTAAAAAGTATTTACATGTATAAATGAAGTTATGAAATAACTTAAGTTTGGAAAAAAAGGACCACACCCATACTTCTCCTCTCCATCATAACACATTCTATATAGACCACTCCTCTGCCCTCACCTTCTTGTGATGAAATTCTCACCCCACCACCTCCCCAGCTCCTCCATCTCTTCCAAAACCTTACTCACTCTTCACTTGGCAAGGGGGGGCCTGGCTTCAAATCCCAGCAGCTGAAGCCACCCAAAACTTAAGCCCCAAGATTCTCAGCGTTCCCCTTCCTTGCCCTGCCTTAGTGGTCTGCACTTCACAAAATATATATAGTATATACAGTATCAGTATATGCTCTGCACACTAGAGCTTAAGGACGTTAATGGAACACAACCTGCTGAGTGCGCAAGATATACTGACTAGCTAAGGCTACTATATACTGACTAGCTAAGGCTACTATATACTGATTAGCTAACGCTACTATATACTGACTAGCTAAGGCTACTATATACTGATTAGCTAAGGCTACTATATACTGACTAGCTAAGGCTACTATATACTGACTAGATAACGCTACTAAATACTGATTAGCTAACGCTACTATATACTGACTAGCTAAGGCTACTATATACTGATTAGATAACGCTACTAAATACTGACTAGCTAAGGCTACTATATACTGACTAGCTAAGGCTACTATATACTGACTAGCTAAGGCTACTATATACTGATTAGATAACGCTACTAAATACTGACTAGCTAAGGCTACTATATACTGACTAGCTAAGGCTACTATATACTGACTAGCTAAGGCTACTATATACTGATTAGATAACGCTACTAAATACTGACTAGCTAAGGCTACTATATACTGACTAGCTAAGGCTACTATATACTGACTAGCTAAGGCTACTATATACTGACTAGCTAAGGCTACTATATACTGATTAGCTAAGGCTACTATATACTGACTAGCTAAGGCTACTATATACTGACTAGCTAAGGCTACTCTATACTGACTAGCTAAGGATACTATATACTGACTAGCTAAGGCTACTATATACTGATTAGCTAAGGCTACTATATACTGACTAGCTAAGGCTACTATATACTGATTAGATAAGGCTACTATATACTGACTAGCTAAGGCTACTATATACTGACTAGCTAAGGCTACTATATACTGATTAGATAAGGCTACTATATACTGACTAGCTAAGGCTACTATATACTGACTAGCTAAGGCTACTATATACTGACTAGCTAACGCTACTATATACTGACTAGCTAAGGCTACTATATACTGATTAGATAACGCTACTATATACTGATTAGATAAGGCTACTATATACTGACTAGCTAAGGCTACTATATACTGACTAGCTAAGGCTACTATATACTGACTAGCTAAGGCTACTATATACTGATTAGCTAAGGCTACTATGTACTGACTAGCTAAGGCTACTATATACTGACTAGCTAAGGCTACTATATACTGACTAGCTAAGGCTACTATATACTGACTAGCTAAGGCTACTATATACTGACTAGCTAAGGCTACTCTATACTGACTAGCTAAGGCTACTATATACTGATTAGCTAAGGCTACTATACACTGACTAGCTAAGGCTACTATATACTGACTAGCTAAGGCTACTATATACTGATTAGCTAAGGCTACTATATACTGACTAGCTAACACTACTATATACTGATTAGCTAAGGCTACTATATACTGACTAGCTAAGGCTACTATATACTGACTAGCTAAGGCTACTATATACTGATTAGCTAAGGCTACTATATACTGACTAGCTAAGGCTACTATATACTGACTAGCTAGCGCTACTATATACTGACTAGCTAAGGCTACTATATACTGACTAGCTAATGCTACTATATACTGATTAGCTAAAGCTACTATATACTGATTAGATAACGCTACTATATACTGACTAGCTAAGGCTACTCTATACTGACTAGCTAAGGCTACTATATACTGACTAGCTAACGCTACTATATACTGATTAGCTAAGGCTACTATATACTGACTAGCTAAGGCTACTATATACTGATTAGCTAACGCTACTATATACTGACTAGCTAAGGCTACTATATACTGATTAGCTAACGCTACTATATACTGACTAGCTAAGGCTACTATATACTGACTAGCTAAGGCTACTATATACTGACTAGTTAACGCTACTATATACTGATTAGCTAAGGCTACTATATACTGACTAGCTAAGGCTACTATATACTGATTAGATAACGCTACTATATACTGACTAGCTAAGGCTACTATATACTGATTAGCTAACGCTACTATATACTGACTAGCTAAGGCTACTATATTCTGATTAGCTAAGGCTACTATGTACTGACTAGCTAAGGCTACTATATACTGACTAGCTAACGCTACTATATACTGACTAGCTAACGCTACTATATACTGACTAGCTAAGGCTACTATATACTGACTAGCTAACGCTACTATATACTGACTAGCTAAGGCAACTGTATACTGATTAGCTAAGGCTACTATACACTGACTAGCTAAGGCTACTATATACTGACTAGCTAACGCTACTATATACTGATTAGCTAAGGCTACTCTATACTGACTAGCTAACGCTACTATATACTGATTAGCTAACGCTACTATATACTGACTAGCTAAGGCTACTATATACTGACTAGCTAAGGCTACTATATACTGATTAGCTAAGGCTACTATATACTGACTAGCTAAGGCTACTCTATACTGACTAGCTAGCGCTACTATATACTGACTAGCTAAGGCTACTATATACTGACTAGCTAAGGCTACTATATACTGACTAGCTAAGGCTACTCTATACTGACTAGCTAAGGCTACTATATACTGACTAGCTAACGCTACTATATACTGACTAGCTAACGCTACTATATACTGACTAGCTAAGGCTACTATATACTGACTAGCTAACGCTACTATATACTGACTAGCTAACGCTACTATATACTGACTAGCTAAGACTACTCTATACTGACTAGCTAAGGCTACTATATACTGACTAGCTAAGGCTACTATATACTGACTAGCTAAGGCTACTATATACTGACTAGCTAACGCTACTATATACTGACTAGCTAAGGCTACTATATACTGACTAGCTAAGGCTACTATATACTGACTAGCTAACGCTACTATATACTGACTAGCTAAGGCTACTATATACTGACTAGCTAAGGCTACTATATACTGATTAGCTAAGGCTACTCTATACTGACTAGCTAAGGCTACTATATACTGACTAGCTAACGCTACTCTATACTGATTAGCTAAGGCTACTCTATACTGATTAGCTAAGGCTACTATATACTGACTAGCTAAGGCTACTCTATACTGACTAGCTAAGGCTACTATATACTGATTAGCTAAGGCTACTCTATACTGACTAGCTAAGGCTACTATATACTGACTAGCTAAGGCTACTATATACTGACTAGCTAAGGCTACTATATACTGATTAGCTAAGGCTACTATATACTGATTAGATAACGCTACTATATACTGACTAGCTAAGGCTACTATATACTGACTAGCTAAGGCTACTATATACTGACTAGCTAAGGCTACTATATACTGACTAGCTAAGGCTACTATATACTGATTAGATAACGCTACTATATACTGACTAGCTAAGGCTACTCTATACTGACTAGCTAAGGCTACTATATACTGATTAGATAACGCTACTATATACTGACTAGCTAAGGCTACAATATACTGACTAGCTAAGGCTACTCTATACTGATTAGATAACGCTACTATATACTGACTAGCTAAGGCTACTATATACTGATTAGCTAACGCTACTATATACTGACTAGCTAAGGCTACTATATACTGATTAGATAACGCTACTATATACTGACTAGCTAAGGCTACTATATATTGATTAGATAACGCTACTATATACTGATTAGCTAACGCTACTATATACTGACTAGCTAAGGCTACTATATACTGACTAGCTAACGCTACTATATACTGACTAGCTAACGCTACTCTATACTGACTAGCTAACGCTACTATATACTGACTAGCTAACGCTACTATATACTGACTAGCTAAGGCTACTATATACTGACTAGCTAAGGCTACTATATACTGACTAGCTAAGGCTACTATATACTGATTAGATAACGCTACTATATACTGACTAGCTAAGGCTACTATATACTGATTAGCTAACGCTACTATATACTGACTAGCTAAGGCTACTATATACTGACTAGCTAAGGCTACTATATTCTGACTAGCTAAGGCTACTATATACTGACTAGCTAAGGCTACTATATACTGACTAGCTAAGACTACTATATACTGACTAGCTAAAGCTACTATATACTGATTAGATAACGCTACTATATACTGACTAGCTAAGGCTACTATATACTGACTAGCTAAGGCTACTATATACTGACTAGCTAACGCTACTATATACTGATTAGCTAAGGCTACTATATACTGACTAGCTAAGGCTACTATATACTGATTAGCTAACGCTACTATATACTGACTAGCTAAGGCTACTATATACTGATTAGCTAACGCTACTATATACTGACTAGCTAAGGCTACTATATACTGACTAGCTAAGGCTACTATATACTGACTAGTTAACGCTACTATATACTGATTAGCTAAGGCTACTATATACTGACTAGCTAAGGCTACTATATACTGATTAGATAACGCTACTATATACTGACTAGCTAAGGCTACTATATACTGATTAGCTAACGCTACTATATACTGACTAGCTAAGGCTACTATATACTGACTAGCTAAGGCTACTATATACTGATTAGCTAAGGCTACTATATACTGACTAGCTAAGGCTACTATATTCTGACTAGATAAGGCTACTATATACTGACTAGCTAAGGCTACTATATACTGACTAGCTAACGCTACTATATACTGATTAGCTAAGGCTACTATATACTGACTAGCTAAGGCTACTATATACTGATTAGCTAACGCTACTATATACTGACTAGCTAAGGCTACTAAATACTGACTAGCTAAGGCTACTATATACTGATTAGCTAAGGCTACTATATACTGACTAGCTAAGGCTACTATATTCTGATTAGCTAAGGCTACTATGTACTGACTAGCTAAGGCTACTATATACTGACTAGCTAACGCTACTATATACTGACTAGCTAACGCTACTATATACTGACTAGCTAAGGCTACTATATACTGACTAGCTAACGCTACTATATACTGACTAGCTAAGGCTACTATATACTGATTAGCTAAGGCTACTCTATACTGACTAGCTAAGGCTACTATATACTGACTAGCTAACGCTACTATATACTGATTAGCTAAAGCTACTATATACTGACTAGCTAACGCTACTATATACTGATTAGCTAACGCTACTATATACTGACTAGCTAAGGCTACTATATACTGACTAGCTAAGGCTACTATATACTGATTAGCTAAGGCTACTATATACTGACTAGCTAAGGCTACTATATTCTGATTAGCTAAGGCTACTATGTACTGACTAGCTAAGGCTACTATATACTGACTAGCTAACGCTACTATATACTGACTAGCTAGCGCTACTATATACTGACTAGCTAACGCTACTATATACTGATTAGCTAACGCTACTATATACTGACTAGCTAACGCTACTATATACTGACTAGCTAAGACTACTATATACTGACTAGCTAACGCTACTATATACTGACTAGCTAAGGCTACTATATACTGACTACCTAACGCTACTATATACTGACTAGCTAAGACTACTATATACTGACTAGCTAAGGTTACTATATACTGATTAGCTAACGCTACTATATACTGACTAGCTAACGCTACTATATACTGACTAGCTAAGGCTACTATATACTGACTAGCTAACGCTACTATATACTGACTAGCTAAGGCTACTCTATACTGACTAGCTAACGCTACTATATACTGACTAGCTAACGCTACTATATACTGACTAGCTAAGACTACTATATACTGACTAGCTAAGGCTACTATATACTGACTAGCTAAGGCTACTATATACTGATTAGCTAAGGCTACTATATACTGACTAGCTAACGCTACTATATACTGACTAGCTAAGGCTACTATATACTGATTAGCTAAGGCTACTATATACTGACTAGCTAACGCTACTATATACTGACTAGCTAACGCTACTATATACTGACTAGCTAAGACTACTATATACTGACTAGCTAAGACTACTCTATACTGACTAGCTAACGCTACTATATACTGACTAGCTAAGGCTACTATATACTGATTAGCTAAGGCTACTATATACTGACTAGCTAAGGCTACTATATACTGACTAGCTAAGGCTACTATATACTGATTAGCTAAGGCTACTATATACTGACTAGCTAAGGCTACTATATACTGACTAGCTAAGGATACTATATACTGACTAGCTAAGGCTACTATATACTGACTAGCTAAGGCTACTATATACTGACTAGCTAAGGCTACTATATACTGACTAGCTAAGGCTACTATATACTGACTAGCTAAGGCTACTATATACTGATTAGCTAAGGCTACTATATACTGACTAGCTAAGGCTACTATATACTGACTAGCTAAGGATACTATATACTGACTAGCTAAGGCTACTATATACTGATTAGCTAAGGCTACTATATACTGACTAGCTAAGGCTACTATATACTGACTAGCTAAGGCTACTATATACTGATTAGCTAAGGCTACTATATACTGACTAGCTAAGGCTACTATATACTGACTAGCTAAGGATACTATATACTGACTAGCTAAGGCTACTATATACTGACTAGCTAAGGCTACTATATACTGATTAGCTAAGGCTACTCTATACTGACTAGCTAAGGCTACTATATACTGATTAGCTAAGGCTACTATATACTGATTAGCTAAGGCTACTATATACTGACTAGCTAAGGCTACTATATACTGATTAGCTAAGGCTACTATATACTGATTAGCTAAGGCTACTATATACTGATTAGCTAAGGCTACTATATACTGATTAGCTAAGGCTACTATATACTGACTAGCTAAGGCTACTATATACTGACTAGCTAAGGCTACTATATTCTGATTAGCTAAGGCTACTATATACTGATTAGCTAAGGCTACTATATACTGACTAGCTAAGGCTACTATATACTGATTAGATAACGCTACTATATACTGACTAGCTAAGGCTACTATATACTGATTAGCTAAGGCTACTATATACTGACTAGCTAAGGCTACTATATACTGACTAGCTAAGGCTACTATATACTGACTAGCTAAGGCTACTATATACTGATTAGCTAAGGCTACTATATACTGACTAGCTAAGGCTACTATATACTGACTAGCTAAGGATACTATATACTGACTAGCTAAGGCTACTATATACTGACTAGCTAAGGCTACTATATACTGACTAGCTAAGGCTACTATATACTGACTAGCTAAGGCTACTATATACTGATTAGCTAAGGCTACTATATACTGACTAGCTAAGGCTACTATATACTGACTAGCTAAGGATACTATATACTGACTAGCTAAGGATACTATATACTGACTAGCTAAGGCTACTATATACTGATTAGCTAAGGCTACTATATACTGACTAGCTAAGGCTACTATATACTGACTAGCTAAGGCTACTATATACTGATTAGCTAAGGCTACTATATACTGACTAGCTAAGGCTACTATATACTGACTAGCTAAGGATACTATATACTGACTAGCTAAGGCTACTATATACTGACTAGCTAAGGCTACTATATACTGATTAGCTAAGGCTACTCTATACTGACTAGCTAAGGCTACTATATACTGATTAGCTAAGGCTACTATATACTGATTAGCTAAGGCTACTATATACTGACTAGCTAAGGCTACTATATACTGATTAGCTAAGGCTACTATATACTGATTAGCTAAGGCTACTATATACTGATTAGCTAAGGCTACTATATACTGATTAGCTAAGGCTACTATATACTGATTAGCTAAGGCTACTATATACTGATTAGCTAAGGCTACTATATACTGATTAGCTAAGGCTACTATATACTGATTAGCTAAGGCTACTCTATACTGACTAGCTAAGGCTACTATATACTGATTAGCTAAGGCTACTATATACTGATTAGCTAAGGCTACTATATACTGACTAGCTAAGGCTACTATATACTGATTAGCTAAGGCTACTATATACTGATTAGCTAAGGCTACTATATACTGATTAGCTAAGGCTACTATATACTGATTAGCTAAGGCTACTATATACTGATTAGCTAAGGCTACTATATACTGATTAGCTAAGGCTACTATATACTGATTAGCTAAGGCTACTATATACTGATTAGCTAAGGCTACTATATACTGATTAGCTAAGGCTACTATATACTGATTAGCTAAGGCTACTATATACTGATTAGCTAAGGCTACTATATACTGACTAGCTAAGGCTACTATATACTGATTAGCTAAGGCTACTATATAACATAAAATTATTTCCAGCAACACTTTATTCTCATTGAACTGAAAAATTATCTTGTGTTGGACATGTAAGTATATATATTTATAGTGATTAACTGTCAGCTTAGAAAATATGTGTTATGTGTATGTAATGATGTTTCTAAAGATCTGGATACTTACAGTAACTCACAATAACTTTCATTACGTTTAGCATTTATGCATTTATTTATTTGAATGTCTTATTTGGACTAAGTAAAATACGTTCGGTATGCTTTGATGCTTTGTGGTAGCTGAACTTTGCTATTTTCTCTTTTTTGTTAAAATGGCATGTATTAAGTATCCATCATTGAAGTCTACTCAAACAAAATGATCAGTGAAGTTTAACTTTAATACAGACGCACACACACAACCACACACACACACACACACACATCTATAGAGGCTTTTTGGCTTCTCAAACTCATTTAACTGCATGTATCTGGATTGTGGGAGGAAACACTCGCACACACAGTGACAAACATTCAAACTCCACACAGAAAGGACCCCGGATGCCCCGGCTGGGGATCAAACTCAGGCTCTTCATGCTTCATGAGGCGACATCATGTAAAAAATATCATGTAAATGTAAAAAAAATGTTTTACTATGTCAAAGATGATCATTTCTCTTATCATAATATCTGTTGTAAAATAGGTTTAAGGTTTATTTATTTATGTAGCACCTTTTACAGCAGATGTTGTAACAAAGCAGCTTTACAGAAAATCCATGTCCAACCCCCCAGTGAGCCAGCCCGAGGCAACAGTAGCAAAAAAAAACTCCCTCAGATCAAGAGGAAGAATCCTCGAGAGGAACCAGACTCAGAAAGGGGATCCTCCTCTGGTCCACACCGGATATCAAAACCAGTATATAAGAATAAGACTGACTTCTTTAAGCATCAATGAATACATACACAGAAATGAAAAAAAGTTCTGTCAGAGTGGCAGCAAGAACCATACTCATATATAACAGTTTTAAAGGTTTATGTTGTTACAACTATACCAGCCAATTTCCTCAAGTTGAGCGAGTTAATAGTATAGATATTACATCACATTCATCATAAAGCGTGTACTTAAACTAATACAACAACAGTAACGTATCTCTATGCAAACATGACCTGTTGAAGTGCTTTTTCCTAAACAAAGGTTTTTCAAATTTACTTATAAAAGTATATAAAATACAGTTTGGACACATAAAAAGTACATCTGCGCAGTTTTTAAAAGAATCATTTGGAAATGCAACACACAATTAATATATGGTTTGCAAGCACATTAGTAAAAGTATAGTTTAATCATTAAAAAAGCACATTTACTAAATATATATTTTATGAAGTATAAAAACCAGAACTAAATTAGCCCCAAATCTTTTTTTAAAGCACACTGAAGCACAACTTAAGAGGGTTAAAAGTATAAAGAGAAAAAATATACTTGAAATATTCTGCATATAGTTCCAGTAGAATATTAGTATATTAACATACAGGACTTTTTCATGAGGGATGTTCTGGGATGTATTGTGAGCTACTGCAGAGATTTGGAACTGTACTGTTTCAGGACTGGGATGATAATGAGCATGGTTGTAGAGTTCAGACTGAGGGGTCTTCAAGTTCTGACACAGGCCATCACTGAAACATCACCATCTTTGACTCGGACTCCTAATGTTCCTGTCTGTTCCTCGTTTTTTCTTTTTCTCCTTTTTTCAGAACTCACACTTTCTGACACAGCGTCTATTCATAGACAATCTTTTCTCAGCTGTTTCCGTCTTTGCTCCTTCTGTATCGCTCTTTCAGTCCACCGCCTCTTCGCTATCCCACTAACCTCTTTCTTTCACTTTCACCCCCCACCCCATCCGTGTTTGTTGTGATGACATGTCCTATGGGTAGAAGCCTACCCTCTCGCTGCTCTGTTAATTACTTCTGTATTTATTTAGCCAGGCGGTCCGGGCGGGTTGTCGGGGGGTTGCTGTCCCCGACTGAGAGGGATTGTCTGACTCCTGTGTTAAATAGCCTGCATTCCGATCCTCTGATGCTGAAACTAACATGAGTTCCCTCTTTTATCTCTGCAGCGCGTCAAATTAGCACTCGGCCCAGTCCTAACACAGAGGGCCCGGTAACCGAAAAAACTAGAGGCACGCAACGCTGTCCGTGGTGTATTTGCTGAAGCTGGTCTACACGTTGAAGCGTGTGCTTTCCACAGAAACTAATGTCTGGTGTAATTTGGTGGAGCATAGTTACATTTAATAACACAGCCGATAATGAGCCTTGGAGCAGTTTTAAAAATGATTATTGATATTTTATGGTTATTTTACTAACAGGGTCAATCCGTCACGACCGAATGGATTTGATTCACTCCGGTTTCCAGGAAAAACACTAATTGCACAGATTCCGTATGTTTGTGGAATCAAAGCCATTGATTTTCCAGCTTTTTTCACCGTAACCCATTTAAGTGGATTTGAATAATGTACAGACACATTCATGAAACTTTAAAATACTGATGAAGAATCATTTGGACCGTGTTAATCTGTTTTAATTACTGATAACCTGGAGGTAACCTGGAGGTAAACACAGCCGTCAAGGGTCCTCGTGCTACTTCTCACAGACTGGATCTGGTTTCATTACTTCATGGGCTGATTTTATTTTCGGCTCGACCCCACATACTGTCTCTGATACTCTCTCTGGGGGGGGGGCTAAGAGGAGAGAGAGAGAGAGGGAGGGAGGAAGAGAGAGGAATAGGAGCGAAGATTTGAGTGAGGGAAAAAAGTGAAAGAAAGATAGTTGTAGAAAATGAAAGAGAGGATAGAGAAAGTAAAAGAGAACGAGAGAGAGTTAAAAGCAGGCAAACAGAGAAAAACATATAGAGAAGGAGAGCAAGAAAGAGAAAAGGGGTGAGAGGAATAGAGAGAGATGGAAAAACAGAAAAAGGAAATTAGAAAGAACCAGAGAAAATGAGAGGGAATAACAGCAAGAGAGAGATAAAGAGATGGAAAGAGGAAGGAAGAAGAAGTGCGACAGAAAGTGGAAAGCAGAAAAAGAGAGAGTTAAAAAAGGGGAGAAAGAGGGAAACAGTCAGAGAAAGAAAGAAGAGAGTGAAAGTTAAGGACAGAGGGAAAAATAAAAAGTCAAAGGGAGGAGAAAGAGACGGGAAGAAAGGAAGAGTAAAAAGCAGACAAACAGAAAAAGACTGACAGAAAGAGGGGGAGAGAGAGTGAAAGAAAGAGAGAGAGAAATAGGAAGAAGGAGAGAGAAAAAGTAGGGGAAATAAGGGTAGAGAAGAGAGAGACAAAATGATAGAAATTTAAAGAAAGACTGAAGAGGTGACACAAGAAGAGATAGAAAGAAAGAGAGAGACAGACAGCAAGAGGGGAAGTTAGAACATGCAAGACACAAAGGGGGAGTTATAGAAAGACATGAGAGAGAGAAGAATAGAGAAAAAAGAGGACAGAGAGAGAGAGAGGTGGTGACGAAAACCAAAGATAGAGAAGCAAAGAAAGACAACCGGAGAGAGAGTCTTAAAGCAAGTGGTTTGAAATATGATAGAGCGAGAAAGAGGTAGGAGAAGAAAAAGAGCAGGAGGCTGTTAGAGTGACAGGTGGGTAAAGAAAAGCTAAGGTGGTAGAGGGGCAGAGAGAGAGAATGGGAGTGAGCGTGATAGAGCAAGTGCTTTAAAAAGACGTGTAGTGAGAGAAAGAGAGAGAGATAGGTGGTTAAACAAAAGCGAAGGTGGTTGAGGGGCATAAAAAGAAAATGGGAGAGAGAGATAGAACGAGAGGTACAAAAAGAGGTGGAGAGAGAGAGATGAGTGGTGAAACAAAAGCGAAGGTGGGCGAGGGGTTTAAATAAGAATGGGGAGAGCAAGAGGTTTGAAAAGAGGTGGAGAGAGAGAGAGAGAGAGAGAGAGAGAGAGTGAGGGAGAGGCTGCTGAGTGGAGGCAGACAGGGTCGGGCCTGCGCTTTGCCTGGTTTCGGGATGTGTGTGTGCAGGAATGCATTCATTAGCGTAATTCCTCGGCTCTCACACAAGGCTTCCGTCACTGAGTGAGCGAGAGAGGCAGCGAGAGAGCGGAGGCCACCGGACTGGAGTCTAGAGGGAGGGGGGTCCCTCTTAGTAGGAGTCTTGAGGGGGTAAATACACCCAATCCCCCCTCCCACCCCCTCTGTACCCAGGAGAACGAGGCGCCCTAACACAGGCCTCCTGGTCCAAGCCGATCTGCATGAGAAAGCTCCGAGCGCCACAAAAGGATGAAAAGGTTCTGGGCAGGACCTGGACAATCCCTTCCTGTTCTGGAGGGTCATTTGTTTCCGTGCCGTCAGGGCCCAGGCCACCTTCCCCCTAACCCCGCAGCCCGTTTCACACATTCTTTTTTTTCCAGCACTTTCTAAAACACTGTTCTAGCTCTTTTTCTTTGTTTTTGTTTTTTTTATCTCCACATTCACGTGAAAGCAAGCGACTGAAGGGCCAATATGCGCCATCAAACAGGGACTGCAGCTCTTTTTCCTTTTCCTTTTTTTTTTTTGCAGCTCCATCTAAATGCCAGTCAGTTGCGGGCATGAGAACCACTTTGCATGACAAGAAGAACTGACAAAGCAGTTAAGCCAATTAAAGTATTTATATTAATTCTAATGAAAAGATTCGAGCCCCCGTAAATGATGTTTACTGTGCAGTGCCACATCTCCATTAGCGTAGCAGCGCAAATGGTCAGTAATAGCAGTGATATTTCATTTGTCTATTGATTTATTTACACCATATGAAAACATATGCTTTATATAGCATGAGCCATGGACACAATGTCCTCAGTCACTTGGAGTGAAATCTTACATGGAAGTATTTTACCTTCTTTAGTAAATCTACTGTTTCAGAATACATTACAGGTGTAATCTCTCATCTCTCACGTCAGCTAAATATCAACATTAGGCCTTATTATAGGTTATGGATAGTTTGCTCAAACCATGTGATTTGTTAAAAATAATCCTTCTGTTGGGGCAGCCTGAGGATCGGGGTCTGTAACAGCACAGCACCAGCAGGGCATGTTCACAGGGCTTTAGTCTCTATCTGCAGTGTTTAGCACCTCTCTGAGGAAGTACCCCATTGAGATAAAGGCCTTGTTTTGCAGTGATTCATTCTGATGCACCCTGGCACTTACTCTATCACACTTTGTCTCTCTTTCTCACATTCGCACAATATCACCGACATTCCCATGCAACTTGCCAAGAGGGTACAAATGCAGGGCCTGTCAGTGTTAAGCCCATGTTATCCGAACAGGAAAGGTTGAAGATATAGTTCATTCAATAAAGCGATGACTCAAGTGGAAAATTGAAGTAATCCTCCAATAAACAACTTTGGCCAGAGCCAAACAACGAGGAAGAACTATTACAGTGAAAAGCCATTCTGAGTGTGCTTGTGTAGAAAATACATTCTAAAATACACTCTGAGATATGGATCTATTGAATGTGATCGTCTGGACCTCCTGAACATGAGCCTGAGGTCACTGTGCCTAATGCCAAGCATCAGCTAGAGAGTCCTGTACTGTGGAACTGTGTTCTCTGGAGTGATGAAACCTCCACCGCCCCCCCAGGTTTGGATTATTGTCTTGTCTAGAGTGATGGAGCGCCATCATTGAGGGATGGATGAGTTGGATGAGTGATCTAGAACTAACCATCCAACATGATAACCTGAATTAAATCTTAACAGTAATACTCCAGCAAGCCAACCCAGAAGAACCAAGGCTGTCATTGTTGCAAAGGGGAGCAAACTCTCAGCCTTGATTTTAGAAGAGAAGGTGTTTACAACCTTTTTGACATGTAGTGTAGTGAAGTAAATATCATTCAACATTCAGCACATATGGCAGCACTCAAAAAAATAAAATTTGCTTTTACTCATGAATGCTATGTCAAATCCTTCCACCTAACCGAGTTAAAAGTGAATTCCAGTAAATCAAGCACAAGTGAGTTCTTATTAACTGGACTGGTGGATTCCTTTCAAGTATTACTCCAACATTCAACTTATTATGGATATTTTCTCCTAATTAAAGCAGAAGAAGCCCATGCAGTTAATGGGTTTAAGTTATCCCTGTGCTACTGAGCCATGGGAGATTAACACTCAGCAGCAGGTTACATGGTACAGTAAACAACAGTGTGGCTAAGCAGTTAAACTAAGAGGATAAGTAAAACAAGGACAACAAACAGATGATGCCAGGGCACAAAATATCAGTGGGAAAGATGTTGAATTCAACAGGATTTCATTAACAAAACAAACACACATGAGGCTAATATGTGTCAGATTCCACAGACTTTGTTAAGTATTACTGATTACGAAAACCACCAACAAAGCGGTTTTATTTTTTGCTTGTTGTTTGATGTTCAGCTCTGCAAGCAGTTATCACGTACACTACCACACCAAAGTTTGTCATAATAGTAAAAATTGTTACTTCAGTAATACAGTGTAAATTGAAATTCTATAAACCAGACACCAAACCCTTCATTCACAGTTTACAGTATTTTGGGAACAACACAAAGTTGGCACATAGTAAAAAAAGGAAAGTGTTACTAAATAAAAAGCTGTAATTTTCTGTTTATTGGAATTTGTTGTCACAATAATTCATGAGGCATTGCGGACGTTTGTTTCTTTATTAGTTCATTTATAGTAATTATGAAATCAATTACAGCTCTGTTTATCATAAAACCCTCCTCAATGTCACAGCTTCCTGCAAACTGTGTGAAACACGTAAGAAAGCAGTTTCATCATAAAATCATTTTATACGTATTTCGTCAATGAAATAGGTTTTATAGGAAAGAAATTAGTGACCCCAAACTTTTGAGAGGTAGCGTATACGTATATGAACATAGACAATGTTAGTTCAGCAGAATATTAAGCTGTGTGCTTTTTCACTCTAGACAGAAAAAGATATGTTCTCAGAGATCACCAGCAATTTGCAAGTGCTACTGAAGTGAATGTCTCTGAGGACGGTCCCTTGGTAAATGCTTGTGATTTCCATTTGCAGCTCAAAGAAACTCATAATCTGTGTATGTGTGTGTGTGTGTGTGTGTGTGCATGTGGGTGGGTGTATAACTCTTTCTGAAGACTGAATGCCCCCTGGATATGCATTTGACATTGAGGGGACATTTGGCTTGTTCTCATTAGAATATTTTTTCACTAATACATGTAAAAGAAGCAAAATATTAGTTTTAGTGCCTTGTTACAATTAGGGTGGGGGCAATCACTGCCTCTGAGGTCCCCAAGATGGAATTAAAACACATTTTGACAGTGTGTGGACATTTTGCTGCCCTCTATTCCAACAAAATGTGTTTTATTCTTTATTTTGGATTTTTTTAAGTGAAAAGGAGCCAAAATATTAGCTTTAGGTTCTTTTGGGTACTATAGAGTGTGTGCGAGACATTTTGACATTGTGGGGACACGTGACCATTAGAAAAAGATGGTTTTACAAAACACAGTTGATGGATACAATTAGGGTGGGGACATTTGGCTGCTTATCATTATATTAAAACTATTTTTAATCCAATTATTAGATTTTTTTTAGTTTTTAGATAAAAACCTTCGGGGATAAGATAACGACAGGGGCTTAGAACAACTTTCTTTGAGGACTATGTGTCCCCAGGATGGATGAAAGCAGAAAAAGACCCGGGCGTATAGACGTCGTGGGCGTAGGCTGTCAGGAGGGTGGGCTTCTCCGCAGCTTGTTACTGGCAAAAGTTTCACAGGTGCATTTAAAGCACAGGTAATGCACCAAAAGGGAGAAAAAGAGCGGAGTAGGTGGGAGTGCTGGTGCGCCTGGCCAGGTCTGTGCGTCGGTGTGTGTGTGTATGAGTGTGTTGGGGAGGCTCGGTCACGTGACGCGCTTCAGCGCTCCGGCGAAGCGCAGCTGAGGTTCAGAACAGCGGCAGCGCCAGAGCGAGAGAGAGAGAGAGAGAGAGAGAGAGAGACTGGGAGAGACAGCGAGAGCGAGAGAGAGAGAGAGAGAAAGAGAAAGAGAGAGAGGAAGGAAGGAGAGGACGGACGGACAGCTCCACATTCAGGCACATGCAGCCGTGAGGAACTCGGGGAGAGGGAGCAACACATACGCCGCCTCCCCAACTACAGCAGCAGCAGCAGCAGAGCAGAACAGAGGGAGGAAGTGAAGGACAAAATATCAGCAAACAACCGGCGGATTTGAACGCGTCGCCGCGCCGGAGACTCACTCTGACTCGCCGGACTCGCCTTGTTTGTGTCTGGAGCGGGTTTGGAGAAACTTGTGGAATTTACCGCGCAGGCTGAAGCAGAGACCGGGCGGGCTGCCTCTCACTCCGCAACATTCATCACACCTTTTCCTTTTTTGTACGGTTTTTAATTTCAGCCGCGCCTGAACTGCCCTGAGACGAGCCGCCGGTGTGCGCGAACGAGCGCGCGCGCGCGTGTGTGGTGTGTGTGTATGTGTGCGTGACGAGAAACTGCAGCTTTGGCCGCTGACAGACGGACAGACAGCAGCGTTAGCAGCACCAGCTCTTCTTTTTCTTCTCCTCCTTCTTCTTCTAGTTCTTCTTCTTGCTGCGTTCAGCCGGAGAGCCCCGACACTTGTTTCTCCTCATCGCTTCTCTCAGCATTTCTACTCCAGCGCGTTTATCTCGCTGTGTGTTTTTTTTTCACTCTTCCTCTTTATTATTTATTTATTTTTTCTGTGTGCGCTCCGGGGCCTCAGTTGTGCTATTTTTTTGGAATATGGTGGGGGAAATGGAAGCGAAGGAGAAGCCCAAGCCTAGCCCAGACTATCTCATGCAGCTCATGAACGACAAGAAACTGATGAGCAGCCTGCCCAACTTCTGTGGCATCTTCAACCACCTCGAGCGGCTTCTGGACGAAGGTAAAAAAGGGGGGAGTGGTGTTTTGTTTATTTGTGTGTGAAGGGACAGTTCAGCCTCGGCGGTGTCTGCTTCTCTTTCTGGGTTTGTCTCAGGACACACGAGCCTCACGTTTGTCGCTTGTGTGGTTTTTAGTGGTGGCGAACGCTGCCCGAGTTACGGAGCTGGAAGTTGGCGTCTGTATTCGCCAGCGAATATCTTCCGTTCCACCTTAAGCGGGACCTGCGACAGAGTGCAACCCGCCGCGCCGTTTAAGGTGGAACTGAACATTCGAACATGAGAAGCTGGCGAATAGGAAGACAACTTCAGCCTCGTGCGCGGTTCATACACTAGTCTAGTGCGTGTGCGTGTGTGTTACAGACAGGCGGACCTGTGGCGTAAGATCAGTCAGAGAAACGAAAAGCCAAAGAAATGGTTTATATCATGGTGCAGACACTCAGTTACATAAAAATCTGTGCGAGAATATGAGCTTGGGTGAGGTTTTAGGACAGCTTTATATGACTCACTAGTGTTTAAGACCTAATTCACTGTTAAAGGGAAATTCCACCGGTTTTCCAAAAATCCCCCCTAATGAAATGGATGAGATGTAAGTGGTTTGGTGTATAAAACCCATCTGTTCTGGAGAAACTTACTGAGTGTGAATTGCCTGTGTCATTGGTAATAGGAACCAGACTTCTGAAGGGTCCTTTAAAAGCTCCAAAACAGAAAGTTATTACATAATTATGAATAAGTTGTCTGATAGCTTTTGAGAATGTGGTCTAAAATCTTTTTGTTTAAGAATCGATTTATGCAGAGCACTGTAAAGCAAACCTATACCCAAAGAAAACATCTTTACCATAATTAAAATTCACTGGTGTTTTAGGATGGCAAATCAAATGGGTACATTTGCGTTCCTGACATCAGCAGCACTGTAAGAAACCTGAGTAGATAAGATTCTCTATAATTAACCATTTGACATCTAACCACCCTGCATGACTTAGTTTACATCTAAATCAGTGCAGAAATATTGAAAAATTTGAGGGTTTTCCATTTTTGGCATTCAGTTCTTGTCCAGCTGCTTTGCCGATATGAGCCCAGCTGAAAAAGACAGTCGCAAAAACTGGGGCTTTGCTTAGGGATGTGAACTGTAGGGATATGGGAATCATAGGCTGTTGCAGATGTCCCACCATTTTCATGTACATCTGCAGCTGCTGATCCATAAACATGCATAAAACATAGAAATCAGCAGTACATTTATTTGCATTAGCATTACTGTCACAAATGCAGTAAAATCCAATTCCTTCTTTTAAGAGGACATTAAATATGCCATCAAATATCTGTTTGAGGTATCTCTCCATCTGATGCTAGTATTTTTAAACAAATATCTGCCAATGCGATTCCAATGTTTTCATACATTCCTGGTTTGTCTAGACCATAGTTTCCTATAAAACATAAAAAAAGATGAAATGCATGTAGAATCAGACACAGGTTCCCTGTAAAACCATTACACTTTATATTCTATTACGAAAATGCAAAACATTGAATATAAAACCACAGGAACTCACAGAAATAGGCAGAAATGAGTTTATCCCTGTTGCAACAGTAATTCCCTTCTGGTCAAACTTTAGTCTATTTTTAAGCAGACTTCTTTTGAAATCTTTCCCTTTCTAGTTGTGTCAGAGTGGGACTTTTTTGTACTGCCTTTAAACAGTTTGCTAAGGGCACAAACACAGTTCAGTGGTCGCCCGTCCCAAGACTGTGTGATTTGAAGTGGACGGACCTGCTGTTCATTGATTCAGCCCACAGCAAACATCTGCCCTTTTCTGACAGCATTTCATATTCATCCCATTTCCATACAAGAACTAACTAACCAGACATGCACTTTATATATCTTTACTCATGTAGCGTGATATGTAAACGTTCTGTCCAGTATGTGCTGCTGAGCCTGAGCAGGTGAAATGACGGAGGGAAGGACTCCAGTGAGCCTCACTGCATGGAGAAGTGCAGGCAGATCCGCAGCGCTTTGCGGTTTTTGGAGCACCAGGGGGCTCCTTTCCTTTCTTTATGGGAGCCTTTTGTCCCTTTTCAACTTTACACGGCTCTAAATGGACTTTACACAAACACACACACACACACACACACACACACACATACACACATATAAACACTTGTTCAAACGCAGCCTTTCCTCTGATGCTGGGTCTGTAAATGTTTTATTGAACGTGCCTTTAAGGGAAATAAAAGATGTAGCAAAATGTTCAAACATTAAAAACATGCAAGAGGACGACTACTATAGCTCCAGAAGATTATTAGTTTGTATCAGTAGCCTTACCGAGAGAGTGTGCTTATGATTCATCTGTAACAATCGGAGTTATCGAATTGTCACCCTTTTTTTCAACGGGAAATTTCTGGCTAAAAATAAAATAAATGTGATTTTTGTTCTTTGTTGTTTCAGCCTTATCATTCTGCGGTGGGCTAGCAGCCTGTTTTTTCCACCTAAGTAAACAAGTGATTAAACTTATAATTAAGAGAATGAATTTTGTGTTCAGCAGCAGGTCTCCTGAAAGGTGTGGCCACAGTGAGTGAATAAGTAAATCTGTGTTTTATGTGGGAGCACAGTTTAGCTCAATTTAGCTGAATTTACCATTGAGTCTTTTACTCAGGGACAGAGAGCGTTTTTCTTGTCCAGCTGGGCTGCAAACGCGGACCGTTGCGTAAGGCAGGCAATTTCTGATGCATGCTCACGAGTTTCTTTTAACTCCCTGAGTCATTTTTATCTCGTGCTATGTGCAAAAAAGTGCTGTTTATAGTATATTACACATTAGTGTGACTTAATGTAAGACCTCCTTTCTGTCCCTGCAATAAAATAACTTGTCTTCTGGGTTGTATATGTAATATTCATAATGCTAAATGGATATTTAATAAAAATTTCCTTTGGTTACTGTTTTGTCTTACAAAGTGCTACATTTAACTTGAGTCGTTTGGTTCCTATCGCTGTGCGTTCTGCTTCCTTACAATTAAGTTATCTGAACTTAATTGTTTGACTGGGCATAAAACAGAGTTACCATTTGAAATGTTGTCAGCTCACAGTTTTAAGGCAGTCGGAGCGGTTTTAGCGGTGTGCTTACAGTGTGAACAGTTCTGACATATTTCAGAAACAACGCGTTCCACTTTGTTTACGTCTTAATATTTGAGTTACTCTGAAATTTTGAAATGTCACTGGAATTCCCTTTTCAACAGTGAAATGTTTTGCTATAGTTACTGCTATGAAATATTGACCCAGAAGGACATAAAACTAGCCTACTAGCTTAAAACACTCAGAGCAGGAGAAATGATCAGGCCTCAAACTACACAAGTAGTGAATATCTCTTAAAGCTTCAGTAGAACTCATTCTCAATCTGTCAACTCGGAAACTAGGCTTTTTGCGATCGTCTAAAACAGAAGGCTGAAGCCGTAAAATAAAAGACGTGAGCCAATCCGGGTGCTGAAGAAACATAGCTAACCAAGATACAGTTGAGCTTTTGTTGAAGTAGTTGTTACAGTATTCTCAAAGTAGTGGTACTAAAGCACAGCTCTGGTTGGCTGAGCAGTGTGGAGGAGGAGTACAGTATACTGGAGGGTAATATAGAGATGAAAGTCTGACTCCTCTGTAGTCACCATGCTTCAAGTAGATTCATGACTCACACTCATATGTGTTTCCTATTTCACAGCTGGTTTAAAGGAAAGTGCGAGTGACGTGGTCATGTAGAGGCCAGTCATGCTGTAAAATGAAATCTCCTTCAGTAGCACGGCTGTATGTGGCAGCATGACCACAGCCAAAGAGCAGAAGTTTATGGAAGGGTGTTTCGTGTGCGCTTGTACAGTACTGTGCAAAGGTCAGAGACCGCCTTTCATTTATTTCACTTCCAGTCAGAACGACCATTCAGTGCAGGTCATTCATTTTTTAGCGTCAGTACATCATACTGATGTTGAATGATTAGTTCTGGATGGAGCTCCATCACTCTAGAGAATGCTCCACTGCTTCACCGCCCAAAGAGGTTGCGGACGCTTGGCATTGGTCATGGTAACCTTAGGCTCCTGTGCAGCGGCTCCAGTGCATCTCGATCTATTGGTCAGTTTATACAAGATTATACGAGCTTTGCGGGGTGCACTTTAAAGTAACTGTTAAAACATTCTGTCTGAGAACTACAACATATAGTAATGTGCATAAGTTCAGCGTATAATTTAAAATAATTTATCTCGTTTGCGCTTGTAAACAATAGATGCAAATAAACAGTTAAATCACATTGATTTTGTCACTTTATTTAACATAAAGGTGTATTGCTTAACCAAACCATGTACTGGATGATAACCACAACTAAAACTGGGCTCTCTCAAGGAGAGGTTTGGGTATTCTTAATCAAACATATTGATATGCATAACATTACTATGTAATTGTATTGTATTGTATTTAGAGGTGGCATTGGTCATAGTAACCATAGGCTCATGTGCAGCTGCGCCAGTGCATCCCAATCTATTGGTCGGTGTCTTTTTATAAAGATTGTACAAGCTTTGCTGGGTGCACTTTAAAGTAACTGAGGACTGCCAGACTCAGATTGGAGAGGTGACACCAAGCGAGTAGTTTGTTCATGTGAGGAGATTGAGACACCAGTTTCACTTCCAGTATCAGGCTCGGACAAAACTGCAACACAAGAGACACGACATCCCACTGCTAAATGTGTGTGCCGGTGTATGCTTGTGCGAAAGGGAAGAGAAAGTGATAAAGGGTGTGCGGCTGTGGAGAAATTGCACTTTGGACAATGTTTTAAACCTGTGATTGTCCAAGTCAGCGACGGTGAAAAGTTCTTCACAGTAGCTTAATTTCTTGGTGCCCCACGTCCTGGTCCATCACCTTGTACGTGCTGTTCCACAGTTTTACAGCAGGTTTAATGGACGGGAGCCTTTCCATATATTTGTATCCTCTGTCCATGTCTGTAGTTGTGCCTCTGTTGCCGTGGTATCTCCAAAGCAGCGCTAAATCACCAGCTTTTTGCGCAGCTCAGCATTATTCCACCTTGGTAGGAGGAAGAGAGTGTGAATTATCATCCGCAGCTTGTGCCTGCTCGCTACATTGATCATACGCAAGGCTCTGCGTTGGTGCTTTCTGCTGGGGCCTGTTATTATATATCTGCCATGGTGAGAAGCGCGAGACGAAACCAGAAAAATGAGCAGCATCGGAAAATCAGTGGCATTGTCGATAGCACAAGTGCGTGATACCTCAGTGTGCAAACTCTGTGTGAATTGTTTACGCGATATTCCCCGCGGTGTGCTTGGAATCGTAATATCCGGAAAACTTTGGTCCGTATGTGTGTGCGGCTTATTTTTATACACGGTTCATGCTATTCCCATTTGTAATATCACAGGACAAGACAGAAGCTGTAGCTCAGCCGCCTATCTTTCTCTCTCTCTCTGAGTCATGTTTACTGACCCCGCTTCCACGAACAGATTTCATCGAACAAAGTCGAAAGAGCTGTTGTCAGTTTTAGCACTCATTTATGCACAGTACGACCACGGAGGAGCCACTGCGCTTTTCAAGGCTGCCACAAAGAGAAATATAAAGCCAGTGAAATGTGGGTGCTTTGTTGAAGGAGCAGACGTTAAAACCTGCAGCCTTCCAGTGGTGTCAGTCTCTCATCACCAGAGATTCAGACCAGCAACTTTGACAGCCCCAGTGTGAAGCCTTAGCAGAGAGTCCTGGTGTTCTTTATTACACTGTTTATAAATAAAGTTGGTTCTTTAGAGGGGTCGTTCAAATGCATCTGAAGGGAATTCAGCTGCATCAGTTTTGGAACGCTGTCATCAATTTTAATTACTATATTTGGGTCGATTTATTGTGTCTCCTATAAAAGAACGCAATAGAAAAAGAAATAGTTCCTCCAGTCGTATTTGTGAATAGAATAATTCAGAGTCATACCAAAATATTAAAAAGAAATTGTGGTAGGGGGATCGCTCAAGCTAAAACTGTACCACCTTTTGTAGAAATCACCGTCAGAGACCAAAAGCAGACATCTATGTGCATCTTAGCAGACAAGAGTGGGCCGGGATGTGGACGAGCTTTTATGCAAACGCTGGGCTTTTTCGTGTCTACATATAAGGGGTTGCAGTTTGGGGGAGTTAGTCTTTCAATGGAAGGGCTGGCATGGCGGCTGGTAAAACATTCTGTCTGAGAACTACAACATATAGTAATGTGCAAAAGTTAAGCATATAATTTAAAATAATTTATCTCGTTAGCGCTTGTAAACAATAGATGCAAATAAACAGTAAAATCACACTGATTTTATCACTTTATTTAACATAAAGGGGTATTGCCTACCCAAACCATGTACTGGATGATAACCACAACTAAAACTGGGCTTTCTCAAGGAGAGGTTTGGGTATTCTTAATCAAACACATCGACATGCATAACATTACTATGTAATTGTATTGTATTTTATTTAGAGGTGAACGATATGCCAAAAATATAATATCACTACAAAGACTATAAATATAAAGAAGTGATACAGTGTTCCAGACGTTTGATCAGTAGTGCTACATTTAAAAATACTATCAAAAACTGTGAATACAGTGATTCATATTCAGTAGTTGTACATACCGCGTTGCTCTAGTTAAATGGAGCTAATTTTGATCTCTTTATAGAGAAACCTGCAGTTGGTCAGTGTTTTACAAGTACATACACCATATGTTGAAAAAAGCATGTAATATTATATCGTAACATATTATATAATGATGACGATATATATTGCCCCAGTTCTAAGTTGTTTTTTTAGCAAGAAAATGCTTTCTTTAGGTTCCAGAACTTTGTTTAGACACAGTCTGTGTAGTAGCTTTTAAAATAAGAGCTCTTTTTTAACCCACCCAAATCAAATCTAATCCTCAGCCATTGTGTCATGACACCTGAGGGAGAGCGAAGTGATAAAATGTATTGTTATTGTGATACATTAAGACATATTACCTTACAGTATGTATTTTTGTGTCCTGAATATCATCAGTTCCTAAAAGAACACTGACAAACTGTGTTTTAGTATAAAGACATTGAGAAAAACCCATTTCCCTTATTTTGTCAATTGGAACGTGTCAAACATCTGATGTTCAGTCATACATATTGCGAAAATGTCTTATATTATGTTATTATTTGGCTTTTTCCCTAACTCCTAATTACACCCCTGAATCATGGTGAAATATGAGATTTCATTATACATTGAATCCTTTATTTGCACCCATGGGTTTCATTACCAGTGATTCAACCCAACAGCCTCCCCGGCCTTGAGATCAGTGATGAGCACTGATGTTGAATTTTACGTAGTTATAAATAAAACTGCACTGCTTATTTATAGTCAGTCTGGTTCGTATCTTCACCAGGCAAAAAGACATGAATACCTGCCTCTGCGGTCTGGTGTTTTGTGGTTTGATCTGAGAGCCGTGGCTGGCCCTGGCATGTTAGCTGTGAGCGATGTGTCTGCGCAGTCATGTGGAGCAGACGCGGTGTGTGCAGGCTGATGCACAGTCCAAGCATAAACTCCTCCCCCCCACCACGTTAGTACAGATGAATGCCCTCGATGGGCAACGGGAGCAGTCAGCCATGCTGAGCCGTGCACCGCGCACCGTAATAAAGGTGATGAATTTAATAAGGGGAGCAGCCGCTGTCGCCGCTACAACTCCCTATAATGCAAAACTGTACTGTAACCGAGTCCCTTAGAGAACAGAGATACTGCTGCAACCGAGAAAGTGTTATGATAGGAGGCGTGTGCAGGGCTCGAATACTGCAGGTTGTATATTGGATTAGTTCTAGTGGAGTCATGGACTATTTCTATCGAACTGAAATTTATTAAAGCAGAAATATGTGACATTCACTATTTCCACGTACATATTAAAGGCCAGTCAGATTGCTGAGAGCTGAGTTCTTTTGATTAAATTTGGCCTCGGCTTTAATAAGGACATGTTACCCTTTTAGGTTTTAATGTTCGTGTCAGTGAGGATATCGACTTTATACCCATATCCGTTTCATTATTTCATTAACTATTAGTCAGAGTGTTTACAGATCTGTTCACCTCCTGTGCTTTAATATGCAGCTTGAAGGATGATATCAGTGAATGCACCTCAGTGTTATATGTTCATCATGTCCCTGAACATTAGTCCTTAATCTTGGCATTGTGATTCCTAACAGCGCTCGGTGTTATGTGCCGCCGTCCTCCGGAAGACAGTGAGTTTGAGTCGATACGTCCTCGGAAGCCCCATTGAGCGCCCTACCACAGTCGTGGTTAACCAAAGAAACAGGGCCACTCCTGCTATTACGGCTACTGTATCACCACGCAGACAGGATAAGCACCCTAGCAGAGGTCATTAATCGCACAAGGAGGCTCAGATAGGAGGAAAGTTCTGCCGAGGAGTGATAATCTCACTCAGAGGGATGATTCCAATGACTTTGACTGTTGAAAAGCAAAATACACTTTGCTCTGAGGGAGCGGTCTTCTTTCTAAAGCTTTCCAGAAAGTCCCCCAGAGACCCTGGAGCCCTTATAGATCCTCTAACAATTAGCGTAAGTGGCCACATTCATCACTTAATTGCAGTAATTAATTAATTCGGCGGAGTTTCAGTGGGGTCAGACTTGATTTATCTTGAATTAACTTGGACGCTATCCCTAGTTGAGAAGTAGTTGTCCTTTCTGGAGTGTGCTACTATCCTTCTCACTTTGTGGCATTAGCAGGAGGAAATGAGGTGTGGACTCGTTAAAGAGTTTTAGAGGAGCAGGTGAAGAGCGACCTAAGGATTAAGCAGAGGCTGTGTGAAAGGACGTGATTGTTTTAGCGCACGTCTTAGGAAAACCCAGTAGGTCTTGTTATTTTTTTATTCAGATGTGCTTCTCCGTTTGACATTGCAGAACTGATATGGCTGGCAGGGGCGGACAGCATGCCACCACATCACAACCCGCCGGTTTGGATGTCTTTAGTAAGGAACAGAAGAACGCTGACCAAACTGCAGTTATGAAAAACTGACCATGTTATAGCCTACACAGCTGGTTAACTATAACAACAAGTGTATGACAACTGCATACACTGTATAGTAACAGTTGATTGGATAGCAGCAGACTTTTCTGTTGTTCCTTCTTAACCACATTAACTCCCAAATTTTATTACATGCTAAGGTTCAGTTACTACATGGACAACAAGGCTGTTATTCTTAAGTTAAGGAGAGTGTGATAAAAGTCAGAACCCACTAACTTGTCTTGGCCATTTAAGGGGTCAAGAAGTGGGGATGTACATTGATACTGGAATCATATTGGCATAGTGCAGATGTCATTTTTTCCCAATATCTACATTTAATTAACGTGTGCATATTGACTGATGCTGATATACATTATTTTACATGTGCTTGTTTCATTTGGTTTTATGCCCTGTTCTGGTGTCTATTGGGAATTAAATAAAAATAATTGTTATGTACACATAGAAACAGTCAAAGTGGCAACTGTAGTCTATAGCGTCCATATGCCTGTGTGACATGGGTGCATGCGAAGGGAAGCTGCATTCCAGTCATTGGAACATCGTTCAGTTCCTCCATCATTCAGTGTCACAGCTTGTCACTTAGATATTACAATGTCAGCCACAGTTGTGTCTTGCAGTGTACACAGATAAAAGCCTTTTAGGTAAACAGACACAAGCTAATGGTACATTACCTCAACTAACGTTATTGGCCCAGACTTTCTCAGCTCATGTTTTTCTGTTTAAAAACAGACAGATTTTTGGTTTTTCTGGTCCACATTAAATGGTGCAGCAGTTACATTCTGGTGCTTGTTGTGGAATTTAAGGCGGAACAGGAAAAGAAGCTGGTGGATAAAAGGTTGGCTTCAGCTTTGTAGTTTTAATGACGCTAATGTATTTTTGATAGAGACAATTACACAACAAACTGCCTAGTTTTATACATAGAGCTACTTGAATAGATGAATAGATGATAACAGTAGATATTGAAGGATAGTAAAAGTGCGCGCTGCTGTGGGAGCATTTTCACTATAGTGCTGTAACACAGCCAGGGCTGCCTAAATGTTAACAGTGCACTTACAGCATAAATGTGTCATTAAATATTGGTTTAAAATATCGGCCAAATCGAAGTGTTGGCCCAAAGCCGATGATGCTGTAAAACACAAATATTGACAAATACTGATATGACTCCAATGTCGTTTAATTTAAAAATGTGTTCTTATACTTTTTGTATAGATTTTTTTTAACCTGTCACTACTGGCTTAATGGTTTATCTTGTCTGTTCCAACTGGTTCACAAACCTTAAAGTGGAATTCTATTTTTTTTTTTTTTACAACTTGCTGTATTATTAAATTGCTCAAACGTTGGAAGTCAGAATGGCTTAATGCAAATCTCTCTTTTCTAGAGTAAACATCCTAGAGTCAGAATTGTAAAATTATTGTAAAATTGTAATGTAAAATGGTTATAATTTTAGTTTTTAAAAGATTTGTAAAAAAAATGTTCTATTCAGATTCAGATTTTACAGTATATTACTTAGAGGTGGAGGATTTGGCAAAAAATAAATAGTGTTTTAAGTGTTTTAGTGTTTAAGAAGCTTTTACGATAAATTAAATGTCACACTATTTATTTTTTCATGCAACAGATCAGATGGAACTGAGAAAAAACTGTAGTGCTGCAGTAAAAAAAATACTATCAAACAAAAATTATGAACACAATTGTTTTTATGCAATATTTGTAAATATAAATGGGGCTAATCAAACGGGACTAAACGGGTCCAGTTAATCAGGAGTAATTTTGGGGGATTTAGAAGAAGTTGGTCAGTATTCTACTGGAACTGATGAAATAGGTCCTGAAAAGCTTATTGTATTGTATTGCAAGATCATTTATCAGCTGTTGATATATATAGTCATATACCTATGCTCTAATATCCCCATTAAAAAGATTACATTAAAAAAATAGTCATTTAAGTTCACCAGTCACTTTTAAAAGCTTTAAAAGCTACATTGGGCATTTGAGGCACTGTGACCCCGAGTTCCTTTCACCGCCACTCAGTCAGTAAGTCAGTAGGTTTCTCTACAATGAACCAATTCATATCAAAGCACTCTTTGCTGACATCGCAGCGATTGAATTAGGCAGAAATGTTCCTCTTTAAGAGCTCCTCCTTTCTGTCATGGCAGACACAGGGTGATTTCTGTGTTTGGAGCGAAGAGTCAACAGCAGCAATGCCACATAATCACATAATATAGAACTCAAGACTGGGATGGTTAAACCCAGTAAGTGGAGGGGGAGGATGAAATAACCGAATCAAGGGCCAGCTATGGTTGATCAGTGACCTGTTTCAGAGTTCAGACAACACTGTTTCACTGTCCCTGCCATTATATCACAGCTAGTGAAGTTACGCGGTGTGGTTTGACATGGTGCTGTGGCTGAGTTACATGAGTGTGGTTGTTCTGTGGTGGGCTGCTGGGCGCAGAGTATAATTTCACTTAGGTTTACACGAAGTCAGCCAGTGTGCATGTCTCTTGAGTTAGTTGTGCGGTGATACTCTGAGCAATGCTGAAATGTGGCAATGGCTATTTCCAAGCATCAAAGTAAGCAAACTGGGCCACTATACTATTGATTTATGAGGTTATCCCAGTGTCATAGATCACAGGGCTGGTCTTTCTAGCCTCTTTTAAGATTATCACCACCAATTACAGTCTACCATAAGAGGTGAGCACAGACAAATAAGCCCACACTCATCTCACAAGACTATTGTACATGGATGATAGCGTAGAGGTCATGGGGTCACAGTGTCGCGAAGTCATGCGCCCTCCTTATCTTCTCGCATAAGACACAACAATAGTTGATTTGAAGGGGGAATCAATCACAATTTCACTCCACCCCCCCTCTCCCCCACCCCCGTTCCCCATTTCCTCTTCTATTAGCCGCTCTATATATTATTGCAGATTATTATGGCCGGCTTCCTGCGATGCCATCGTTATTAGTGAATACATCAACGTCGGGCTTTATAATGCATTCACATCCCTCATTTTAAAAGCACTCTGTGTAATTGAAACGGTTTCTCACAGACTGCTGACTAAGTCTTCAGGCCTGCCTCTATAGCAGAGCGGGTCTGACATCAGAGAGAACGGCGGAGAGGCAGAAGGGAATGTGAATGGAGTCTACTTCAACAGCTGTATTGATTTAAAGGTAAGAGAGGCGAAAGAAAAGGTAGCAACTGAGCACATTTATGTCAGTCGCTTTTGCTCCCCTGTCTCCATCCTCAAATCTCCCAGCCCCCCCACCCAAAAAAATAGAAATGCTGCTCTTTAAATGATACCCATTTTAAAGGCTTTCATTTAAGATAATTTAGGCCTGATGGATAAGTCTTCAAGAGATGTCACTCACTTTTAGTTTAAATACTTCGGCCAGTTTCCAGATACAGATTCAGGCCAGTTCTCAAGCAAACTAGTCTGTAAAATGATAATTCAACTTAATCTGCTTGTTTTAGGGGAGTCTGATATAGTTGTGGCTGATATACCAGTATATCCAGTGTACTGGTAGAAATTCTTTTTAATATATGAGTTTTGTCATTACCGTTATGCCAGTATGCCAATTTACCTCCATTGTAGTTGCAATCTGAGCTTAGTTAGTCTAGTCTTGTTAAAGGGGTACACAATAGAATGCAATCAGGTAAAAGAGCAGAAGAGAGTGGAGGCGAACGATGATTTCTAAGCATCAGTCGTTAGTCATTAACCTAGCATGGAGACGAGCTAGTACCACAACAACTCTGCACTCTCAAGCAACGATTCGCGAAGCTCCCTAGTGTCTTAAGTAATACTTAGAATGGCTTGTATTATGTATCAAACTCTGGCAGGTTATTTACTGACTCAGAGATGCTGTTGTATCCCTCTAATGACATCAGTTTTTCTTGTTAGCTGCCTATGGATGTGGATTATTTTACTGAGTCGGACTGTTAACTGACTTTTAACTAACTTAGACTTAAATTATTGAGTGACTTTTGCATTCAATTTTTATTAAAATAAATAAGCAAACATTCGATTTTGTCCTTACCAAAATCACATAATGTTATAGAATTTTGCAATAAAAAAAAAAAATGCAGTGATGCAGGGATGCATTGTCACTTCCTGCTCTAAAATACAGGGGTGTGGCTAAAGTAAGGCTCCTCTTACAGAATAAAACTCTTTGTGTTTCAGTGGTCACATGAAAATGTGGGACAGCATTTTTTGAGTGAAGGTTTTTATTTGATAATTCAACACACTATAAATCTTCAGTCCTTCAACTTTACCTTCAAAGGAATCAAAAAGATCTTAACGACCAATAAAAAGACATTATTCTGGGGTTGGGAAAGGTGTACATTCTGGGCTTTGGGGTTTGGGACACATCCCAATTGAAATTATAATTCCCTATATATAATAATTTTGTATGACTATTTAATTATACGGCTATACATTTCTGGTACTACTGCCCACTGCTAGCTGTTCGCTGTCAATATTGGCACAAGCATTTAAAGCTGAAAAGAATCTTATCTACCTTTGTGTCCAACGACTACGTCAGCATGTTGGTCTTGCCGTGAGCTTGACTGCTCTTTGTCTATGGGCCATTTTTCTTCCTGCTCCAGATACTAAGTTAACGCTTGGGCAGATTGGAGGATTGTTGCTGCTTGAGGAACAAAAAGAGATTGATGTGTTTACCTTCGTCAGCAGCGCAAAGTTCAAGGTGCGGGGAGAGACATTTAATTAGATCTCCTCTCTTCTAAACGATTTTCAAATTTTCCGGGCCTGGGCCCAGGCGGCCGCTTTTTAAAGGACACTCCGAGGTACCACCTAATGTGCCATCCATTAGACTCATCTGCTTAATACAGATAAAAAGCCATCCAGCCGTCCCTGAGTAATGATCGATTCTTCGCCTCCTTACTATGATTTAGCTCATAGCCTTTACAAGCCAAATGTGCATTTTAATCCTTTGTTAAAGGCTAATGGCTCCATCAGGTTTTTACAGAACATCACTCTCCAGCCAAAAATGTCCTCATTAATAGCTTTGTGAAACTTAAGCTGTAATTGCCCTTGATTAGTCAGATCCATGCGAGCTCATGAAGAAAGCGCACCCTGGGTTGTGGTGTTGCATATTTTTCCAGCCGCTATAAGTGTTTTAAAGCTGCGTGCTGACTTAGGACGACGCGGCGGCGGTGCAGACGGTGCTGACAAGTCCGTCAATCATTTTGCAAGCGTAAGTATGACCTTCTGTCCTGTGAAAGCATGTGATGTACACAGCTGCTCATTCTGCGGCATTAAGCTATTAACTCCTCACCGCCTTGTCTCGTGACAGCGCAATGCAATTAAGCCGTGGCGAATGCGAGAATCCGAAGCAGAGGGGGAATTTGCATGGAAATATTCGGACGGACTGTCTGCCTATCATCTGATCTCTCTGCTCGTGGTTGCTCACTGCTGTCTGTAGATTCATCACCTGACCTGTTTCAGTGCTGTCTAAGAGTTAATATTGTTTCACGATTTAAAAGGAATTAAATGCTTACATAATTCATTAGTTACATATTGAATTACATTGACATTCAGTTTACATCCATATCGAGGACACTTTAGGATGTTTCATGTCATAAAATGATGAAAACAGAGCAAAAATGGAAGAATAACTTTTCTAAAATTCTTTGAATTGTTTTAATTAGTCAAATATATCATATTCTACTTATAAACACAAATATAATGCTGATAATTTGCCTTGATTCAATGAGCTACAAGTGAATAATAAGTTTTGAATTGTAACAAGCTTTTCTTATCACCAGTGATACCTGCAATTATAGTGGGATTGGTTTTTAATCCCTCTTCCGCTGGAGTTGCTCCCACTCCATTCAAAACTCAGCAACTTCTACTCCCTTCCACAATGTATTATGGCTCGTTCCTGCCAGCAACCCATAGGGGAGTAAATGACATACACAAATACGTTATTTCCTGCTGAAATAATTCCTGTGTAGTTCACATGATTGGTTGCTTCATAACTATTTAGAACTAGTTCATCACTTTTTTAGCTTTTATCCCTTATGCAGATCTGCAACAGGTCATACAGAGTTCTAGACTAGGCTTGTTACAGTTGTTGTATAAGTGTGTGATCACAATTATTTTCCACACTTGCTAGCCTCACAATCTTATGTTTACATCAGTAGGCTTTTCATGCAGTGAGCTGAGACAAATGCAATAAAAGAAAGCAGGTTGTACATTTCTGATGTTCTGGGTCTTGGTTGTATATGATCTGCATTTTATCTGGGGATTATTTGGGAGTTAATGCAGATGCGCCAGAATGTACTGCACTACTTCAGTTCTTGTAAATAGGTTGTCTTGACTACCGCAGTGATTCTACAGATACTTTTTGATCATTGACCGAATTTAGACTAGCAAAAAACAAGACACAAGACAGATTAAGTAAAATACTTGAAAAAATGAAACTTTTTGCTTTTTTGAAACTGTGTGGATGTTTCAGAGGCAGCGATGTAACCATGCCAATGTCACTGATTCTAGGGAGGCAAGCAGTAAACTTTGTTTAGCCTTTTTAAACATTAAATCTTTGTAAAATATATAATTAGATTTCAGTCTATTTTGCCCAGTGCACATATTTACAATGTTCTTCTGGCGGTGTCTGACAACAGATTTTATGGAGTATTATCACCTTCTACAGGTGCCATGTCACATGATCTTAGTACGAGGCCCAAGTATTGATAGCTAGGAGGCAGGATCAGCCAATTCAGGCCATTTAGACATGCAGTTTAAAGGTTGTATACAACGAACCAAACATTAAAACAGTTCATAGCAATTATTTATACAACTCCCAAAAATTGAATGACCCTGGCACACTAGTACTGGACATTTCTGACACGAGGTCAGGGGACAGGACATTACTGATTCTGAGTCCATTTTGTGTCTCAGTAGCATGTCATCATAACTGTCACTTTTAAAGCATCGTCTCATCTCATTCGCTCTCCCTCTACGTGTACCTGTCTCTTAGTGGATCATTGCCCCTTGCTGATGTCCTGAACCTCTTTGTGTGCTGTCCTGGTGCGTCTTAAGCCGAGCTGTGTACGGAGGGGCCTGCAGCAGAGCTTGGAGGCATTTTGACGTGTGTGTTTGGGTGACAGAGTGGCCCATATGCTGGCCTCCGTGTGCAGCCCGGCACAATGCCTCTCTTGGCGCATATTAGAGCCTCACCACTGAGAATCATCATTTCTTTTGTGTCAGCACCTCCTGAGGCAGCAAGTGTTGAGAGGAAGCTAAGTACAAGCTTATACACACATGCACACACACATACATTCACTCTAAATGTGCCAAAGCAGCACATGCAAATGCTGGAGTTGCTTTAAGGCCTGTGACTGTCTTTCCTTCTGATGGGATAAGCACCTTCCCCTTACTGTATTTAGCAAGCACCCAAGACATTAGAGCAGAGTGAAGATGCTGCCTTGCACTTTTTATAGGCTTGGAATCATTATACATAACAGGAGTAGAAGGACAGAACTGGGGTTTAGGCATCATTACGAATACGCCGGGGAATAAAGCAGTGGACCTGTGTGTAAAGAAGGAACTGTGTGATATTCATTAGGACCGATTATGAGGTTGGGCTGTAGTAAGCATTATCTGCCCGGTTTTAAGATGCAAAGCACCCCATTGACCTCGCTTGTAATAGCTATGAGTTGATTGTATCATGAATTAGATTCCGGCTTTTATGGTTTGCAGTAAAGTTGGATAACTTCAATGTAAGACAACTCACTTTGTCCTTGTCTTAAACATGCACTAGTCACGTCTCGCAGCCTTTGACTTTGTTAGTGTCTTTTGCTTCAGTGTACAGTACATTTCTGTACACTGATGTGGAGATGTGGACACCTGACCAACACACCTATATGAGCTTGTTGGACATCCCATCTCAGCACAAACAGTGGGCATTCGTATGCAGCTACCCCTCTTTGCAGCTGTAACAGCCTCCACTCCTCTGGGAAGACCTACCACCATAGAGGAGTCTGTCGGGGAAATTAATGTTGTTTCACTTAAAAGAGCATTTGTGAGGTCAGGCACTGATTTTGGCTGGGCTGTAGCATTAACATTACCCTTTACTGGAACTAATTCGTTAAACAGCCTCAGACGATTATCCCCCCTCTACCTAACTTTACTGTTGACACTGCATTCTGGTTGGTAGGGTTCTCCTGGCATTTGCCAAACACAGATTTATCTATCAGGCTACCAGATGTTAAAGAATGATTAATCACTTCAGAGAATTCAGTGTCCAGTGGCTGGATGCTTTACACCACTCCACCCAACACTTGGCATTGCACATAGTGATCTTAGACATGTCACATGACCATGGAAACCCATTTTATCAAGCTTCAAGCTGACAGTTCTTGTGCTGATGTTAAAACGTTGGAGTGTGGAAAGTGACAGAGGATAGGTGCTCTATGTGCTCTACCGCTCGGCGGCCTCACTCTGTTTGACTTTATGTGTTCTGTCACTTTGTGACTAAGCTGCTGTTGCTCCTAGACGCTTCCCTTTTACAACACTTGCAGTTGTCATCTAGCAAGACAAAAATATCCTAAGCTGACTTTTGGCAAATGTGGCTTCCTATGACATGGCTGTGTGCTTGATGTTATACAACGTTTAGCAAAAAGTGTGACTGAAACATTTGAACTTAATAATTAGGATGGATGTCCACATATTTTGGCCTGCCTGTTTAGCCCAGCTGTTCAAATAAGGCCTCTTTTGTACTGTATAGCCAAACGGTAACCACGGTAGCATGGTGTCTTCTGTGGGGACATGAACACAAATGAGGGCTATGTTTGCTTTTTTAATTTAAAGCTAGGAGTACTTAAAAAAAACTACAGGTTTTGTAGCGATATGCATTCGGTTGACAGAACATTCTGTTAATACTGATTTTAAATGGTGTGAGTTCTGTGTTTTCTGTGTTTGAAATGACTGAATGAGGCATCCGAGACAAGTGGCACAAATGTAAAGCCAATCAAGCGAAAAGTGGCACAGATGCGCCGTCTGATTCATCACAACCAGTATTAGACTTATTTTTTCACACACTGGTCCACTGCATCATTCCCTAGCGTATTCACAGCAATGCATAAACCTGAGATCTGCCCTCCTGCTCCTAACATCACTACACAATCCCAAATGGTTATGCAGGATTGAGCATGGTTATCTAACCATGTCCAGAAAACCATTCTGTACAAACCCGTGAAACAGTTAGTGTCTGTCCTCAGACCCATTCAGCCAGTAGTGGAAAATAGGCTACTGAAAGAGAGGATGTTATGTTATGAAACCACACAGTGTGTATGTTTGCATCACAAATTTAAGTAAAAGACCCAAACCACGCATAAGAACGTGTGCTAACGCAGGTTGTGGAGATACAAAGACAAAAGAAAGCACCAGGGATGTGGTGTTTCATATCAGTGACACTGTGCGTCCTTGTTACTGAATGACGATTACACAGGGCAGTGGACCACATGTAATTACTGAAGCATTAAGCTGCTTTGCATCTGGCTTTTGTTTTTTGCAAACGCACCTAAAAGGCAGTCTAGCAGCAACATGATGTTCTTTATGGTAGATGCTCGCTCCATATGGAAGCAACGTCTCCGCGTGACTATCTCTGATGACTCTGCAGTCGGCCATGCTGTTGTCATCCGTCTGTGCAGGCTACAGGGGAAGCGTGCTGCGTGCGTTCAGACACATTGAACCGCCAGCGCCTGCACCGCGGCATACTGAGCTAATTGAAGTGGGTCTGTGCCAGAGCCAGCCATGCAGGGAAAGCATTCCACCTTCCACTTCTTCCTCCTCGCTCTCATTTTCAAGATGGGGTCTTCTCGCCTCTTGATCATCTGTTTCCCTTCTTAAAGACTTTGCAGAGAGCGCAGGATACTCGGGCTGTTCATTATGCTCATATCTGAGCTTTCTGTCTCAGTGGTTCACAGTTTGTGCTTGTAAATGACCACTGGGTATCATAATTAGTGAATATGCTGTGCTTATTTCATCATTAAGTGATATGTTAGTCCTGCTGTTGTATGTTGTGATGTATCATGTCAAGAACGCATGTATAGTGTTTTCTTGTGAATGATTGTTCTCCTTTATTTTGACCAGAATCATTTACATTTGTCTGGCTACATTAATGTTCTTATATGTCAAAACACTGAAATGCTCCCTGGAAATTGTGATTGGTCAGAATGCCCACTGCATGATACCCACTGTTAATAAATGGTATGTCATTCAACCCTGTTGCTAACATTAAATGATTATGATAATATACACAGGCTTGGAAAATGGTAATAATTTCCAGCGCTCCTATCTGATCCTCTGGTTTCATATGACAGGGAAGTGGCACAAACTAAAGTGGAGTAAAAAATAATCATGGATATGTTATATAGCTCAAGTTCAAGTAGAGCATACTTTAAATCTAGCACAAATTCACCCTGAAGTGTTTTATAACAAGTGTTTTGTGTATACAAGTCGATCGATATAGTATTAATCTCCTTCTTGGTGACTATAATATAATTTTGAAGCATGTAAATAGCTAAAAGTGAGAGCCAGGCAGACTAAAGTGCAGTCTCTACAAGGCAGAGATAGTTTTTATACACATCCATCCATCCATTATATTTGCTTTATCCTGCTAGTCAGGGTCACGGGGCGGCTAGAGCCAATCCCAGCGCCATCGGTTGAAGGCGGGGTACACCATGGACAGTTCACCAGTTCATCACATGGCCAACATTCACTCACACACACACACACTTACACCTACGGGCAATTTGGAGTCACCGATCAACCTAACATGCATGTGTTTGGACGTGTGGTTTTTATACACAAAAATGATTCAATATAAATAAGTACATTTGAACTTTTCATGGACTGACATTTCATTATATCGTATTATGTCCTAAGTCTGACACATTTTATCCATTTATTTTGATGAACACTTATTTTATTTTTAATTTCTCTTAGAATTCATCCTGAACTGTTCATAAGCGCTCCATGAGTGCTGGGAAGAAGTTATTCTAAGCAAAAAGAATGAACGTGGTCTCAGTCTGAGTGCAGTGGATGTGGATGTGTTGTTCTTCCATGCCTCTCTTTCCTTCCTCACGAACGCGCCACACTTCCGCCTCGGCTCATCCACAACCTGTGCAGTTGGCATGCCTGTCACATCCCCCTCTCGGAGCAGTATCCGTATAATAGGGCGCGCATGTGTTTCTTCTTTATGTCTCTCGCCTCCGCCGCCCAGCGCTTCAGTTAACCTTCATTAGGGAGATCTATATTTACCGGAACGTTTTCCAGCCTGACAGTCTCTGCTGACTCATTGTTTATTTACGGTGCCATCAAACCGTTCTCGGAATGACCTGTTGCAGATGAGGGATTCAGGGCTCTGGTTTGCGATCTTTGTTTAACTGGTCTGGTGAGATCATTTGCTGACTGTTAGCAGTGAACGGGCTGGAAACAAGGGTTGTTTCGTGTCTGTGATGATGTGATATGAGAACTGTACTGGGTCACGTTTTGTTTTAATGGTAGCCTGTTGCTTATTTAAATTCTGCATACTACTGTTCTGTCTGGGGATTATCAACAGCATTGGGCCAGGGATAGGATTAGCTTGAGGTTAAGGGGTTGTAGTGAGAGATTTTAGAGTTAGAGACACTTTAGTTCAAATTAAATAGATATTTATTCATATGTCGGATAACCCTTTTTTAAAAGTTGCATTTGTTGCATGGATACAATTAGATGCTAACTATTTTTAAGTTAGAGCTCACTGAAACAAGCAGGGAATGCTTTTAAATGTTGAACATTTGTGCTTAACAGTAGAAAAAGAGAAATTCTGATGAAATCCAAAAAATCACCCTTGTTCTACCGACAGTTTTTACGGCAACTGATCACTTTCAGGCACACACATGGAAACAAAAACAGCCCATTTTAAGTCCTGTATCCACCATTTCAGCCTTTCACAGTTTAGCCCTGCTCACTGACACTGACATAGTAATTAGGATCAGTCACAGTCAGGGGGAGGCCTTAGAACAAACAATACAATGATTAAAGGTGCGGTGTGTAAGGTTTACTATAACCTTGCAGATTGCAACCAACTGAATACCTCCCTCACCCTCCCATTTGAGGTGTGTTGTAGAAGCTATGGTAGCCGTCCTGTTTTCACTTCTTTGACAAGTAGGATTTACCCTTCCTTCCTTTCTTTTTCTTCTGTTAAAATATAAATAAAATCCTCCAGTTCTTGAAATCAAAAAAGATTTGTAGGCCTGGATGTGTGCATCCCACCCACCCACTTACTTTACTCTGGTAGGATACAGTCAGATGCCAAGTTCTGATGACTGATAGCAAAGCTGATAGTGAAGTTGCTAATCCATGACGTCAACAAGTAAAGCATGTTTTACGTAGTTTCAACTCTTTTCAGTTTGTGTTTCATGTGTCCTGTCAGTAAGCACTTAGTCTAAAGTTTAAAAAGATGTTTTAATTCATATTTTTTTACGTTATTGATGGTGAATCACCATATTCTCCACTATACACCCATTATAAACCAAGTACTCACGAAACAGCTTTTAATTGAACTGTGAGCTTTTCATACGCACACAGCAGCCAAACAAGTGCTATCTTACAGTGAACGTTCTTTTTTCTTCATCTCAAACAGCGAAAATTGCAAGAACTCTTTTATGTAGGAAAGAGAAGAACAGACCAAAGACCGAAGATGAGAGATGCTCAGAAGAGACTGAAGGGCGACATTTTCATACGTAATGTGGAGCACTAGGGGATGGGGGGCTTGGGGGGTGGGGGGTGGGGGGGGTCGTACTGTACAGTTTTAGCATCCATGCAGGTCGGTAGGTTGAGGTTTATGTTGTGTAGGCGCATGTGTATGTGGTGAGGCAGCAGGGCTGGGCAGTATTATCATGCTGCAGTGAGCGCAGGCCCAGATGGTGTCTCAGTTTGAGCCTGCGCCCTTTTCCTCCCCTCCCCACCTGCACCCTCTGACAGAGCCACGTAATTACAAACACAGAAGGGTGTCAGTTCCCCCAGCTCTCGCTGTCTCTCACTCTGTCCCCAGCTATCTGTCTCTGCTCTCCGCCTGTCTCCCTCTCGCTCTCTTTCTCACCACCCTCCAGCTCTCTGATTCTCACTCACTCACTCACTTACTCACTTACTAAGGCCACCCTGCTTACCTTTACCCAATTGCTACAGCTGCTCCATTAATGGTGTAATCTCTGACCACAGTCAATTCAGTTACATTTCGTGTTGCACTGGCAATAAACCAAAAGAAATGGCCCAAAATGACTTGGGAAAAAGCTGGTTCCATTGACTTAATTAAAAGTTTATTGTAAATATATAATTTTCATGTATCTATCATTTCTGTCCAAATAGTATCCACAAGTATATCAGTTTGTTTACCTTGGTCAACATGAGACATGAGACTGCTAGTATTGCTAGTATTGGCGTCACAATAAAATTGTATTGAAGAAGTACAAACTCATAATAAATGATAAACTTGTAACTGTAGTTTATGTAATTTGTATATCAGGTTATTTAAAAGCTATATAAATGTATTCAGTTACAAAACAGTAAGCCTCTCTGGACAAGTGCTTTCTTTCTAATTATCATTTACAGTGCTATGTCATTTTTCCTTTTGTGTCAGTGGAAACAAAACAGTCCAGTATAGTGATATAAATAATAAACTGATTAGCAAGTTCATTCAAGTCAAGGAGCGTCTTTGCACTCTACAGATGAGGGATGAATAAGCAGGCATGTGTTTTAGCTAGATAGGATTTTGAAAAATGAAAATAAATCTTCAGTGCCATTTTTTGACAGAACAATTGCCCAGATGCAACAGTGTTTCATATTCAAATATCTGCAAGTAATAACTATTTAGTCCATTTTCTGAAAAGAGAAAGTGGGATTCACAGCAGCTCAAGGAAATCACATATGGGTGTGCAAAACTTAGACATGGTGGACAACATTTATGTTCACTTTAACTTTGGCTGGTTATGAGTGCTAAATGTAAATATAGAACATTAAGTCGTTGAATATTTCAGTAATTATGTCAACTGTATATACATGTTTATGTCTGGCCCCACCTATTAGGTCTACGCTCCACTGTCCATGCAAGGAACACTGTTTAAAATCTCAGAATCCGTGATATGTGTGCTCATTGGTGTTCATATACCAAGTATTTTACATTATACAGATTTTAGAACCAGTACTTTTCATTTTATAATTCATATTTTGATGGGTCACTGGCCAATTAATGATTAATCACTGGCAAACCATTTAATTTGGGCCCCCAGACCAATCAAACCAAGCTAAATCAGGTTTCTAGCACATTCTGTTAGTATAGCATGGCGGTACTCAACTTTATTAATGGTGTCTTATATTATATTATTTGTAACGTTTGGAAAATACTGTAAAATGTCATCTACAATATGTTCGTATCACCCAACAAAAGCATTTACACACTAGTGGAACATTAGAGTCTTTTATTTTTTATTATGTGTACATTTTCTTCAATGTCATGAATGTAATCAATATTATAAAATCAATGCTGTTAAATCGCCACATTTGTTTGTACATGTGGCTCCATGTTGCTTTTCTCCTGTTCGCTAGAATCCTCATTATCCACGCTTACCCTATTTCACCTGCCATCACCAGGCTGACCGCATTCAACATCAAACATTCTCACCTATTACACTGTCTGTCTGTGCAGCATTTTGATCTCTTGGTCTGTTTTTTCTCTCTCTCTCTCTCTCTCTCTCTCCCTCTCTCGCTCTCTCCATCCCACCTAGTTTCCTTTTCTCTTTATTTTTTTTCCCCATTGTCACAGAATCGTCTCTGTTTTATTTTCTGCCTGTCCGCCTCACTGGTGATACAGCCTTCTGTTTAGAAGATGGCACCCTCCGCCCCCCATCACATTCTGTGATGTCGCTGTCCCACCGCCGCTGGAACAGCTCCTCTCATCTGGGCCAGACGCCAACAATTCAGCAGCTGTTTCATTAATATTAAGATAACCCCCGGTGTCAGAAATTTGTCACATGTAATCTTGACGCAGTCGGCTGAGGAGCAGCGGTGCTGCCTATAGAGGTTTGACCGTGCAAAATTCTGAAATTGAGAAAGGCTGTGATTATGCCTGCAGGTTCAGTGCGGTTTAGTATTGATGCATGATATATATACATGATACAGTATATTATTCACCAGTGAATGAAGATTTTTTTATTATTATTACTGAAATATTATTACTGGTATTACTGGTGGTGTTATTGTCTGGTATTGGAAATATAGACTTAGAATTAGAGCAGACCATTTAGCCTTCACATTTCTTGTGCACATGTAACCACTAGTGCTGGGCATTTTCAATATTTGGAACTCACTCAAGCATAAAGGAGCATAGTAGAAAACGCAATGGCCAGGCTACAGGAGACCTGGCAGGCGCACCACAATAATGCTGTGTTTACATGTTAGCGGTAGGCAGCCGATGCCAAACTGGATATTCCAGTGTTTACCAAGGAACAGAACAGTGAGGGACAGTTCTGCCATTGCCAGTGAACCGCAGCAGTCAGTGAAATGTACTTCAGTTGGAGTTTAGTTTTTTGAAACCGTATTATACGATTTAGGATGAAAAAAGCACAGAGTATCCTTCTGCCTTATATATATAATCTTATATATATACATCTTAACTGAACAGCTGTCAGTGTGCCAACATTTGTGTGGCTGCATGCGGCTTTGTTCATTTATGACATTTTTTTCAACAATAACATGCAATTGCCCCATCACAGTCATATTCACTACTTGTACTTCACCTAAAGTTGTGAGTGGCTCTTGAGAAGCGTTGCCTGGGTGGCGGTCAAGTTACTGTGATGACTCACAGAAAAACGTTTTCTTGCAAACAGTAGCAGGACCCTAACATAGCTTTCAAACATGTTGTGTGAGGTGATATTCATACCGCATTTTGCAGCGCCGTAAACTCACAGACCAGTCACATGCATTGTAAGATCACTAAAGTCAGAGACAGAGTCAGAGAAAAAGTCAACAACAAAAACCAACTTTTCAACCAGGAAGACATATATGTTTTTTCTTCACACAGGCAGCTCCAAACCAACAAGTCCAGATGTTAAACTGAGTTAACAAGAAGACCTCATGTTTTATTTACTATTTCTATAAATATACACTCAAGATGCACTTTTTTTATTTTTTTCAAAAAATAAACATATAGCTTTTTATTTGAAGCTATAAAAAAATATTTAATTCAGTTCAGCATTTAAAACAATTAATATAGTTAAAATATACTGTAATTTGGTTTGTCTTTCAGTTGCTGATGGTATAAAATGCTGATAGAACTACTAGTCTACTTCAGTATACGGGATACTGCACTGAATCATAACACCAGACCTTGGCCTGAGGAAATTTCCTCTAACTAGGCTATACTGAATTCTAATTAAATACCCCTGCTCTAGGACATCATCACACCACAGAATCAAGTTTTAAATGTAAGACAAAACACCTTCAGGTCTCAAGAAATGACTCAGCTCTCAAACGTCAGGCGAATTGTGTTTCTTCAACCAATAAGATGCCTTCAGAGAGGAAGGCCAAAGACGTTTTTGTTTATTTTAGTAGATTATTTACTATGGATTTGCTATAGATTCTGTATTACTACTACAGATTATTCTGAACTGCGCTGTTATTATGTTCTTTTGTTTGACATAACTTAAGCGTCAGCTCATACACTGTGACTTTGTTTTATTTGCTCCTGGCTTGGGAATCTTCAGCATACCAGACAAAAAGATACTGCAAAGGAGAGCATACCATTTACCACAGTTATTATTTCCACACGGTTATCAGAATAATAGTTTGGATAGTGTAATAGTTTGGATAATTTAACTGGCATGTCATCACAACATAGTTCCAGATTGGGGTGGAGCAAAAACCAGGCGAGTGTGCGCAATCACAATGTGATCTTGGAGGGAACGTCAAGTTCGGCCAGCTTATGCTATTGGCATCAGTATCAGACACTAAAAGGATATTATTGATTAATTGCCAGCCATAAAAATCAGTGTACGCATCAGTAATGAATTTTCAAAGTGCTTATCCAATTCTGTGCCAAAGTTTGGCCGCCCTAACTTAAATTACACATTTTCTTAATTTTGTTGAAGTTGAAGATTTTAACACATCCTCTACAGAGAACATGCTTTGGTACATTTTAATGCAGAAAATAAACAAATACACAGAACCATACAACAGTCAGCTTCTTAAAAGTTCATCTTGCAGCCACCTAATGTGAAAGTCAGGGGAGAAGAGCAGGACACAGTGGAACCTGTACTTACAAAAACAATAGTAAAGGTGAGATTAACAGAGGGTTTTTGATAAACAGAAAGATTTCTAAGATAAAGAATAGTGTCTGGAAGATCCTGCCTAATGGCTGCTAAGAGTAGTTCTCTCTGAGCTGGGCTAATAGTTTGCAATGTTGACGAAGGTGAGGCCAATCGCAGGAGATACGCAAGGCAGATTGTGTCCTGGTGACAGGGAAATTAATCTGGCCATATTGATTGAGGCTTCGCGGGGCTGCGCCGGACCATCCCAGCGTCTCTGGAGATGAGTGGATCAGAAGAAGCAGGACAGACTTGTTGCAATATGTTTCCGATGTTTAAAAAAGCTTGACCGTGTAATAGATGTAGTCTATTCTGAACGATTTGCTGATGCTGCCTTTGGAAGGGTTCTGTGTGGATGTACCACTCAGCAGTTCAGCCTGTGTGTGTATTTTGTCTGCGTGTGTGTGTGTTGTGTCTGTACGACTGTGCCGTACGTGCGCAGGTGGCTGCTGCGTGCTCACTAGTGCAGCAAGTCCAGCCCTGCAGGCCAGCGCAGGAGAAGTGATTGAATTCGGAGGGTGAGAAAGCTGACAAATCACTAAAACCTGCCTTTAAAACGCCATAATAACGTTGTTCATAAATCATTGCTGACAGTTTAATCATCCTCAGGTCTGAGGCCTCGTCTGACCGGCCGGACAGCGTTCCCCAATCGGCCCAAAGAACACAACCTTAAGTACACCGTCCGTCCAGTCCTATTTACACCCCGAACCCTCAAACAGCTTGTATTGGGAAGCTTTTAGTTTATTTTTCTATTATAATAAAGGTTTCTTCTGATTAACCATTTATGATTCCCAATCTTTTTAAGAAAGATGTATGTTTTTTTCCTAGGTTCTGGGGCTCCTTTTAGAAGCTTCACAGGTGAAATAATCCAAAGACCTTGAAGGAAACTTTGGTTTCTAGAGTGCAGCTATTATACTTGAGCATCTATAAACGTCCACCTGAAGTCCAACGTTGCCTGACAGATTAATTCAATTAGCATCTCACCACATCATTGGCTTCTCTTTGAACTGGCTTCCAACTTGCCTGCATTCAAACAAAGTGTTTTTTTCCTGCCTCTGTGCATGTGCCGTGGTTTCTTCTAGCCGTTAGCAGTGTGGTATCTGACAGCCAAAGAGAGCGGTGCTGAAAAAGCAACAGCTAAGTGCGGGTGTAATAACTGGAGCCGCGGCATCCCGGAGAGTGAGGAGAATGAGGCTACATTCACAGGCGTCACGGCTGATGAAAGACTCAGTGTATCCTGTTCCCTGCGTGCAGCAGGCTAATCCTCGGCACTGCCGCTGTGTTCGAGCTGTCGAGTGCCAGGAACCAGGGAGAATAGCGGCCTGTTGTATGCGCCATGCAGATAGGACCAGGCTTGGGTGGAGTGGATTTACTGTTTTAGATCATTGTCACTGAGTATTTATAGCACTCAGGTTGGAAATATCACTTCTGTCATGGCGAGAGAGTCAACATTTGGGGTTATTAGGAAGCTCAGGATCATTAGGAAAAGCTAGAAATGAAAGAAGAGGTCTCAGAGAACCCCAGCTGAGAGCAGAGAACCAGGAGGTCTAAGAAGTGTGATTGTGTATGTGTGCTTGTAAGTCTCATAAGCATATCTTTCACATAATTATATCTCAGCAATCACAGAACTCCTGACCTCTGGGGAAGAGTTGCAATGATTAGTTGACAGTTTTCCATTGCAAATAGAGACGGTAGAGATACAATACCAAGTATCAGCATCAGGCTGATAGTAAGAGTAAATGGGTGGATATTGGAGGGAAAAGTATTTCAATTTTTGTCCAAATATTTTTCCAAATATTTCCAAATATTTTTCCCTCTGTGGAATTAAGAGGCAATGTGCAAATATTTGTAATATATTCTTAAGAGTTCTTGATTTTTCTTGTTTATATCGTATATACTGTATTGTTTTTATCTGTTTTTTTGGACTGAGTGCCTTGCTATCCCTTTGCTGCTGTAACACTGTAAATTTCCCTACTGTGGGACTAATAAAGGATTATTTTATCTTATCTCATCTTAAAAAAGAATCAATGTGGTTCAATTTCATTTATACAGTCTGATGTGATGTGGTTGTTCTCATTTTGAGGTAGTGGAAGGACGTATGAGTATTTTCAGTATAATAGCCTGTTTTAAGATCTTAAGAAAAGTGCTTTATATTGGCTTAGTCAGTCAATATTGGTCGACATGCAGGGTGTTAGTATTTATATCAGAATAAAGAGAGTGGAATCGTGCTATCTGTAATTGTCATGCATTTTTTAATGAAAAATGATATTTATGGTCAGTCCAGTGGTTACAAATTGCACAACAGGGGGCAGTTAGTCCAGCACCGATCATCAGCACACTGTGGTACAGAATGTGAAGATGCATGTACAAACATTCTTGCAACATTTGGATTTGGGACTTGTTTAAACAAACCCATCACAGAAACACTCTACTCTGTGGATGAGATTTAATGATATGAATAATGGTACACAGTGTGTAGTATGCTAGGCACAGATATTATATGTACTTAGTATACAGTAAATATATATACTTAGTATATCTACCTGCTGCATTAGGGTGGCTGAAAAATGTATTACATTTATTTCTGTAGTGTTGCTGCAAACGCATGAGTGCAGTAAAATGTAAAGAAATGCAGACATATTAGCGCAGTAGCCTAGCCACGTATTACAGATATCTTGAAAAACTTGCCGGCACAACAGGCCTAGTGGTCTTTTATTGTATTTATATTTGGATCATAAATGAAGAAATCCTGTCCTGTAAACTTTGATTGATGATGATGGAAAATGGAAAGCATCCAAAGAAGGTCTCGTGGTTGGACTATTTGATGGGTTAATTGATTACAGTAATAATCTTTGCAGCACTATGCAGTGACATTGAGAATTTCTGTTCCATTTGGTAATTGTAGCTCTCGAGAAGGAGCATAAAGCGCAGAAGTTTTTTTTTTTCCTACTCTCAAACTTCCTTTCACCGCTCCGTCACCACCGTAGCAGTGATATCCCTTATGTGCCGGCGCAACTCCTCACACCATCACACTGTGCGGCCGACCTGATGTGCCTGTCATATTTCTTGTCACCTTTCAAAGGAAGTTCTCTCCCAGTGCCACTCTCTCTCTCTCACAGCCATGGCCTTGGATGTCATGCCGAAGGTATAAATCACCATTGATAACAACGCGGCCGTCATTTACAGCCATCAAAAGGGCTCTTTTAGGCCGCGATTTATTGAGATGAGCGCGAGACGCCGTTTAATAGACGTTTAGCCAAAGCACCTGTCCAAGGCAGGCTCAGAGCACAGGGCATGTATCTGATCGAGAGGGGTTAGTTGGCGTGTGCTGATCTGTCAGGGCGCTATGTGCTGTTGTTTTTGATCATCCATTAGCTGTCCTGCTTATTGCCTATTACTAACCTTTCACATTTCCATTTACCTAGCTTGGGATGATGTATTTACCCTATGCATTCATGGGTCTTTTTCGTGTGTCCTCATAAATAAAAGAGGACTTATGGAGGCTTTGGAATATGGATTGGAGAGGTCATGGAAGTGGCAGGCATTTAAGTATGTGTGTGTGTGTGTGTGTGTGTGTGTGGAGAGTATGTCTGTGGCAGCGAGCCATCCCCATTGTAATTACATCTCTCCCTCCTCCTTGGTTTGCCCCTGAGAATTGCACCAGAGAATTCATCCTCCAGTAATAGAATTACACAACGTGCAGCGGCGGCAGCTAGGGACCAGGATACTTAATGTATTTTATGAAATATTAACAGAGTTGGTGGTTTTAATTATCTTTCCCACCTTATTAGAGTGCTCCCTCTCTTTTCTCTCTCCCTCTGTCTGTCTCACATTTCTCTTTCCTGCTGTTTCTTTTCTGCCCCCCCCCACACACCTCCAACTCCCTCACTTCTGCTTTTTCTCAAGGATAATATGGTTGGTTTAAGAAATGGAGAGTTATTGCTTCCTGCATTAAATGACAGAAAGGCTCCTCCGTAATTACAGTGATTATCCTTCCTCCATCTTCCTCGGCTTCCCTGCAGTAGATCTCCGCCGTAACCTCTTCAAGCAGAGGGTGTTTTAAAACAGAGGCAGCTCTTGCGACACCTTTGTGGACCTCAGCCGCGGTAAACTGAGGAAACTGCAGGGCAGCAGTGCAGCACAGAGACCTTTCCTTCAGGCCTTGAGGCAAAATGGGGGCACTTTCCTGCGGCATCGTTTTAACCTAGTTTCATACCTCAGGCAGCAAAGTGCTTCCCGAAACCTTAAGAGGTAGAAAAGAAAGCAGGATTTTCTGATATTCTGTTATCCACTGTTTTTAGATCCATCTGCTTTACGGAGAAATGTAACGTTTATTCGGTTACCACGGCTGTAACATGAATAAATTGCAGACAAAGCGTTGCAGACAAAGTGCTCGGCTCTTCGGGAGTGCAATAGATGCATCATCATTATTAATCCACCCACAACTTACTTCCAAAGATCGATTTGAATTGTCAATTAACCCTATTGAACCGAGCGTCTGGTGATCCAGTCTGGGAATCTGAGGACGGCTCCTTAAACTGTGCCACCTGAAGAGTTCAACTTGGTCAGAGTCAATTGTGTCAGTGAGTAGAGTAGCTTTAGAGTAGCTTTCTACAGCAGTGTCTCACATTGTTTTCAACAATAAAGAATCCTTGCGCATCTTTTACACAGTTATAGAAAACTTTATAGCACATATGGAAACTAAAGAAAAGTCCACTGTGCAGAGCTGACAGAGCACCACACTGTTGCGTTTCTGTGTGAAACACTCCCACAACTTTAGATGCACGCATGCGATTGTTTGTAGCTGCAGCTTGTGCTATAGATAAATTAATGCTTTCAGTAGGCGCGGCCACCTTTGCGACGCATCGATGCATGTTATGCTAATCGACTACGTCGCCCCAGCCCTAATCGAGATTAAGAATCCCAGCAATACCAAACCTGTCCATAACTAGAAACTCAAGTGGTGAAGATGTCTGACGGCATTGGGTGATGGCAAGTTATTTTGTTTCAGCCATTCATGTCATTCTTGGTTTTGTTTGATAAATACATGACTGTAACAAAAGAAAAGTCTGTTTAACCTGAAGTTACTGATTATACTGCTTTTCTTGCGATGGAGACACACTCAAACTTCTTAGTTAACGATATTTCATGGTCAGACAGATCAACAACATTGTGTTAGTTTTACCCACTAGCTTGAAGCAAAAACAAAACCAGAGACAAGCTAATACAGTAATCAGAAGGAGGCATTAGGGAGAACAATCACACAAACCTATAGAAAAGTAATGACTGTTGATCTCCAGTGCTGTAAGATCTACATGGTGTATAAAGAATGTAGAGTTGTATGTGTAGTGTTCTGACTGCAGAGACTGAAAGAACGTGTTTTGTGTTTCTTGCAGAGATCAGCAGGGTACGGAAGGACATGTACAACGACACGTTAAATGGCAGCACGGAGAAGAGAAGCTCAGAGCTGCCAGACGCCGTGGGTCCCATCGTTCAGCTCCAGGAGAAGCTCTACGTGCCTGTTAAAGAATACCCTGACGTGAGTATCAACTCTGCAGCTTATTCAGGCCTGCACTCTAAAAAAATTAAGCTTCGGAGCGAGGTTATGGAAGAAGCCCCAACGGACAATTTTGAAGGTGGAACCTTTAACCTACACATAATGTAAAGTGTACGTAGCAGTTTTCCACACCCAGAATTTAGTGTCAATGCCATGTTTAGAAACCTGTATTTTTGTGGTGAAGAGTGTTATGGAGTAGACCTTCTCATAACACCCACACATGCTGCTTCTAGTTACAGAATCAGTGGAGATTCCAATTTGCTCAAGTACACTATTTGCATTTCGCTGTTTTGCTATTTTTGAGGAAACTCGATCTGTATGCAGAAAATAGAAACCAAAGCTAGAGAGCCAAAAATTGTTTTGCTCATATCACACAATGAAAGCCGAGTGCTCCTGGATGTCAATAAAAGATTACTTTCCGAATAAATATTCATGCGCAGGCTCTTTGCTAAATCTTCATAAATAAGTAAATGGAATTGTAAATAACTTTGCGCAGCTGCATACAGGATTGCCCTTATTTAATTACAGAGGCATACAAGTCAAAGTAATCTGGTTTTCCCTGCATTAGGACATGGGCTCACATCCAATTTATTGATTTCATTAAGAGAAGCTTAAGTAGTGAGGTTGCATTACCATGTTTTGGGTTTTTTTTATGGGCCCATTTAATCTGCTATGGACCAAACAGATGGTTTGTCATGGGCACTTACTGACTGCCTAAGCTGTCTGGGTTTTCAGCCGTTTACTTCTGTTATTGTTTACAGTGTGAGCTCTGGAGGATTTCATCTTTCTGTCACACTTTAAGCACGATTATCTTCAGGAGGCCGTGGATTCTATTAACATAGCTGAATAGACAGCATGCATGATATCATTTAAGATGCATGCGAGGCTTGCTGTAGTAGGTTTTAGTCTCGTGACAATCTAAAATGGTGGCTTGTACCTTCTGCATCTGTCTCCCTGACTGCGTTCTTCAGTAATAAGGGTGACTTTGAATTGTGCCTCTGCTTTCCAGCTTGTGTTGAGTCAGGCGCGCTCACCCGCGTCACCAGCTTCCCAGCGGTTAACAAATCTTTTAAGCAATCGCTGTCAGATCCGGCTCGGCTAAGCCTTGCAGCCCAGGGGAGCGCGCCCAGCTCCAAGCTGATTGATCCCAATTAACTTGTTCCGTCCCTGCTTGATTCCTGCATGGGCAGCATTAATTGAGCCTCTTCAGCAGAGGCGCAAGCACTGTTTGGAATCAGGACCCTCCATTTCGCTGAAGTTTCCTAGTTTTATTTTGGCTATATTCCCCACAGTGGGAAGCAGTGGGACCAGGAGGTGCCACACTACTCTGAGGCTTGTTCTTCTGATGAAGTTATGTTTCAACAAAACTTCAACAAAAAATAAATAAATATAACTCCAGAATCTTGGGTATCCCTGTCGTGAGGAGGAGTAGAACAGAATGAAGGAATCTGTCTGGAATGAAGGAAACATGGTGGATAGCTCAGGACTGTAACAATCACATCAACATGACTAATCAGTTAAAACAAATGATTAAATTATTTTTGATGTAATGGCACTTAAAGGTTAGCAAATTACACGTGTATACTAATCTGCAGTCAAACTGCAGTAACAGTAGACATATGCAACTTCCAGCTGGCCAGGACTGAGACAGGACTGAAGATTAGCAAGGATAGCTAACAGTAATGACACAAAATAAATATAATTTTATTAAATAGTTATGTACTCCTGTGAGAGTGTAGTGCTGCACACTGAGCATAGATAACTGGCATGGTTGGTGAAGTGAGCAGCTGCAGTTAGCCAAGGAGCTAGCAGTTAACTCACCCAAAACAAAAAGCCAAACCACAAAAGTAAAGACTGCTTAACTTTCCAGTGGGGACGAAATGTTCAAAGGACTGTTCAAAGCTACCCACGTCCACAAGGAGCGAGAGGTATTCTGCCATTCAGTTTGTAAAATACACACTTTTACTTCTCCAGCTTTCACAACTAGTGTCCAAGATAATGCTGTACTCTTTATTTTCTACAGATGTCTTTGTGTCTTGGTTTTTTGTAGGATTGCAATGATTGTATGGAAGCAATTCTTGTAATCCACTTGGTATCAGAATCAAAGTTGACTCCAATATTTTTGGAATCAAACATCCCTAGCTATGCAAAGGCAGACCCCTGCAGAGCTCAGTGTAGCCAAAGCAGCATTGATATTGGTTGTGGACTCGGCTTATTCGATTCGCTTTGAAAGTCTGCAGCATAAATTGATTTATCCCTGCAAATTGTGAAAGTTTGTGAAGTGTATAACTAGTGTGAATGAGCCTGTACAGTACGAACAAGAGCCTCATTTACATTCACCATTTTTTGATAGTTATTTTTTTAAAGCTTCTCATCTTTTCCCAGGAAAATATTTTGGGCCCTTTCTAAAAATGCATATCAATATTTTAAACTGGTAATCGAATGTGTTTGTTATGCTAACTAATAATTTATTTACTACTATTTTAATATTAATAAATAAAATAATAAAATGGATATTTCTTATAAAAACAGCCAAGAAGCACTCTGCACTGAAACTGTATACTGACAGCAGAGCCAGAAAAGCTAGAGTCATAGCCACAGTAATAAAACTCCCTTGACTGAAGAAGGATCCCGGGTTTTACAGACGCTTTTAAGGTGGAGGTTTTGCAGTGAATGTATTTTCTGGCCTAATCGGGTGATTTTAAGAAGCCACTATGGACGGGACCAACATCCACTATTTTGGGAATTGATGCAGTGGATATAAAATATGTTAATTGAAATACTGCCAGGCTTTTTGCCCTTTGTGTTACACCATCCATCTTCTCCATTTTCAGCAATTTGAAAAAAGTTCACATTTAGTGGGGCTACACTTGTTCTCTTGAGTGCTGTGAGAGTTTTCTGGCTGTGCAAAAGGCCACTGGGTATATATGTGTGTGCGTGTGTGTGCGTGTGTGTAAAGGTTCTGGCTGTCCTTGCTGCTCTGAAGGACACCCAGGATCATTATTAGTGAGCTTGGGTTCATTAGGAGGAATGAGAGATGAAATGATAGGCCTCAAATAACCCCCAGCCGAGAATAGTGTCCCAGGAGGTCTAAGAGGTGTGTGTATGTGTGCAGACACACGTTCCTAACCTCCGTTCTACCTGATTTTGCCATTACTTTGCTTTATGTATTCACCATTAAAGAGGACAGTGTACGTCAGATACGCCTTTAATTTTTTGTGTGTTCTGATGGACTGAATGCACACTGTGGATGCCGCCTAACTGGTTATGCACTTACAACGATCATGAAAGTTTAGCTGCCATATAAATAACTGTCTGTTGTTCATCGTACGCAGTCGTTAAAGTACAACCCTAAAATGACTGATATTGTTTTCTAGCTGTTGATGCTTAATTGCTCCCAAATGATGACCTGAGCTGAAATAAACTAAACACAGTTACCTTTAAATGTGTAGCACCAAGTTGGAATTTCATCTCTTTCATCTCTCATTCTGCATTTCAATACATAAATACATTTCTAGCTTTCTTGCTTTATTGCCTTTGTCACATGAATGCACAAACGTATGATAAACGCTATCAACAGTGAAAAGTGATTATATATAAGTGGTAATATTCGTGACATGCTTAACAAATATTTTAAATTCAACTGAAAAAAAATCTAAATTTTTGATTTGAGTAAGAATTAATAATGGATAGTTTTTTAACTGCAACAGCAAAAAAATACAAAATGAAACGGTTGACATTAACATAGGGCTGTAGGGCCACTTTCTTGGAGACAACACGGATGGCACACAAAAGATTTAGCAGCACACACAGGACTACACCTGAAAACATGTTATATTATTTAATAACAAGCCAAGAAAATTGATAGGTTTTCGAATTGAATGAGTGCCAGAGGTTGCCGCTTCAGATGAGCCAATGGGCTAACAGAGCTAACCAGTGCCACACTGGATGCTAACAGGTACTCGTGGTCTTCTACACAGTCTTTTTTCCTAGTTGGACGATGTGTCAACAGTAGTTAGTCTAGTTAGTGGTGCAGCCATGCTAGAGGCCAACTGTTCAAGACACAACCCAACGGGCTGTTTCAGTGATTTTTTTAGAATACACATACCTGTTAACAGTAAAGGTCATTGGAAAAGACACACTTGCTTTGACTAACAGTCAGTAATGCAGATTTACCGTTATGAACTGCAGATGCATTTTGAAAAACAAGAATCTAATGCTTACCAACAGTTCAAAAACAGCCACCTCCAAAGGAAGTCTTTAAGAATCAGTCGATTATTATATCTGTCTCTACTGTAGTCTATGTAGTCTATAGATATAAATTTGTAGCAATGTGTAATGAAATCACTACATTGGAAAAAAGTGAAATGCACACATGAACATTAGTGTTCTGTAGTGGCATGTAGGATAAACAATACACAACAAAAACCTCACCTGTCACATTGTTTTCACTTTGCTATCAAATACACATGTCTTAAAATATAATTAAAGGCACAGCTGTCGCTTTACAACATATAGTGCTTTAAATGAATTTGTCACATTAAAACAGTGAAAACAGTAAAAAGTCCCACTACAGTGTTTTGCTGTCGTTTGCCCTCTTTTTTATTGGTACTTTAAATGTATTTGCCCTAAAACAGTGATTGTAATGCACACAAGAGATTAAACACTAACAGGAGAAAAACATTGAATCAATATATTGATTTAACATGATGTACAGCGAGGTGGGTCGTATTCAGTAAAGTGTTATGTGTGCAGTGCAGTTCACAGTTTCACTGTAGTGATTGCTTTTCCGTCGGGCACAAATATTTTTTTGTTTTAAATGTGTTGCACATAATTAATAGCGCTTGGTTCAAACATATGAGAATCCTAAGTAACAAAGCGTTAAGTGAGTAACAGTTTAAACTCAACTGTTACTGTGATTTCAAGAATTTAAAGCCCTTTCCAGAAATTTCATTAACATAAGTTATTAGCCACTAAAACCTTCACAGATTCTCTTCAGCAGACTAAGACCCTCTAATTATCATGCCATAATGACACACATCCCCATGTGTTGCCTGTGTGTGTCTTTTCTGCGTAAGTGAGGTTTCAAAATCTCCAATTATCTCTGCTTAGGTGGTCACTGGTATTTCTTAGTAGGGGACAGGAATGGGGGGCGGATTTAGAGGAGAAAAATACATTAAAGGGAGGATGGTGAGGAGAGAGAGAGAGAAATAGCGGGGGGGTGATAACCAGCTGTGGATGCAAAGTGGTGATGAATGTGAGGGTATGATGAGGTCAGGGAATCAGGGCAGAAGAACAGTGGCCTGGTCCGCCTGATAAAAGAGAGAGAACAAACTCATACACACCCCGGCGCCTCACACACTCGTCTCCAAGACAGGCATGCAGCGGCACGGAAATTAATTTGCTCCTTCAGACTCGTGCAGTGGCGCTGCTCTCTTGGCAGCACACACCCCGTTCCAATTTGGTGAACAATGTTATTAGAGTGAGAAAGACAACAGATCGGGAAGAACATCACTGCTCCCTGTAATTGTTAGCATTCATTTCAGAGCTCATATCTACACTTACTGTGTGTGTGTGTGTGTGTGTGTGCGTGTGTGCATATGCAAGTGCATAAGTGTGTGTGTGTGTGTTTGATTATGTGTTGTTTGTGAAGGTCTCAGCTCTTGAGCTCACTAAGGAGCCATATATATGGGACATTGACATGACGTTCAATTCTGTGTCCAAAATAATATAATGTCCAAAAATAAACATGTCACATTGAATTATTCAGCAAGACCTTTTCAGATGCATCCATATAAAGCTGCTTTTAGCTGCTTTTAGTTGCTTAACCAAAATGCCAGGTGCTGCAACCGTTTAACCAAGTTATGTAAGTAGTCAAGTGGAGCGGAGGTTATTGTCATTTCAACTATCTACATAGTACACACCAACACGAAACAGCGTTCCTCCAGAACTATACAACTATCAGAAAAAATAATTTTGTTATATACATTAGTAAAATTCTAAATATAGTCTGGTATGATCTCAGGTTGATTATTTGTCCTAATCCTAATCCTAATCCTAACCTTAATAACTCAGATCTGAAGAAGTGTGGTATAGCAGCTGGTGTTAGAGGAACAGAAAGGCTCCATGGTGTTTGGATCCATATCCTATCAGCAAACCTGAACAATAGCTTAGAGAACAGGCCACATATGCTAAGCCAGACACCACAGCACACCACAGGAGTGATTCTTAGACTTAAATGTATACAATAAAACTCATGTCTGGACGAGTAGTCAGTCTCCAAGTCCAGCCTGTTCTGTGGCGTTTAGTGTGGTAATGTTAAGTTCAGCACTCAGCACAGTACAAGCTCCGTTAGTTTACTGATGTTCAGTGACACATGTTTATGAAACAGACTCATACCTGAAGGTCGAGTAACTGATGTTAGATCCGCGGCCGAAACAGTAGTATGTGGTAGTAAGTCGATAACATCTGTGAAGCGATTAGAGGCTGTTTATTTTTAACAGTAATGCATGTTAGATGTGTTTCTGTCCTTGGCTATCACTGTTCCCAGGCAGTTCTTGAAGGCCAGCGATGCTTTTTTAAAATTTGGCTTTTTACCTAGGAGAAATTTGACACCATCATAATTTTAAAATTGCAGTGAAGGAAAATCTCAATGCTTCAGCAGACAAAGACATTTTGGACAATTGTATGCTACTAACTTTTATGGGAACAGTTTATGGAAGACCATTTTCTGTTCCGGCATGACTGCGTTCCAGTGCACAAGGTTGCATGAGTTTGAAAGTGTGGAAGAACTTGACTGACCAGCACACAGAGCCCTGACCTCAAGCCCATTCAACACATCTGGGATGAAGTAGAACAGAGATTGTAAGCCTGGACCTCTTGTGCAACATCAGTGTCTGACTGCAGAAATGCTTTTCTGGATGAATGGTGGGCAGAAATTCCATATTAATACCTACTTATTTAGAATAAGTGTCATAAAAGCTCCTGTAGGTGTAATGTGTCCCATTACTTTGGTCTATGTAGTGTATTCTTCTTATTTTTCTGCTTTTTGTATGTTAACTTGTCCTACAGTTTGAGAGATAATGATTGGTCAGTCAGGAAAGGTATGCCTGTATACAGCTTTTTTTGATCCCCCTAAAAATAAATCAGGTGCAAATGTTTTTGCACCCAGCTTGTATTTCAGGGATATATGTTGATTAGTAACCCTATTAACCATGCAAGATATCAGAGCAACTACCTAGCAACAAACTGTTAAACTATAGCAACCAGATAGCAACACCTTAGCAACCACCTGGGATAGTATATCAACCTTAGGGAGCTTGAGCTGCACGATCATTTTGCATTTCAATGGAAATACACTTTTCTAGTTACCTTCATAGCACTTGCTCCTAATGTCTCCTTGCTCAGTAGACTTTGATCCTTGATGGAAATGCAGCCACTGAAACTACTTATCATCTGTGTTCAGCGTAGCATAATATCAAGATACATCTATACAAGAATGGTGCCTTCGTAGTTTCTTCGTTTATAGATTTTTGTAAACTAGAAGTGGAGTAAGGTCCTAAGAGGTTGATAATATTGTTAATTTAGGAGCCGAAAGAGCCAGCTGTTATTGGTGAACCGAGTAGATCGATCTGCCTCACAGGAAAGAGCCAGAATGCCCACCACTAATGTATGTGTGATCATGTTAGACAGGAGTCTGTTGTGCTGTAGAGGGAAATAAAGCTCTATAAATAATTCCTCTCAGGGTCTGAGCAGAAACAGAGCTTTTAATTGTAGTCAATGTGGGGCAAAGTGAGTTTGGAGACATGGAGAGAGAGCGAGAGTGAGAGAGAGGGGAGCGGGTGAACGAGAGAATGCTGTCATCTATCATTCCTCCCTCAGTGTCCTTTTCTGGGTCACGCTCGTCGGCGGCGGAGATGAGCAGCTATCACTGATTATTAATCATTATAAGCATGCGCGGCAGGATTGATTCTGCCTCAGTCCTCTCTTTGGCCTTGGTCATCGTTCAGCAAGCTCAGAAAGACAGGACGCGAGAGGGGGTGCATGCGTGCGAGTGGGTGCGTGCCTGCTCGTGTCACTGTAGGAGGTTGTGCTGTGAGTGCTTTTGAACAGACAGGTGTATCACAAGCAGGGACTGATGAACCCAAGTTAAGCTAGCTTTCACTTTTTTATGTACATTTCACTTGCTTTCTCACTTTCTACTAGTCTTTTTTTGAAACTTTTGTTATGAATTTGGGCTAAAGTGCAGTGCCCAGTCAGAGACCACCCTAAATAACAGGAGTATTTCATTAGAATTCAGTAAGGTTCAGTTAGAGGAAATGTCTTCAGGCCAAGGTTCGGTCTGTCATCATTTCTAACTTGTGGTATGACTCAGAGGCGTATCCTGTATACTGAAGTAGCCTAGTATCAGCATCTCATACCATCAGCAACTGAAAGACAAACAAATTACAAATACTGTACAGTATATTCCAACAATATTTACTCTTTCAATGATAAACTGAATGAATTATTTATCAAACAGTTTTTTCCTTACTTAAAATTAAAACAAGGGCTACATTAAAAGAATAGAATGTATTTGAAAAAAGTGCATCTTATATATATAGAAATAATTTAAAAAAACATGCATCTTCTCGTTAACCCAATTTCACATCTTGTTAGTTTGGAGCTGCTTGTGAGAAGAATAAACATATATGTCTCTCTATTCATGGTTGAAAAGTCGGTTTTCACTGTTGACTTGCTGTCTGAACAAGCCTTTCTCTGACTCACTTTATTCTCTGACTCGCTTTATTCTCTGACTCGCTTTATTCTCCGACTGCTGATAAGAAAAGCTCCTCCACTTCAAATAAACACAATCTAAAATAAATTGGTTAAATAGTTTATTGGTTTGGGTCCGCATTGGACAACGTCTGGGTCCTGACCCGGAGCGTGGTCCGCCTATTAGTGACCTGTGCTCTATAATTTCTAGACTAAACAGTCAGTTGGCACATAATCTGTTCTTTTTTTTATGTCATCAACAAAGATGCCATTGACGTTAGACTCCCCTTCAGTGAGAAGCTAATGATCATACAAGCACCAACCCAAACTCACCTTGGCAATATTACACATTTCCTTTCCACGTGTCTCTGAAATGGCTAACGATAGAAATGTTTCTGAGGATATCAGATAAAAGACACACATAAGGAAAGTGAAAGTCAGAGGAAAATAAACTGGAGCTCAGTTTAAAGATACATAGAACAGACCTGAAAGACGTGGTATCCTCATCAGATAAACAGCACTTGAAGCTTTCTTCTTTGCAAACATCCACAGGTGATTCTGTCCATCCTTCCACTTTGAGAAGAGAACCCAACACTTTGGTTAAAAAAGAAAATAAAAAAGAAGCAGAGGCTGCTCTTAGAAAATCCGCCTGCAGATTTCTTTAAACACCGAAAGCACGTCTTCTGAAATGAATGGACCTGCTGATAAATTTGATTGGCTTCTGCGTAATGTTCTGTTAAATATATGTTTTCTGCTCGTCTGGCACTTAATGGCTGTTTTTGCTGGATGTTAAATAATTTTCTCTGACATTTGCACAGTGCCGTATGTACTTCTTGTAAAACTGATAAAGCTTTCGATACGTCACCAGCGGAAAATGAAACAAACTGAGAATGGTGGTGTGCAGCTATAGCTGATAGACTCATATAAGGCAATATCGACTAAAGGTCCAAAAGGCTTGCTCAGCTAAGAAATCCACATATTCCCCCTGAGTGCTGTTAGAAGAATAAAGGCTACCGAGCAGAAGGAAATAGGAATGCAAAGCTGAGTGGGCTTTGTCCTCTGGCACTTCTACAATGTTAACTTTAACAATTAACAATTAATGTAGCTACAATACAGTCTAATGCCATAAAATCTATCCAGACAGCAAAGTGTCTGTGCTCTATCAGGTACAGCACTTGTTATTTTTTCTCTTAGAGGCCATGTATGTGCATCGTAAAGGCCAGCGCGCTGTGATGTGAAGGCCGTCAGAGGGTTGGAGGGGAGTTGGCTTCCTGCCCTGCCGCTCCAGGTGTCGTTGTTTTAATTGAATGGGGCTGAAGAGGATGGCCCCATAACTCACCTCCGAATGAGAGTCTAATGAAAGCCAAACTACTGGACATTAACTTAGGGATTGGCTGCAGTAGCTGGAGCAGCTGGTCTTGATTAATATGGCTTAATCTTGTGTGGATGTGTGCATGTTAATATGGGTGTGTTTAGAGAGTCGTGTGTGGTCTGAGTCTCTGTTCCAGTGCAGGTACAGGGCCGGCTGCGTTCACAGCCTCAGTCGTCTCGACACGAGCGAACGCGCTCAATAAGGCCGCAGCCTATACACGGAGAAGGTCATACACTGGAACACCTACACAGCCTCTTATGTTGTAAGCCCCCTCCCTCCATCACCTAGTCGTTTCCATCCTCACCCAGCTCTGGCTGTGATTAGGTGCGGACCGCCGGTCTGTGGACGAGTCCTCTCATTATTTCTGATGATAATAAACAGTAACACGCACGCGGGGGATTGGGCTGCGGCAGGAGCGGCTGCGTTCTGGATCACTGCATGGCTAATGAAGGTTAATTAGAGTTCATTAGGACATGATGGCTGCTCACAACAACACCTCAGCCCCGCGCTCGGCAGCCAGACGGCCCTTCAGCTCGGCCTCCTCCTGCTCACGCTCCTGTAATGGCAGCGCTGACGGCCGCTCAGCCAAGCTGGACACATGTACACTGATCAATCTGGAGCAATCACTGGCCGGTGTCAGACTCCACTCAGTGAAGCTGTAGACCGGGCACCGGTTTCAGAGAGGTCACGTTTTTCTGTCAAAGTAGCAGCGAGTGGGTATAGATTGGTTTGACTTGTTTGCTGGAAAACAAAGAGTGCTATTCAGTTACTCAGAGGCTGACAAAGGCACAGAGATCAAAATCAGAGATCACCCTTTATTTATTTAATTCACACTTTTCAATGTCACAGAAAGCAGAGAAAATATATATTTAACAGAAAATTACAGCAATACAATCTCTTATGACTCTGCCTTTATTACAGCGCACATGCTTTTTAATGGACTCACTTTCAGTTTTTCAGAGAAAACATTTTTCACACCGCCCAATTTCAGAAGTTGGTACAGCCCAGCATTCCTAAACACATGCAGTGATGTTGAGCTTCTGAGAGCACCAGCAGATACTTTGTTTTCTTTGCAAATGTCAGTAACCTTTATTTATAGATGTATTATGTATGTAATCTCTGTATTTCTTACTACGCACAACTGCCTTAAAGCAACAGTTTGGTTTTAAAAAAATCACACCAGTACACAGTTTTAGCTTTACCCGTGAAGCTTCCATTTGATCAGATTTTTGCTTCTGTGGTTTTGCATCAGAGTCACTACCTAGTAATACAAATGTATACACCACCAGTTAGTATGAGTAGTCCCATCTGAACTTAAAAGGGCCCATACCCTACATTCTTGCATTGTTTTTTTCCTTTTTGAGCCCCGTACTACATTGCTACATGACATTAAATAAAAGTCATAATTCATTTTTACATGAGCAATTTTCCAACCTTTATCTTGCAATTGTTGTTTGAAGCATGACTTTTGTCTGCCTTTTGAGTTTTGATTACATCACTGTACATCAGCAGGCAGAGAAAGAGAATATTAACCAATAAAATTATGTTTAACCTCATCTCTCCCACCCCACTATTCCCACCCATCATCGACAGAAAACAAGTTTTTAACCAGATTACATTTACTGCTACTGTAAATTCAGCAAAAATCTAATTTAATTAAAGCATTCAAGCTACTAATACGGTTTTAGATGTAAAACATATTGTGTGTGAATGTCGTACTGAATCAGGAAGCATACAGACAGCTCTGCTCTTTATGGTCTGTATCATAGAGCACTAAATGTTCCTCACTTTTTAGAAATTAAACAGTTTGGTGTAGACAAGGCACTGTTAAACTTTCAAAACACACTGTTCACTCTATACAGTCTATATATTAAAACTAAACCTATTATGAAGTCCAATATGATTACAATCCAATAAGATTACATATACATCAGCCATGGCATTAAAATAATTTTCTTGTTTTTGTAATATCTGTCCATTCCATCAGCCTCACTTACAATACAGGTGCACTTTGTAGTTCAACAATTACAGACTGTGTATACTGTATACTTTAGTACCCCCCTTTTAGGCTGTTCTTCAATGGTCAGGACCCCCACAGGAGCAGGTATTATTTGGATGATGGATCATTCTTAGCACTGCAGTTACACTGACGTGTTGGTAGTGTGTATGTGTGTTGTGCCGATACGAGTGGATCAGAAACATCCGTGTTGCTGGATTTTTTTAAACACCTCTGTATCACTGCTGGACTAAGAATAGTCCACCAACCAGCAAGAACCAGCTAACTGTGTCCTGTAACCACAGATGAAGGACTTGATGATGACCAACACAAACTGTGCAGCAGCAGATTTATTGAGTTATTGTCTCTTATTTACATCTGCAAGGTGGACCAGCAAGGTAGGACACGCTAACATGCCACCACATCAGTGTCACTGCAGTGCTGAGAATGACCTACCTTCCAAATAATATCTCCTCTGTGGTGGTCCTGTTGGGGTCCTGACCATTAAAGAACAGGGTAAAAGGGGGATAACTAATTATACAGGTAAACAGACGGACTACAACCTGTAATTGTAGAACTACAAAGTGCTTGTATATGGTACGTGGACAGATATTGTAGAAACAAGGACTTGGTTTTAATGTTGATTAGTGTATATGCCTGTTCAACCTACAGCAGCTTAGTTCCCCCCATTCATGCTGAAGTAACAAAGCAGGAAAGCCAAATCCTTGTTTTAAGGAGTTTAGCTCCAGCCCTGTGTTAAAGGCCTTCGGGGACTTCTGATTATTACAGGCAGGTGTGGATCTGCTTTCTCCAGCGTGTGCAGCCCTGTTATAAGAAGTGTTGTAAGTAGACTGTTTTTATTTTTTAAATGCATAGTGAAAGATAGTGAAAGAGTCGTGCACGAACATCAGTCCTAAAGAACTGTTTCTACAGAGGCTGTTTCCCATGTCCTTAAACACGATCCAAGTTGTAACTTACAGATACTCCAGCAGGCTCGCTAATTGGTGAATCCTGTCATAAACGACCGCTAAACTGTATGAAAAGCTGTCTTTGTAAATGTAGAACGACACCATGTGATCTGCTAATAGGCGAATGAACCCAGTTTCTAAGACAAGTCTTAGAAAGAGAGCATCTCAGATGTTAAAGCGTACGCTCAGCGATTCGCCACCCCTTCCTCTTAAAGGAGCAGCGCGGCCTCTCCTCCCCACTCGCCTCCTCTTGTCCCGTGCAATAATGAAAACAAAAGACATCCTGCAGCAGGGAATCAGAGCGCAGTGCTATTAGAAGCCATGCAATAATTAATTTGCCTATTACCAGCGCCAGCTCGTTTATCTTCATAAGATAATGCCATCACTCCCAGTCTCTGGCAGCCTCGCGCGGGCGCTGTCTTAAACGGCCCTAATTACGTCCCCGCTGCCTGTTTTATTGTAGTTGATGGAAAACACGCTTAATCTCCACTGTGCAGATGCTGTAAATAGGTCTGGGCCTTGAACAGCAGATATTAGAGATTCCATTACAGTCTAATGATTTTTCTCATGTTGCGTTTGCAAACGGCGCTGGAAACAGTAAACAGGCCAGGCGCGCACCGCAGGATTTTTTAAATCATTAACGACTGAAAAAACAATGAGCCGATGACAGAACATGCCGCTGACCCTCCGCAGCACCCGGAGCTGACTTCTACTTGAAAAAAAATCTAATATCGGATCGCCTCCAACCTGTTTGAGTCAATGGTGAGGTTTACAAATTGACTTAGGAAAGGTCTCAAACTTTCAGCCCTGTCAGCCTCAGCTCAGCCTCCAAGAAAGGATTTTCACTCCAGTCATGAAACCTGTTGGAAGAGTGAAATCAGAGCTAAAGTTGGATTGAATAAAAACACAGCCAATGACCAGCTGAATTTGTTTATTTGACTGTTCAATACTGTTCATTTAGTGGCGGCAGTTTCAGTCAGTGGCATGGGTAACAATGTGATCGGGCCTTTGGTACTGACTCTGTTACTACTGCGCTACAATGGCAGCATGAATAGGTCACTCTGTAAGAAGTAATGGTGCCGAGTAATGGTGATACATTGACTTGGACATAGCCAAACATCATCACCTACACAAAAAATGGGCACACACAGTCCTGAAACCTGGTAACTGCTGTACATGAAGACACAGGCTTTAAAAGGAAACGAATGCTGTGACCTAGTGGTCAATGCAGCTGTTAGGCAGATCATTCAGTACCGTGACAGTAAAGGTTAAACCAAGACACAGTCACTCTCTCACTCAGACATCCAATCGCCAGGTGTTATACAGGTAAATACACCCAATCAAACGTGCCATGTCGACAAACTGTGCCCCAGATAAGATACTTGCTTCTACTCGTAAATAGAAGCTCTAATTGATTGAATTCTTGGAGCGGCGCAGCTCCAGATGCAGTCTTTTAACCTCTTTTCCTCTCGAATGCTTTCCTCACGTAGGGCTTTTTGTAGTCAGAGGAACAAAACCAGCAAAGTAAAGCTAACAGCAGGCCTAAAAAAAACTTTAGAGTGATAGCATAGAAGAAACGCCTTCGGTTCCCTAAAGAACCTTTAAGTGAATGGTTCTTTAAAGTGTTGCTCAAGTTTTTCTCAAACGAATCTCTGACTGTGTCTGTAGAGTTTGGTTGTTTACCATATACTATAATATTGTTGTAATGGAGACCACTGCCCAGCACATCATCAGCAGCCATACGGTTTTCTCAATAGCAGGCAACAATACTCCACCACTGCCTCACTAACCAGCCCCACAGTCCAGCACAGAATAGCCCATGCAACACATTTACGCATCTTTAAACTAACAGTCATTAAACCAACTGTTTATGTGATTTAATGTCTCTCTTACTATGCATCCAGCATTTTCCCAGGGGGCTCTGCGCATGGCCACACCTCCCACGCTTCCAGAGCTGAACCAGCCGGTAGCAGGTTGCTACAAAAAGAACAGAAAACTCTGAACAAACTGTGTTACACTCAGAAAAAATACCCCATTGACTAGGAATTGCAGCTCAGGCAGTATTGAACAGTTTGCCATTAGCTGTCATATCGACGTAGCTGCTCACACCGTCCACAGTACTAAAGTACCATCATTCTAGTTTTGAATGAGACTTAATAGTATTTGTAGTAGACCAATCAACATACAGACACAGTAGATCTACAGCAATGACCAAAATGTTTTCTGATATGAGAAGATAAATATTAGGGCTGCGTACTTAGAATAGGCCAATATATTTCCTCCAAACAAGCAACACAAGCAGTTTATTCTTTTCATTGTGGCCGAGCTGTGTTGCAATTTCATGACTTCATAACGTGGGTAATGTGCTTGTGCTATATTTAAATTAGGCTTCTACATATAAACCAAAGTGTCATAGCAGATTTTGCTGAATGTTAATATAGCACTTGATTCATGTCCTTTAAATAGACTAACTAACTTTTTACTTATGGGTTTAAAATGGCCATTTGGCTCATTGAAGAGTAAACAATGCTATTTATATTCCAACACAGCTAATAGAAAGCACTGAAAAGGAGCCAGTATGTTTCATATGTTCATTTAGCCCACACATTGTGAGCTCTGGGCTTTAAATAGGCTAATAAAGACCAGCCAGAACAGTCAGTCATCAGTTACTCTGACTGTAACGACAAAGTAAATACATCATGCTATATGTAATTAGCGTTAGCGTGTTGCTCCCCCACTTTGTAGTTCAAATGCACAAGGCTTAAATCGATCATTTTCAGGTTAAACCGAATGCAGCGTAAGAAAAGGGAAGATACAGTTGTGTGTGAAAGTTAGGCGACCCTGATCGAATGGTTTGTTGATTTTCTAGATGAAAATAAACTAATAACACAAATAAAGAGAACACACTTCTGCCCATTTAAATGTGATAACTGATTATTTAATGAAGTGTAACGCAATAATTAAAATAATTAAAAACTGTCCATAACAGCCAGGAGAAGCCTAATAATGTTTTATAATCTTAAAAACAATCATCCACCTTAAAAGTGAAGTTTTCATCAGCTAGTATGTTCTTTTCCCAGCGTGCGTTTTAGTGTTGAATCTTATCACGTGACTGTGGGAGACACATATTAACAGTCTGATTGGTCAGTGCTTAGCTTATTTGCATGAAGCTAGTCCAGAACATGAGAGCAGAGAGATGATGTTCGTCGGTTGTAGAATATTGACGCTGTCTGGGCAAAACCTTTATGTAGGTTGCAGGAGAAGGAAAAATCTCAATCTTTTAATGGAAGTTAGAAGTGAAGAAACATGTTCCAAGGAGTTTTGGACCATTTGAGTTTGGCAAAGTGTAAAGAGATGGAGAATGGAGATGTAAGGTTTTGCCCAAACAGTGGTATATAATGCATCTCTTGCCTCATTATATTACCGTATGATGTGTTCTGCATATTCTTTTTAAAGAAAATTAGCAAAAAATCTCATTAAAACAGGAAAATTAATTTCCATTACATTATTGGTGATATCATAGAAATGCTGCTCAGAATTTCAGCACCCCCAGCTTAACCCCCACCCCGCGTTCCTGGTAGGGGGCGTGTACTTATTTCCACATAGAAAACTACAAAAATTATTAGTAATTAGTAGATCCGAACGTTCCAACTTTCCAAAAACTGTCCATAACAGCCAGGAGAAGCCTAATAATGTTTTTTAATCTTAAAAACAGTCATCCACCTTAAAAGTGAAATTTTCATCAGGTAGTATGTTCTTTTCAGTCGTAGTCTGAAGGTTAGGGATCCGGTCTTGTGACCAGAAGGTTGCCGGTTCGATCCTAGGGACCTGTAGGACACGACTGATGTGCCATTTCAATGCAGAGGTCAAATTTTGAATAATTCTTACCTTAACTAACAACAGCATGGCATTGCTCTAGAACCCCTTTTTGTCCGAGTCTAACGTGCAGAAATGTTGAGGTTTAGCAGGAGCTGCTACTTGCGCTGCGGTAAAATGCCTAGAACCCGTTCCTTGAGCTTCGCCCTTAGTCGCACAGGCAGTACCTGAAGGGGGGGATGATGAAAATTTAATTCAGCCTTTTCCCTCCCGACTCCTTTCAAAAACATGCATTCACTTGGAGTCCCTTCACGCCCATCACGCATGCATACTCAGACTCAGACTTTACACACACACACACACACCTGTCACAAACATATACACACACACAAGCAGGAGCAAAGTCCCAGACATTCATCAACACCAGCAGCAGTAGAGGTGGTGAGTGTGTGCAGTGCACAGCAGGGAGGGCCTGGCACAAAAGGCCCGGTACAGGAGCACACGCGTGTGAAAGCGAGGCATCAAAGCACGGATGACAGGCTGAGAGTGGAGAGGTGGAGAAGTGATGCATCCACTCAGGTGGAGTACTCGCTGCTGTCACATAGGCTTTGTGTGTGCAGGAGGCGTATGAATAAAGCAGCAGGCATATCCATGTGTGTATCTCTGTCCGGGTATGTGTAGAGGTATAAAGCATCGAACCTCTTCCCAGTCAGCCACTGCTCTTTCGCTTCCTGTGCTTTCTCCCGTCTTTTTTAGGAGAGGTTTAATGGGTCATGTTGGAAGCGCTCTGTCTGAAAGGGAAGTTTGAACCTTTTTGCAGCAGCAGCAGCAGCAGCAGGACAGGTGCTGTAATGATAATGCATTAACAACCCTGATGCAGAGGCATGTCTTATTGAGAGTAATCCTTAACGGATTTGACTGGGGGTGCACAATCGGAATCAGTCTGGATGTAACTACGAGGAGGCAGCTGCTGAGTAGCTTCATAAGGGGGGCTTCCGAACTCCCTCATAGTCATCATAACAAGCAGGGGTCAATAAACAAGCAGGCAGGTAAACACAGGGATAATCTGTAATAGAAAAAAAAACAAAGGAATACAAGAGCGAGGAAAAAGGAAACAGTTGGTATTAAGGAGCTGGCAAAAGTTTGTAGACTGCAAAGATTAACCAAGAGCTACAGATGGGTGACAAAAATGGGTGATTTGGAACGAGTGATTGGAGAAACAGCAAGCGTAGATGTTTTTGGCATCTGTACTGCATGATCAGAGATCACAAGTCGCTTAATGTGACTCCAAGTCTAAGCATCTAGGTACAGCTGTCCTAGAGACAAGGTTTAACACAGCGATTCGTTTTAAACTGTTTATTATAAAAAAAATCTTCTGCTAAACTAAAGCACTACACTTAGTCAATGCAGTGTCTAAAGTGAGTGGCTAAAAAAGAACGAGAGCCTATCAGGAAGGGTTGTCATTGTTGTGGCACTAGCAGGGTTCAGTAGCCAGAACAAGCTGAAAAGTCATGTGTTTGTGTTTGATTTACACAAAACTATTGATAGTGTTTTTGTAATATTTATCAGTGTTTTTTATGAGGGTGTTATGGTCTCTCCATTCAGAGAGAGGAGTCATGTCTTGTATTGCTGGACTGCGTAACTCGATGTTGCCATAATGGCCGCTGCGCAAACAGACTTTGGCTGTGAGGAAAACAGCATTACAGTAATTATTGCTGTTTATTCTTCCAGATTTCTGCCTTCAGGTCGTGCTCACAACGATTCCAGGGGGCTTTTCCCATGACTGGCCCCAGAGCTGATTCAACTTTGCTGCCACTCTGAGTAAACGCTCTCGTTTTGGTAGCTTCCCATTTCCAAAAGAAGATGAGTTAAATCATAATGTGTGTGAAATACTTGGCATTTATTTCAGGTAGTTATTACATATTAAATGAAATAACCAGTGAGACAATAAAAAAGAGCGTTTTGCATCATGGCAGTGACTACAGGACTACTCATGTAAACTGGAAACTAATAGTTTAATTCCTTTACTGCATTGCTCCCATAATCCCATAATTTGGGATTGGTCCCAAATTAGCCAGTGTTTGTACTTTGTTTCTCTGACTGTCCATGTGCTGCTGTGTTGTCTATCACCGTATGAAAGATGCACAGAGCTGTCTTTATTATTGCATCCACGGTGATATTTAGTAATGTTCAGTTCAGTTAGAGCCCAGTTGAGATTAGTAAGATCTTATTACTGTTTTGTTTAATCAGAGTAATGAAAAAAACATCTCATAAGTTCTTTTTTCTATTTCTTTTCATTAATTTTGTTTGTGAGACAACCTAAATAGAATTGCTATGAAGCTTTGTTAGGTCACAGTTCTACAAATGCAGCAGCAGCACTGAATGATCATCATGGGCGCGAGCAGATTTAACAGCAGACATAGCCACAAATTTTTTATAAGGGGTTAAGCTATCATCATGGTGCCATGCTCTGTAGCATGTGTAAAAATGCTGCGAAGACTCAGCTGACCTCAGTTTTGGCTCGAGTCGGTCAGAGGAAAAGATCTCTGACATTGAAGGAGGGGTCATTATCGGGACAAACCATGACAGGATCGGAATCATCTGATATTTGCTTCCAACATGACTCATTTATTTTTATTTCAGCGGATCTGTGTTGCAATTTCATGCCGTAAATAAATCGAGCCATCTAGACACAAGCCTGTTGCATTTGAATGCCGTTGCCGCAGTTTGCCAGAAACGTCAGCTGTTTGGAAATTGCGGAGATTATAAAGAGGTGACGGGTTTTTATATCAGTGCATTATTTTAGCCCAAGAAGTACAATGTTTAATAAACACTGTTATTCTCATTGATGCGGTCATAACAACTACACCTCTTTGCGGTTGTCAGTGTTATCAGTCAGAATTGGCAGTAGGTTGATGATTGATCCAGGTATTACCAGGTATTGAGAGTCAGCTTTGAGTTTTTGGCTCAGATATGAGGTCAGTGAGGCCATTAGATGCCTTTTGTAATGTTTTGCATTAGATAACCACTACCTAAGATTTCTGTGAGGTAAAAGTTACTTTGCATAAGTGTATTTATATAATACATCGCTAGACGTAATGTGAGCCTCTTTCTCTCTTCACTTGTAACTCAGAAGAAAACTCGCTCTGCTTATAAAGGACATCCAGATCACTTTGTCCCTCTGCCTCGGAGGAACGTTCACCCACATCTACACTTCAAATAAAAAAGAACACAATTACCGCTGATGTCAGCACAATTTTGCTTACCCGCTCTCAATTAGACAGAGGGCCATGTTTTTAAGCACAATGCAGAGGAGGAGAAAGGACACTTCTCCTTGCTGAAGCTGTTACTCGCTTCCCACACAGTGGCTGATATGACTGACATTTCATGACTTTTCTCACTTATTATGCCTGTTTTCCCAGTGTCCTGTTTTTTTCCCTGCACAAAGAGCGCTGGTAAATTCTCATTCAGAGTGCCAGAGCACAGTCCGGTCATTTGTAAATGGAGAGTGCTGACAGAATAGTCACTGGGAAATTCAGAATGATGCGTGCCCTCGACGCTCTGGCTGAGTAGGAGGAGAGCAGGTGGAAATAGAAACAGCCACAGAGCAGATTTCTGCCTCTGTTAGGTTACAGCACGTTCAGTTTTGTTCGGCTGGTTTAGAATGATAGGATTAATTAAAGCAACTCAGATTAGTGAAATGAACTGCGTGGGCCCACTCGTTTCAGAAATTCCAGAATCTTCTGGCACTTGAACGCGAGCACTGTAATTTCAGATAAGGGTGCTTTGATTGAGCTTTTTGAATGCACCTTTACAGTCGAGCCTTCAGAAAGCGTTCAGGCATTTATTTTCATCTCGTCTCGAGTTCAACGGCAGTTGCTAAAACAGTGAAGACCAAAAAAAGTGTTGACCTAAAAGGGAGGCTACTCTTTGAGAAGAGGTAGAGAACCAGTGACTCTAAATAGTCTATAGCGGTACCGTGCACCTGATTCAGCTCAGCAGCTAATGAGCAACCCCTCCGGAGCTGAACTGATGGAGGTTATTTGAGAAGCGCTGGTGTAAAGAACTATTATACAGAGAAACAAAACGTGCCTTCTTTAGCACCGAAGTAAAACCGTTGACTGGAAAGCTTTCTTAAAATCTACTGCATCTCCTTTAAGTGTAATGTTAAGCATTCTGCAGAGTGGACATATTAAGCTTTTATGCTTTTTTCTCTTTTCTTTAGTATGTTATGTAGCTTCTTGTGCATGTAAACCTTGTCGGAATTACAGCCTTTTTCTGTCTTACAAGGTGATGTCATCTCATAACACAGTCCTGATTGCCCGCCTACCAGCAAACTTGACTCGCACCTCACGAAACGCACAGTGAGCTAAAACAGTAAAACCCTACCACTTAACGTTGTAGCTTGTGAGGGTGAATTAGGTCTATCAACTTGTTCTGCTTGACGTTTAGACTGTGATTCAAACTGATACAGCAGGACCCTTACAAAAAAAAAGTTTATTAAAGTATACCATTAGTATACTTCTTTTAAACTAAAAGGAAGTGAGTATGCTTTCAGTTTACCTTTTATGTACTTCTCAGTGATAGACTAAACACAGTTATACTTAAGTATGCTTGGGTTATACTGACAAGTATAGAACAGTAAGTATATTTGGCCTTTACGTGTACATAATCCTTTTATGGAGATAGTTGAAGTAAGTATTCTGGCTCTGCACAAAAACTATTTAAAAAAATATTTATTTAAAATTTGATTTATAAAGATTTATAAAGATACAAATATGTTTCTTAATCTGAGCGTGTCTTATTTATTTTAAGTGTGTCAACTGGTGAGTAAGTAAACATTGTTTAAATTCTACTTTAAGTAGAAAAAAAATTAAACCTAGTTATATACTTTAAAATACAACAATAATATAAGCAGTAAAATATACGTATTAAGTTCACTTAAAGATAACTTACAAGCTAGTAAACTAACAGTAAACCCTTAAGTTTACTTTTGGTGTTATACTTGGTTTACTACTCTTACAATTAAAGTGTACTTAAAAGTATACTTTTAAAAACTAGAAAGTGGCCTATTTAGTCCCAAGAAGTATTAAAATAGTACATACACAAGTGTACTACTAGTACAGTGACATTAGTATAGTAACTACATAAAGTATACCTAATAAAATGAACTTTAAGTATATTTATTTTCTGTAAGGGGACCAATGCCATTGTAAGAATAGCCACAGCAGTGTAGGGACAGAACTTGTTCTGGCGGTTAACCAGTCAGAACACAGTGGGCAAACTGACCACTCAGACAAAACCAAACCAAAACCAAACCAAAAAATATAATTTTGTTATGATATCAACCCACCAGGAAAACCCTTTGGTCCCCAGGTGTGTACACAACTTGAAGTGGGGGCAGGAGGTATAGAGGTATAAAAGGAATGGCTGGGTGATGCTGTTCCATGATATGAATTACACCATATTGTGCACCCTCTGATAAGCTCAAGTGTGATAAGCTCAACTGCAGTCATCTATCTGGCGCATCTCCAGCATACAGTCGCTTACCACTGAAAAAATGTAGACGTCTCTCTCAATGCTTAGCGAAAGAACAGAAACACTGCCAAATGCACTGGTCACAGTTGTATGCAAAAGTTTGAACACCTCCTGTGAATTTCCTCATATATAATCAGTAAACAAACACATTACAGACAAATAGAATATAATCATGTTTTTTTTTCTGCAATATTTTAAATCAAGCTAATAAGCAGTAACTGTGCATTTAAATGTGAAGAGATGTGTTCTCTGTATATGTTTTATTTTTACCTTTAGAATAAATGACTCAAATTTTATTATGGGCAGCCAAATAGTTTTATACGACTGTAAGGCGTTTCGTTAGTAAGCACAGGGACTCTATATTACTGTGGGTTGTAAGTGAGAGTAAAAAGGTGCAGCACATAGAGATAAAGTTGGAAAATGCTGAAGTGCTCCTTTGAAGGACCATCCATTATTTTTAAGAAGGTACCTCCTGCATCACCCTGCTGATCCAGAAGCCAGCGTTCTTGACACAGTAATAAGAAAAAGGCATCACAAACATGCGTGCACATTTTTCCATATTTATGCCAGGGTGAGCACTTCACAGTTTTCTGCCCGGATCGTGCGTAGCCCGGCTGTCTGAGAGGGAGGGAGCGTTGAGGTGTGTCGCTGTGGGAGATGTATCCAGATGACAGGGTATGGAGAGCTCTATATGTCAGTGTAATTTGCCCATGCCTGTGTGTGACTGAAGCTGCTCTTATGAAAATGAAGGCCTCCTGGAGCGCCTCTACACTTCCCCCGATTACTCACTCACCAAGGGCACCTTGGAAATCCGTCCATACGAGCCTGGAAAAAGACGCTCACCCTCCATCTCCATAGTGATAGCTGAGCACACATAACCTTTCCCTGGATTCGCTTTCGGAGACAGGTTGTAATTACTTTTGAATTCAGTCACTAGCTGGAGAAGAGATCATTTTTTCAATAAATGTCTCATTATGACATTTGTTCCAGTGTGTGTGTGTGTGTGCGGCTGTGCCAGCGTGTGTGAGCGTGTCTTCATGGCGTAGAAGAGAATGTTACCCTTTGTGCTGTAACTAATGCCAAGTTCCTAATATGGCAGCTGACTAACTGCTAAAGCAACTTCATATTGAACACCCACTGCTGTATTTATATAGCAACGTTTCTGTGGCCTGTGTGTTGTCCTCATTGTATGGCTTGTCCACGACTGACCATAGTTTTGTTCTTTTCTAAGTGTTCTAACAGTGTTTCTGTTCATTGTGTGTTCAGAAGTTTGATATTAATGATAAAAAAATAATATCCAGGATTCATGGAATTCATATGATTAGTACGAAAGTAAGTATCAGAGATATATATTTACGAGTGATGGAGCTAGATTGTTCTAAAATGACTAAGAAAGGCCTGTATTGGAAAAGTTTAGATCAAAACTCAAAAAAGATAACTTGACAAAAATGTCTACAAATTGATTGATTACAGTACAAAATGTACAGCATGCGGTACTGTGTAAAAGTCAGAGACCACCCTTAATTTATGTGAACTTTAATCAAAACAGCCATTAAGATACTTGCTAAAAGTGTTTATGTGTCTGTCAATTCCATTCTTTTCAAGAGACTTCAAATCTACAGGAATATTCTTCCACCTGCAAAGTTCAGTCAGTTTTTTCTCAAACACCTTCAGTGATTTTAAGGTCTGGACACTGGGCTGGTCAGTCCTTAGTTCTAAGAACACCAACATCTTTATTCCTAGATGTGTCTGCTTTTCTCAGTGAGGGCTTTTTGAACAGCTATGCATCCTTTCAGACCCATAGCATCCGGTTGTCTTCTCACAGTGGAAAGATAGACAGGTAGACCTGTGGGTGTTTGCAGATGTAAAGCGAGTGGCGCTTGATTTTCTCCTCATCTGTCAAAGATGGTTGGCTGTTTATCTGATGGGGACAGTTTTGATTCGATTTTTTATATTTGATTAGATTTTCTTATGTTTAGTAGACATAGAAATATCTCCTGAATAGTGAACAGCTTGTATTTGATGGTTGTTTTGACTAGACATTAAATAAAGCAAGCTCTGACTTTTCAACAGTACTGCATTAAAGAATTGCTGAAATACTGAATAAATCATCTACTAATCTCTGCAGTTATTATTGTGTATAAAATACCAGGAATTAGTTATGACACACTTTTGAACGGTGATATATTTATATAAAAGGTAATTGTTTTTCCATTATGTTGAAAGTACTATTCCATTAGGTCTGCAGATGTGGAGTGTAAATGAACTGCTGTGCTTCCTACGTGCTATAGCTGCACCTTGTACTTAAGGCTGTTCTATAACACTGCACGAAGCTACTGCTGTGCAGCAGCCTAAAGAACCAGTTCATATCAGAATCAGTTATGATAGACAGGTATTAACCGCTAGCCTGATGTGCTCACACACACACACATACACACATACACACACAAACACACACTTACATTACTTTCTCCCAGAGGACTTGTGCGCATGCATACAAATGTCATGCTTGCACTGTTGCTTTTGTGCCTCGGAGCACAATTTAATTGCTTCTTTTCATTCATATCCGCAAGTGCTTTTGGACAGGAATGAAGTATGCAACAGGGAGAAAAAAGCCGCCGTTATCAAGCACACACACACACACACACTCCTTCTCTAACTTAACGGTGTCCGTACACTATGTTTTACAAGCAGTCGATTATGCACGGAGTCGCTCGTGTGAAAACAACATCGCGTCTGAATACCAAATGCATTGATAAATCAGGCCTTGGAGGATTATTGATTAGAACAGGGGAGTTTTTGTGTAAAATGGGATTTTTTTTTTGTGCGGCAGGCAGGGCTGCGTGCCCACCGCCTCACCTCCAAAATCAAACCTTTGCTGGATGTCATATTGACTGCGTGGCTTTGATGAATGGAATTCCCTGTGGAAGAAGGGGGAAGGGGGGCGGCCGGATTTAAAGGATGTGATTTAAATTAGGTCGAGCACGTGAGAGTAAACACAGACAGGCTTTTGTGCACTTTACAGCCTTTACAAAACGCCGAGACGGCGGGGGGAAGCGGCTCGTCTGCGAGCGGCGGAAGGTACGGCCTCATCGGTGTCGCATTAACACTTTTTATCGACTTATGGCTTCGGAGATGCGATGCTGCTAAATGCGTTCAGCACGGCTGCTGTTAAGCCTTCGGGTTGTTACCAAACAGCAGAAGCTGGCTCATTTACTTTCTCCTTTCTTTATCTCATCTGAAGATCAGCTCAACTCAGAGTTGGCTTTGACTTTGTTTTAAGGCTTGTCTGTCAGGCCCGAGTGGCTGCCCGTGTGTGGACAGGCCCTGGTCTATTGACTGACAGGCTTCAGGTCAGCACTGATAGCTGATCGATCGGGCGAACGATCGGTGGCTCTTATCTTGTCACGGCGGGCTCGGAGCAGGCCGGGGGCCGTGCTCCGCGCTATTGGCACCCGTTCACCACACATCGAGCTCCATTGTGAGAGGCTGGCCTGATGAGCCCGAGAGATAACGGTCAGACAGCCCCGCTCAAACAAGCTGCCTCGCAGGGATCTCATTCGCATTTCCCCACACTCATCTCCCCCGTTCCTCCTCCTGGGTTGTCGGTTCCTACTCACATTGTGCAGTTCTTTATCTACAACACCAGGAATTCCTCAGCGCGGTTTAACCCCTTTGTACTCTGAGCTTGTTATGCTGTTGTTCTTCAAAACCTACTATGAATTATTCATTAACTGCTTTGAAGCTAAAAATAAAATATATAGTTATAATAGCACGGAATTGAAGGGGCCCACATCCACGTCCAGCCCACATCTAGTCTTAAAACGCTGGTTCTCAAACCAAACATCATGCCGGTGGTCCAGAGATGTGCCAGTGTTACCTACACCTCGTTTAATTCCAAAACAACTTGATGTTCAGGTCTTAAATGAACATTATATTGATGAAAACAATTCAGTCACATTGTCAGAAGACACCTCCTTCAGCAAGTTTGACTTCACTTCCAATCGTCAGATTCATCAACACAAGGAAGGGGTCCAAAACACAACCCACGTTACAAAAAGCTTCTTCGGCGGGTTGCAATTACACATTCCCACCAAGGAGGTCTCGGAATCTTTAAATCTTAATACTGCTTAAAAATAAGATGAGAGTGAAAAGGACACTTTCAGACAGTTTACATGAACCAAGCTTTCTTAATTAGCTTTGTGCAGAAGGGACTGTTGAATTCTCCTAGTGGATCATCAGGTTTCTGACTAGTGGTCTGGACTTGGCATGAGTGAGAAAGGGTGGAGTCAACAAGCTTTTCCAAACAGCATTTAACACTAGAGCCCCCTCATCATCACACAGTCATGAAGGGTAGTGTCATAGTTAGAGTGGGCTCATTCAACCATTTTGTTTAGTCGAACTAGCGATAAAATGCAACTAGTGCATTGATTTGTACTCTTATTATTACATTTTATTGTTCAAAAAGATTTAAAATACGCTAACAAAACAAAAACAGACACATTTGTCAGCTTTGTTAGATCAAGTTCTTCTCTTATCGAATAAACGCTACGACCACTCTGAGAACTCATGTTATTTAACATAGAATATTTTCTCTTTCTGCAAATTGAATGTTTCATAAGATTTTATTTAAATATTTCTTCATATGTTTCTTAGGTGTGAAATCACAGTTCAACACTTGTGACAAAAAGAAAATTTGCACAAAGCTTGCTTTTAGAGGTAGATGATATGGAAAAATATTTTATGGCTCGTTAATGATGCATGCTATTTAATTGTTCTGTAAGTGAAAAAGTTCAGACAGACCAAAAAGAAGTTGTAGTGCTGCACTACAAACCATACTAGTAAAACAATAAACCTACTAATACAGTCACCTACAAGTACTGTACTTAGTTTAGTTTAAACAGGCCTAATTATGCTCACTTTAACATGAAGCACGTGGTGAGAGCTGACAGTATCTATGGCATGCTAAGAAAATGTATCATCAGAAAATGTATCACAATAACAATAAAATATTCTCATATTGCCCATCCCTGACCATAAAGGGTTCAAAGATCCATTTACTACATATTTTGTGATTACCAGCAGTAACTGCAACATCTAAGGGTTAAAGCTTTAGGCTGATGGCGCAGGGCAATACATTTGGAACAGATACATCAGTCTGTGGTCACACTGATGATTACTTTTGTTAGTCTTTTAACTAAGATAAACCAGGGTGGAAACTCTCTTCTCCTAGAAGGAGATCACTAGAAACCCGGGAGAGGGCTTTCCAAAGACACGTAGCCAAGCCATTTGAACGTTGCATTGGATTTGTGAAATAAAATCTTATCTGATAAAATCTGGACTGAACAGGGTAAGGATGTGCACTATGCAATCAGTGCTGCATGATCAGCGATTTAAGTCTTCTGGTTCTGTGATTTCTCACTTTTTCTATCAGCAGAAGGTATTTGTGAGTGCTGCTTGCTGTGGAAAAATAAGACTTGACATTGTTTAGGAAATCTGCTTTTGCATACTACTATAACAGCAAGGTCAGAGTGATGAAACATTGTGCGAGTGTGTTTTTGAGTACAGCGAAGGGGTATCATCTGCTTCTAATCTATTGAATCTAATGCAGCGTAAATACAGAGTGTAAACAGTGGCCTAAGTCTGTGTGTGTATGTGTGTTACAGTTTAACTTCGTGGGCCGGATCCTGGGCCCGCGGGGGCTCACCGCCAAGCAGCTGGAGGCTGAGACAGGATGCAAGATCATGGTGAGAGGCAAAGGCTCCATGAGAGACAAGAAAAAGGTAAAAGCCCAAAGACAAACACACACATACCTTCTCATGCTATGACCCTAAATACGATCCTAACAAACACACTCATTCATAGTCACTCATAAAAAGACCTCTGACTGTCGTCTGTTCGGCATGTCATTCGGAGTGGTGTGAATTGGTTAACTGTAGAGAACCTTAGTTGTCTTTACAGTGGTGGTGATGGGAGTCAGGGGTTGGGATGACAACAGTACAAATAAAGTCATTTTATTTACCATCCAAACCCCCCAGGACCCTACACATGTCTTCTAAGTGTATATATGTAATGTTGATGATAGTAAAGTAATGACAAATCTGAAGAATTTGTTTTATTTATGTATTATTTTGCCATGTAATGCACCTCCCCATCATTAATCGACTTAAAAAAATACATTTTAGGCCAAAGCTTTCTCAAAACTATCCTTGGACACCCTAATTGACAGCATCCATAACCGATTGATGTTAGATAGTTTCTGTGATAGAGCTTTTAGAAGCATGAAACGCTTTGGATGTTTGGTTAGTATCACCATCACTGCAAACATTTTCTAACACAGTTTCTCTAGAATGCAGCATTTCACGCCAAACCTCTCAGAATTTCAACTTCAATTTTTAGTTATGCACATTTAAAAGAACAGTGGAATTCACCTTTAAGGCCAAATTATGGCTTATTTTTTATAAACATCAGTGACTAACTTTCTAATCTGGGAGTTCAAAATTCAGACCGGAGGAGCATTGCAACGCATGTTGAACAGAAGCATCACTCTCCTGTGACTCTTAATACTTATTTGTAATTTGTAACTACTTCTGTAAGCCTGTTTAAAACAAATCAGGGCGGAAACTCCTGCGGCAGGCTGGGAAGAGAACACAAGAACCCCAGAGAGAGCTTTACCAAGCCACTTAGTACTTTTGAATATTGCATTACGTTTAAGGAATAAAATCATGTTTCAATCTGGAATGCACAGTGAGATGCGACTCCGAAGGTGGCGTTTAATGACCCTGAGCATGTGCACTAGCTTATACAGTGCTGTGATCAGTGACTGCAGCATGTGAGCCCTGCGCTTTCTTCTTCTTTCTGAACCAGCAGAACGATTTTGAGAATACTGAAGCCCAAGAGCCGCCTACTTTAACAGGAAAGACCATCTTCACACTTGGTGTTAACGTCTGTCTCGTGTGACCTGGTCATATATGGACAGTGGGACGCGTAGCCTGTCATTTCTATGTGTCTCAAGCTCGTCTCACGTGCGAGTTTTTCACTGCATTTGTTGTTAGACAACAGTGTCTTGTGGATGTTTATTGTGTGTGAATGTACAGGTTATGTTTCAGTTTTGCATGGATTGCTAAGCCAGTGTGTGAACAAACAGAAGAGGAGACTGTGGTCAGTTTGTTGCGTTCATGCAGTTGATTAAGACGGTGCTTTACTGTTTATGAGATGACGTCAAGACACTTTAGTGCCCTTGACCACTTTCAAAGGTGGTTTAAGTGATAGTGTCAGTGTAACACCAGGTGTAAATGACACCTGACAAGCAAAAGAAACAAATCAAATCACAGCTCAGTGTTTAAGTGTGACGTATGGACGTGGAACTTGTTGAAAACAAATGTGCTGGCTAGCTTATTAGCTGCTAAATGCTACTACTAGACAAACAAATTCTCAAATAACTTAAATTTCACACATATTTTTTCAATACAGCAACTATTTCTCACTTGGAAAAGATGTGTGGAGTATTAACTACTTACAGACGTGTGTTTTAGCGTCAAATTGATAAAACACGAAGCCCGAAAGGACTGTACAAAAAGCCAGTCACAAAGCAACTACTAAAATCCTTATAGGTGTGGTCATGTTAATGTGCAGATGTTATCAGATGCTCTGTTTACGTGTGGGAGAAGTGCCTAAGGCTAAGACCAGTGTACAGTTAGCATTTCCCTGAAAGTTGTTGTTGCTTCACAAAAACTTAGCATGTTGAACATGATCAGGGTTTATTTGGTGGAACACAAATGTGTAAATTTTAGTGACAATATTTGTTATAGTTCCACCAAATCCCACATCATTTACTTACTTCAGTTTACTTCTTAACGACACACTGTGTGCAAAAGCTAGTTTCTGCTGAATTGACCCCTAGTCTTTTAGCCAGCTTTGGTTCAGATTCAATTTGTGAAGCCTTCACAGATACGTTCCTTTCTTTTCTGACAGCGAGAACAGCTAATGTTGCTAGCTTCCATTCAGTGTTAGCAGAGTAGCCACCTATTTCAGTAATCGAAAGTAACTCGAATTTCGAAGTGTCCCTGGTGTTTTGATTGGTAGTGTATGAGCTTCCATGTGTTCATGGATGTTTGCAGGCCCGGCTGAAATGTTCAGCCTTCCTGACAGCAGGGAATAACAAGCCCTCCCCAAACTGCAGTTTTGCTCCTGAGAGCTTTGGGCAGGTGTTCAAACATTGTCCTTGGCCTCAGATTGCATGGGGCCTGGCTCCAGGGGCCCAGCTCCAGTGGCCCCGCCGAGGCTGCTTTTCCAGTCGAAGCCCAAGCCTGATCACTGCACGCTGGGTCTCTATCTTTCTGGGTCAGCAGGGGGTATGGGAGGGTCTGATACTAGGGGTTATGTCCATAGTCCATTGCCACAGTCTATGAACACTTGAATAAACATGCACACTCTCAGACTTTCCTGAGTGAGTAGATGTGCCTCAGAATTTGATTTATCTAGTAGTAGTTTGGTTAAGGAACCAAAATATGGTGCATACTACACAATATCAGTCAAACCTTTGGGCACACTCACTGGAATGCATGTTTTTCATACTCTCACAAGCATTTCGAACTAGAGGCTGATGCCTAAATGCTTGGGATTTGATGCAGTGACAGCATATATTAGGTATATCATGTATTTCAAAATAGTAAAATATTTATATGATTTTTAAACTCATGCTCAATAAGTGGTTTATTAGCCAGCAAGTGTTCAGTATATGAGGATCTTCTTCATTCCTGTGTACAAAGCATTCCAGCTGGCTCCTCATGAAGCTACTTGAGAGAGTGCCAAGCTGAGTGTGTAAAACTGCTTTACAGGGCAATTCCACTAAGGTTTCTAAATTTCTGCCTAATTAAATAACGAAGATGTAGATAGTCATTCATGGTAGTTTGATTTGATTGTGTTCAACTCAGAGAGTCTGAGTTTTTTACAGTGTTGGTGATGGGAACCAGATGTCTGAAGCATTTAGTGTCTCTACAAGCTCCCCCATAGAAATGTATTAAATGGTTATGAATACGCTGCCTGATGCTTGAGATGTTTTTCACAGGTGGAGAAATACATGCAGGTTGTTGCCTTCCTGAATGAATTTTAAATTTAGTTTACACATGCCAACCATTGATTTATGCAGATATTTTGAAAAATGTGGAAAATAGTACAGCCTTTTGGCACTACTGATGGATCAGGTTGCCCTTGTGGTGGCACTCAGTTCATTTTTCTCACACTTCCTCCATGTGTACGCGTGTTTTTATGTTATGGAGTTCTAAGAAAGAGGTGAATTTGTGTTTCCATCAGCAGGGTCGGCCGTATATTTGGACAAGTGACTGTAGCAGAGATAGTTATCGGAGGGCGTCCCGCGCAGTGCTGAGGGAGAGAGAGGGAAAAATAAAACAAGTGCTTTGTGAAAAGCACCGTTGTCATTTCGCACTCCGCTCCCACATCTGGATCAGTTCTATATCCTGTTGAAGCACAGCTGGTCATCAGCGTATCAGATCTCAATGTCCGCATGTGTGTCAGTGTGTGTATGTGTATTTGCACAGGCCATCTGACATTGATGGGGTCATCTTCATCCTGAAGCATAAACATTCACATGCATTCTTGGATACTCTGTTGAGTTGGTCGGTAGGTCATAGTGATGGACGTTATTGATCGTTTTGCGGTTAAGTAATGAGTAACTTAGTATTTTAAGATAAAATATTAACCCTAGGACCAGCTTGGAGTGTTTTTTTGGTTTTTTTTTGCCAGGGAAACGAAAGTTAACAGATACAGATAAAGTACCAGTAACATTTTATTTTTAAGTATTAAAAACATGAAAATTCTGATGCTTTATTGTACATCTTCAAATGAAAGGTCTGGCCTGACGTTTAGGTCTCGAATTAATTAGCAGATTCATCCTCTCAGAGATGGGGTCCGTAACAGAACCCACATTACAAAATGTTTTATGCATTACATGCAGTTCCACATTTCCACCAGAGAGCTAAATACTAGCTTGTCACCATAGCAAGAATCATGGCTTTAAAAGTCTATCACGTTTGTTGAAAGTGAGAAATGCGAATGAAAGCGAGATATCCTTACATGCCTGCCAGTTGGTACTACCATCTTCAGATGGTATTCAGCAAAAAACTACTGTCTACGATTGGCTGTAAAATATAGCCCCATATAGCCCCATACTGTTTCCCAAAAGCATAGTTAAACAACTGCCTTTACTAAATAACGGAGAGACTATCAATGCTCAATGATGCTTTTAGAACATGGAGTCCTCGTCAGGCCTGAGAGTGAATTGCAGAGACAGCGATTTCTTCCAGGGCTGTGTTTGTTGTGCTTGAGTGAAATATGACTAGTTATTACATTTAAATAATGCAAACAGGCAACATGTTTTTAAACACCAGTCAGGAGAAGGTAACCTCATTGCGTGTAAACTAGTGAAACTAGTGAAATACTCAAATCGACTGTTCAACTCCAGCATGCCAGGTCTGCGAGTTGACTGGTAAGGGGTCAGGAGTTGATCGGACTTGGCTCAAGGGATTTTTTGCTTACAGAAATAGTTTTCATATGTCCGGCACAGGAACAGTTTCCTTTATGATTTGGAATGCATTGAATGATTATGAGAAATAGTACAAGGAACAAAAACCAAAGACAGATGATGTCCTCCCAGTACGTTGTAAAAGGAACATGGAGCTGACATTTTTGCTCCTTTTTAGCCAGTTTTTAATTAAAATTTCTATTCTGCCTCAAATGCCATTGTAATTCTATTCTGGCACCAGCACACTATACAGGTAACTGCTACATGACTTAAGGTGGCCCTGAAAACTCAAACAAGAACCTTACAGAGGCAACTTCAGCCTCTTAAAAAGAGGAGCAAGATCATATTCAGTGTTCTTAATTTTCCAAGAATTAGAATTTGAAAATCATTCAGTTTCAAAGTATTCTGACTATAGTAACTTGTTAAATGTGATATACACAGAATTGCCATCATTTCAATATAATCTGCAGCTACTTAAAAGTGGGTACGTATTAGGATGTCTGCTGGACACTAGAAGGCTCAACTTCATAGATTCCAGTAACAGGAGTCGAGAGACGGAGCCCACTCAAAAAACACTTGTCTCTTGGCTTACGAGTCAGGAGGTCAGAAGCAGCGCTGCACTTTGCTAGCCCTCAAGATACCATAGATACTGACCAGGCTTTTAACCTGTAGTCTCCTCTGTGGCGTCTATGTTGTAAGTGTCTTAATCACATAATCAGCAACTTGTCCACACCAATCTTAAGGCACCATCATCTGAGTAATCGACTCGTCTGTAAGACCCCCAGAATGCTTCTGTGCATTGAGATTTATTTTTCATTCAGCTCAGGCAGCACAAAGTAAGTTTGTAGATTCTAGTGCTAGTGGTAGAAATCTAGTAGTAGTCTTTTACTTACTGACTAGATGGCTATGAGGGTTAAGTAACCTAGTGACGTAAGATTAAGTAAAATAGCACGTAAGGTACATAAGGTACTCAGCTAAACAGCAAACAGCATCCCTGTAGCTCTTCTTTGACCTTCATTTCATTCTCGCTGTCTGCCTCAGCCTTTCTTTTCCAGCCACATGGAGCTGTGTTATTCAGCGCTGGGTATAAGCTTATTCTACCTGCACACATTTGATTAGATTACTCTCCACTTGGGCAAGTGTCCTTGTCCTCCATGTCATATTTCATGGTTCTCATATACACATACGCTGGCACACACACGCACAAATACACACCCTGCTTAAGTGAAACAAATGCCAGCTGACACTGTGTGTGTGTTCATGGAATGCAGAATGGCCCACCAGTAGCCCAGTAAGCAGATAAGAATAGAAATGTACCATCCAGAGGCAGAGAGTGCTGCAAGGAAAAGCTGCAAGGAAAGCGTCTGTGCCTATTATTGCCCTTCACCGGTAATAAATAAATAAATAAATAAAGCTTGCTTTCTTTCTTTTTTTTTGTGAATATGCTTTATAAAATCACAGTTGAAATTTATTGAGGAGAGCAAACACAGAGTCCTTTTCATACGCCAGCAGGTTTTCAATAGCCTGGTTTTATAAGCTACAACTCAGCATCATTGTTTGGACATAACCAGACAATAGTGAACTTATCAAAGCTCCTCTAAACAGAATGGAGTTTCTTTTGTCTCGCCTTAGCTTAAAGCGCTGCTTGAGTGCGAGTGGAGATGGCACCTGGCAGCGGGATCATTTTCTGATAACACTCAAGGCAAAGCTTTGCACGACTTGCACATCTACCCAGCTCCCATTCAGAGAGATCTCAGACAGCATCAGGAACACTCAGTCCTTCATTCTCTTCTTACATAGGTGGTCTTAAGACGCACCAGAGGTTCAAACCTGCAGACATTCTCCTACACGCTATTTTCTGGATCACCAGCAGCGCTCCATCGAATCGTTCACGTCCATTTTCTTGATACTGATACTTAGAAAGCTTGAGTTCGGTTTATAATCTGTTATTCTCAGCAATTATAATCTTATCATTTTTGTAACATAAGCAGTGGGTGAATGAGCAAACCCTAGCAGATTTGTGGGAGCTTCAAAGCCTTGCTGCTCTCCACAGCATAATCAAAAACATGTAGCTAAAAATTTGGAAAGACAAACTGAAACTTGGGTGAGCAGCCATATATACTTATTCTCCAGTTTATCAATGCATTAGCATGACTTCATGGAAGAAGTCGGCTGTTTATTTTAAAGACACATCAAACTATATTTATATAAACTGTATTGTCTCTTCTAATATCTTATTTGAAAATACATTGATTTACCCTAAAGGCGATATGCTTCCCAGCCCTAGTCATTATCAAATATACTTTATTTAAATGTATCTCTAGGGTACGATTAGCATGCTGTAACCAGCTGTAACCAGCTGTAAAAGCTGTCATTAAAAGGACAGCAGATGGAGGGATTGGAGCTAATTTTCAAAAATGAACAAAACAGCTAGGAATGCTGAGGAGCTCCTCCCCCTTAATATCCAGACAGGTTGCTCTGGTCACTTTTCTAATATGGTCTCCAAATTATAGATAATTACTGTAATATCTAATATTTTAGCTCGTCTTTCATAAGAAACTGCTCTCGTATCAAACACATATACAGCATAGCAACAGGCTGCATTCAGAGAGGGTTACAGCAGTGTTTATGCTGCGTCAGTTCTTTACAGTTTCTGAGTTTAAAACATCAACATTGTAATTATGGCTTCACAAGTAGGAAACAGAAATGTAAGCATGTGAGGGCAGCTTTGGTACATGGAGATTGTTGCTGTTCCTATACTGAGGTCCTGCTGTCAGCTGGAGCCTCTATTGTTAAGGCAGGGCCTGTCAGAGAGGCTCTGCTCCACTGTTGAGCCTGCTAGCAATTACTGTTATTAGGCCTGTCACAATCACTTCAACACTATCTAGTCATACTCCACCCACCAAGCAGAAGCACTGGAGCACTGTCTGAGACTGCACATCAATTAGTGCATGCAGAGCGTGTATTTTTATTTAGAACCTCCACCCCGCCTTGCAGACGACACGTATCGAAAGGTGGTTGTTTATTTGAGTCTTTCTGTGGGCTCTTAAAATACTACCGTAGGCATGACTTGACTAAGCGAACTCCAAGTTAGCCGAGGGGTTCAGCGTCACATTTCGCATAGAGTTTGATGAATTTTGGACTCGGCTTAATTACTGTCTTAGCACAAGCACTCCAAAACGCTGCACCTTTGCGACAAGGACACCAGAGATTTATATCAAGTGTTGTCTTGGCTCAGTATGAATGAGAGCCTAAACTGACAGCATACATAATATGAATGCATAATTCAGCACAGTCATTTCACCCAGTCAGTCTTTATTAGTCAGCCAGGAAGAAATGGACCGAGGAACGGATCCAGAGACAGCAGCAAATTAGAGGTGCGCGCTTGTATGTCCGCAGTCACGTTAAATGTACGTGTGTGGCGGCGATCTTTAGCGCAGCGAGGACGTTGGAATGTTGCATTGGGAGTTCTCTAACAAAGAACCTAACCCTGGATTTTTCTGTTCTCTAAATCCTCTAACAAGGGGCTTTGATGTGCTGGGGTTTTTACACAATCACAGAGTCGTCTGGATTTCAGAGAGCAGCCCTCTCGCATTCTCCTGCCTCTCTCCCCTCAACCTGAAATCCTCCCCTGGGAGAGACAGACGGAGGGAGAGCAAGAAAGAGAGAGGGAGTGGGAGGAGTCTCGCGGTTCCTGACATTCTCTCATTATCCGGCCCACCGCAGCGCTGAGCGGAATGGATAACCGGGGTTTCACACAAATGAAAATTTAGATACCACAGTCGTCACAATTCAGACGCTGATTAAATCATATTAAGCCCCCAGCCAGGAAAGCCTGCAGCTGCTGTAGCACTATTTGAGGCTGGAACGGAATGCATACTTTTTAGTTGCTTGAGTGTAAATCATAGAGCTAATTTCCCTCAAAAAACAAGAATCAAGAGTCAGGAGGAAAGAAAAACGCACTAAAACATGGTGAGCGTGCACTGTGGGGCGTCCTGTAAAGCCTGAAACAGTCATTTAAAAGTCAGAAGTGTCGCACTGGATTTCAGTGGATTTTGTTGCGCCTCCTCATATGTCTTTGCATGTTAACATCACACACACAGGCTCAGAAAGAAGACCCAGCTCAATGTTCCAGTCTCAAATACAAAATCAGTGTTATACTAATGAAGATTTAATAAAACTGTAGGGAATTACCCTTTCTATCTTTGGAAGACACATAAATACATAAGTTTGACTGAGTTCTCTTTGAAATTCTCTTCAGATAGTCATCAGATTTATCTGCTCAGGGCAGGGATCCAAAGCACAACTCATGTTAAGAAATGTTATTTGATATGTTGCATCCAATTACACATTTCCACCAGAGTGGTCTACAAATCCTCCAGATCTTATATAATGTAGCTTTAAAATAGCTACGTAAGTTAGAAGAACATGTTTGGTTCCTGCTTTGCCGGTGCCTTCCAGCCATTACATTGATTTGGTAAATTCCATCAGCGGCTCACCTGGTTTAATTTAACGGAGGACTGATTTTTTGATAGTACCCATAAATAAAACTGGACTTTCGCAAGCAGAGGTTTAAAAATGGTTAACACAAAAAGTCCTGATTATGTGCATAATGCATTCTTCAGCGTAATGAGGTTTATGGTGAGAAGCTTGTATAGTATGCTCAGTGGCCGTTAATCCAGAAAGGCTGTAGATGCTGAAAGGAAGTATTCAGCTCTTTTCAAACTCACTTCTTGCTGTCTATACAGCAACATGCAACTAAAAATGTATTTCTGTACTAGCCTGTATGCTGCATTTCGCATTTAAGAGCATTTAAATTAAAATGTTAACATTTTATTGAGTGCCCTGACAAAGCACCATACAATACCCATAGCTGCTTGCTCATCCAACATGGAGAAAAAACGGATTGATTGTTGGTTTGATGTTAATTTTATAATGATACATATCAGTTTTAAAATCTGTTCAAAATTCTTCTCTCTTTTATGTTCACGTTTACCTACCAGCCAATAAAATCTGTTCATCTGCTACCCTGAGAACCACATCCTGCTTCTTTTTAAGATTGAAACGTGGTGCGCCTCGTGTTTAACGCAGCAAAGCATCTTCTGAATGCCCTCTTGAGTCATTCATAGCCAACTCTCAAGTAGTCTCAGGAGCCTGACATGATCTTATAACAAGAATACACGTCTGAGGGCAACATGTTAAACATTTTATGCTGGACAGCTGCAAATCCACCACAAACACGACTACAGCTATTCCTCTAGTGCATCTGGAGTAATCAATAACACAAGCAAAACCAGCTTGTTAGTGAAAGCAATGTTAGCTAACAGTGTTCAAACTGGATGTTTCAGAAAAACTGTTCGATTTAGTGTGAGCAGAGGCTACAGTGAAAAACAGTTCCTTAGCTGTCTAAAGTAAAGAATTACATAAAAAAAGTTTGCAAAAGTTTAAGTGGCCCTAGTCATTTGGTTTGTATAAGTTGAAAAGACGTCAGACTGAAATGTGATTGCAGTGTGGAGATATACAGAATATACAGTTTGTGTATATACTGTTTATCCGCTCAGCCTCTGCAGTTAGTTTTGAGCAGTAGTGTCTGACCATATTGCTATTAAGCATTTTGTTTTGTCTGGTCCCCAACCATGCGCGTCCTCCATGATTTTCTTCCTCACAGATCACATGCTCAGTGACGTACTGCACTGGGAGGACTTTGGGTTGTACTGGAAGAAGTTTGAGTTGTACAGGGAGGAGTTTGGGTTGTACTGGAAGGGGTTATGCTTGTATTGGGAGAAGTTTGGGTTGTACTGGGAGGAGTTTGGCTACTACTAGAGGAGTTTTGGTTGTATTGGTGGGTTTTTGCCTTCTACAAGGAGGGGTTTTGGTTGTATTTGAAGGAGTTTGGGTTATACTGGGAGGAGTTTGGGTTGTACTGGGACGAGTGCTCAATGGAATGAATGTGTTTACACCACTGTAACATGAGGCTCCTGAAGTGGTTAGACCACAATTTAAATGTGTCTTGGGTGCATTTATACTCACAGTTTTTTGTGGCTTGGCCTCATCCAGAAACAATCCTGTTGCTTAAGTTAACACATCCTATTACTGTTTATTTGCTGAATTCCACATAAACGTAAACTGTGACTTGTGCAAAACATATGCTGTATTCATCTTTTAAGATTAAGTAATTAAAAATGGTGCACTAGAATTAGCAGGAGAATGCCATGTTTAAGTGTGTTTCCTGCAGAGGATCCGTTCACTTATTTTCACCTAGTAAAAGAATGAAAGATGGAATTGGACTGGCTTATGGCTGAAGAAGAGTTGACTCCACAGCAGCTGCTACATGAATCCTAGAGATTTGTATAGTTTGAAGAAACAACTCAACTATACCAGGTTCATTACACTCAGTGCTTTGCCCTTTTTCACCCAACCCCTTCCATTCTTTCCATCCCTCTCTCTTCCCTGCATGTTCCTCAGCCAATTAAGCCCACTCCCCCTCCTCCTGAGCAGGTCGTGATATTACTTCCCAGCAGCCTTGGCGGTAGGGCCAGCTTTGCTTCAGGGCAGTGTTATTGCCTCTGTGAGGATTACAAAGGAACTGGACAATGGATTTATAGACATTGATTATGCTACTGCTCAGCTACTGGCTGGCCAGCTAAAGAGGGAGAGGAGGAGGGAGAGGGTAGACAGAGAGAGAGAAAAAGAGAGGAGGTGTAAACAAAGGGCTGCACAGCTGGACATGTTTTCTCTGCGGAGCGTTGAGGGAGCGTCACCTTGACTACCAGCCTGTCACCGGCTGCCCTGCAGGGCCTGGAGTGGACGCGATGTGAGACGAGCTGACCGGATCACGAGAGACGCTGGCCGTATCTCACAGCTCAGTGTTTACACGCTAGCGATGGGAAAAATAAACAGTTTTGCGCTTCTCGGCCTGAAAGATTCTGAATCAACATAATCAGATTTTTAGATACGAGCGCCACACACCGCCCGAGAAAATCATCAGCTTTTCCTTTACAGCTTAAATGTCCCCACAGTGCAGGTAACATCACGAAAAAGGAATACTTCATGGCTTCCCACCAGGGCCTGACTGATAGGGTTGATGTTGTGGCCTGTATTGGTAACGATTTCAGGTTTAAAAATTCTTATACCGCACAAAAATATTACCCAATACATTTTTATTCATGTTTTACATTTTCATTTAAAAAAGTTTCTACATAGTTTCTACATATGTCATCCTGTATATCTTATATATATTTTTCTGTATAACTTTTGTATATTCCTTTTTATATTTTAATTATTACTATTTGTATATATTCTAGCTTATGTTACTTTATTATTGTCTATTTATTGTTATGTTTGCACTGTGTATATATATATATATATATATATATATATATATATATATATATATATATATATATATATATATATATATATACACAGTGCAAACATAACAATAAATAGACAATAATATTTATATGATGCTGTAGAGTGATTATCTGAGCCTCACTCCAAGCATTTCAATGCATATATGTCTTGACATGATGTGCAAATGACAAATAAACTTGAAACTTGATCTAACAATACTAATAAACAACAGAAACTCTTAGGGAGAGTATTCTAGGGCAGAGCTACCTAGAATGCATAGCACTTTTGCTTTCTGCTTATCATTTCTTTATTTGCATGTTTTTCCATAGTTCTCTTCCTTAACATGTCTGTTAACAAAGAGTTATTTTGCTAAGTTCGAGGGCTTTATGGTGCAAGTGTAATATGTAGCGTTATAGCGTGTTTTTTTTTTTGTGTTCAGATTCTTGAGTTCAGCCTGCACTATTGCCATGTTGCCTGGGGCTACAACTGTCAAAAGTTTTGCATTAGGAGATCCAGAGATTAGAAGTTTGTATCCCGTCTGATAATGTGGCTAATTTATATGAGTCAAGTGCTATTTTCTACAGACAGCTCTAGCTGACTGGAACTTTTTAAATTTACTTTTAAATATATAACATGTTGATTTTTAGGAACTTGATCATTTACACAATTAGAACCGGTGTAGCAGTCTGATGTTTTTCTAGCAAGGGAGTGCTATTAGGTGTGTGTTTCATTAACAGAGTGAGAGATTTTCATGAAAAGGTTGCTCACTAAAAATGTAACTGTTACACTTTCTTTAAAAAAAAATGCAATAAATCAGCTGTTTTTTTTTTCAGTTTTTGGCATACAGTTGCTCTTTACATTGTGTGTAGATTTTATGATGACTGGGTCAAAATTGCTTTAAAAAGAGTCTGATTCCATTGACATGCCTTTAAACTGAAGTATGTTTATTTCTCCTCCTGTAATTATTTTGTAGATGAGGTTTAGTTATGACAATATACTCTAACAGAATAGAAAGCAGGTCTAAGCTGCAAAAAGAGACTTTTAATTATAGCCTACTATACCAACAGTACTGTCCTATTAAAGTTTTAAGTGGGAGCATTTATCCAGATAACACAGAGCTTATTGACCAATCAGAACTAGCAGCCTGGCACACTAAATTCATCACAATATTAGTCAGAAAAATTACAGTTAGGCATTTTCCCAGATGATACAGTTCTGTATATGACTATAGAGATTATAGTAGCACCTCAGCACCCTGAATCAAAAATCCAAGCCCACATACACACATGTATACACACCCATGGTTAACTCACGCACTCACTCACTCACACCCTCCTGGCCACCTTCACTGGGTTTTTTTTTTTTTTTGCTATTGACTGGGTGGTCGTGGGTGGGCTGGGCTGTGACAGCCAGGCACAGAGGATCAATTTTAGCGCTTGTCAAAACCAAGGAAAGCCAAGTAAATCAGCTGAAGAAGAAGAAGAAAAAACACAGGGACGAACGGCGAGACAAGAAAGGAAGTGACCCAATATGAGCATGTCGCCTCAATGTCAGATGATAAATCATATCGAGCACGTCTGATGATGCTAATGCTGCAGTATTTCCCCCAGCCGCAAAAAAAAGGGGGGCAACAATGGAGCCCTAATGAAAATCAGCAGGCAAAGAAATGCGGCAACACAGACGGCGGTGCTGATTGCCATCAATTTCCAATTTGCTGGCACAAGGAGAAAAATGAGCACTGTTTGCATATCTGATTATTGCATAAATCAAATCTTGATTTAACTTTTTCGCAGGGAAGTCATATATAAAAGAAACAAAGCCGCACAGAGGCAAACAGAGGAGCTCCCCACCTTCACACGTCTTCAGCTGAGTTGCGCTTTTTCTCTAGATAGAAGTTTCAAAGCAGTGAGTGGCTGTGTTGCAGGTCTGATTGAGTTTTGTGTACCAGGATGCAGTGAACGCAACCGTGAAAGCCCCTGCTGCTGCCTGTCTTGTCTTGAGCTTCTGTTTGCTGCTTCATGATGCTTCCTTTATAAATCAGCACATTACTCCATGGCATGTGCACAACATCTTTGGTACAGATCAAAGTACGAGCACCTCTTTTCCACTTCCTTGCATTTTTACTTCCACAGCCTCTCCTGTTGCGTCCTTTTTGGCTCCGTTCTTTGCTGAAGTGAAAACACTGCATTGTTTTGGTCCCGTCAAGGTATCGAACTCTTAAGACCTGGAGGCAAACTAGAATCCTGAATGCCAAAGTTGGGAAAGCAAAGGCTGCACGCTTAAACTTTAACAGCTCTGAGACATTTTGATCCGCAGTACTCTCGTTTCTCCATTCACGTTGTTTGAGAATAAGGTCAAATTCATTTCAGGTAAATGGCAGCCATAGTGAATGTAAATAATATTCCTTTTATTTATGATTTATGGACTCTGCAGACTCTGCACTAACCGAGGAATGCACAGTCATATTGCAGTCAGCTTAAGCAGATATTTGATGAAGGAATGCAGTTTTGGTAGTGTTTAATTGTTTATTGTGCTCTAGAAGAGCAGAACATTCAGGTGACTTTGCTCTACAGTGTGTGCTATGGAGGTGCCAGTATATTAATAAAGAAATTTTGGGTTCTTATTACAGTTTATTATAGGAAGACAGGCTAACAGTTAAAAAAATGGCTGCACTTATTGGATAGAAAACTGTTTACACATTTTCACAAGACTTCCAGCCTTCACTGACCTGAATTCCCTTGAGTTTGAATTCCCTTATTTGATTTTTTTTTATTCTAAGTGAGTGAGGATGCACATTCCTAATCAGCGTTGGCAGACATAAACAAGTATCACCTGAAAATAATGGCTACAGTCGTATTGGAACGTTTAGGTGGAATAAATGATATTTATTTTTCAAGTGAAACCTTTTAATTACTTATGTTTAGTTTTTGCTATGTGTAAATAAAATTATAACAATGCATGGAATTCAGCTAGGGTGTGTTCAAACTGTTGCACACAAAATGTTGTTGCACCCCTACACTAAACCATGGTTAGACATAGCACAAGATCTTTCTGCTGCAATCAGCTGCATTGATTCTGGAAGTTTAGAATAAAATTATTTAGTACGTATACACTTATTGTGGAACTGAGTAAAATTCTTAGACTGTTATAGACTAGTTTCATTTCTGTACTCCATTACCGTGTAAATAGTTACGCCAGTGGTTGGCATAGTGTACTACACACTCTGTCATGCACCCGAAAGAGTCCTTGGGCAAGATTTCTTACCCTACCATTGCCAAGCTCTGTAAAAACTCTGGATTTCACTCTGGAAGTCACTCCAAATGCTGTAAATGTAGTCATATTTGTCTGTAAAGCCTTTAAAAAATAATCCAAACTGATCTAATTATATTATATTCATGATGCAGTAAACCATTTCCTACACAACTGTAATCTAATCAAGTCATTGCAAGTTCATTGCAAAGCTATTTGTGGCTCCTCTTAAAGTCTTAGCAATCTGTGCACCCTAAATCTAATGTTTCTTCAAGGATTCTTTAGACAGTGGTACAAGACCTTAACAAATCAAACAGCGATTTGAAATCTTAGATGGTTCTTTGCACTAGTAAATGGTTATTTGCACTATTAAGTGGTTATTGTTTATGATGGAAAACCTATAGAGCATGAAAAGAGTTCTGCTGTTACTGTTTTTTTTGGTACTGTATAACGTTTTTGCTAAGAATGTATGTTTGCGTGTTTTCCTTCCCAGGAGGAGCAGAACCGGGGCAAGCCGAACTGGGAGCACTTGAACGAGGACCTGCATGTCCTGATTACGGTTGAAGACGCTCAGAACCGTGCCGAGATCAAACTGAAGCGGGCCGTGGAGGAGGTCAATAAGCTACTGGTGCCTGCGGTGAGTGAAGGCCGCAATTTATGTCACTTCTTGGCGCAACCCGTGACTCTTGCTCTTCCACTAAAATGCTTTTTCACAGAGCACGGCTATTTTTTACCACCCAAATTGATGTCTTGCAAGTGGCATGGAAGGGCTCATCATGAGACTACGTATGAAAACAGTGCTATGAACGTTGCCTTGTGATGATACCACTGTCTAATGTACGAGATAACAGATGATAAAAGGTGAAGCTGAATTAATTTGCTGTATATATCTATATAAGCGATATGTTAAGGTCCATGTGTGCGTGTATATGGGCTTCCTATACCTTTGACCTATACATTTACCTTGCAATTTCCTTAAAGCCATTTCATGTAGCTTTGGGCGCTTATTAGAGTGTTCATTTCACTCAGGGCCGCATCATAAAATCAGCAGACAAAGTGTTTGCCCTTTAAAACCAATTATCTCTAATTGCATGGCTTGGCAGTCCACAGTACGCCTCAGCAGAGTAGCCGATCATTCCCTGATGTCGGATTAACCTCAGCAAATAAGTCTTTTGTCACTATTTTTTAAATCCCTGGGTGTTTTAATTGTGTGCGTATGTGCTCATTTGCACTCTCCTTTTAGGCGGTACACATTTCCCCCTTTCATTTACATTCACCGTCATGTCACTTAATGAGAAGGAAGCGAAATCTTCTCCCGTCACCCCTGAGAAAGGGGAAGTGCTGTTTTAGGGCCGCTGGTTGTGTAATCTGTTTTAGATTGCTGACATTCTTTGAGCTTTTCCTTTTAAAGCTTTCAGCTGAGCTAATAAGAAGGAATGTGCAGGAAGAAGGGCAGGGCAGTGACCACAGAGCTGGGTTACTTCCAGAGTGGATTGAGTCAGCATAGCCTTGTAGCGTAAGTGTGGGCGAGAGAGCAAATGGTCGAGACATTGAGAGAATTGTACAATTTACTGATAAATCAAAAGCTCTCTTTTTTTATAGCATTTGAAAACACCCGCTTGCATTGTGGGAAAATTTGGTGAAACTTGTTACATTCATTTTTATTCTGACCCTTTAATTTAGCAGTCCATTGTAGATATTCAGTTCATTCATTGTTAGTATGTTATTTTAAGCCTTAGTTAATATTAACAAAGCGAGTCCTGCGAGTCGTCCTGTAAACCCTGACGTAGTAATTTTAAAGTCAGAATTGTCAGGTCACATTCTGAGATCTTTGGATTACGTCCTATGTCCTAATAACACAACGCACGGAGGCTTAAAAAGAAGCCCTGTAGATGTTTAGGTCTCAAAGGCAAAATTAATGTTATCCGGTGAAGAGAAGAAGTAGGTCATTCAATCACATCCCGAAAGATACAACCTTTACTAAGTTTTGACTGAGTTCTCCTTGAATATTCTTCATCCACTCGGGAGAAGGGTCAAAAAAAGGTTCTTCCTCACATTGTGTACAATCTGACATTTCTGCTAGAGAGGTCTCCACAGCCCTAAATCATACATCCTTAAATTCAAACAAATATCTGTTTATTTCAGCTGAACATTAAATGTGAATTAAATGCTGAATCTAATTCCTACCTTAACTTCAACCCAAAAGCTAAACTTAGCCTACTGTTATAACGATATAACATATTTTCCCACTTTACCTTACACTGAAGCGGACATGGGAGGAAACACAGTCATAGTGTGTGAGTTGAAGGAATTGATTTAGTAGGAACAGAATTCTGCATGGCACCCAAACTTTGATGTTTTGCAGTTGCTGAAGCTCATGCCGTCTTCTTTTAAGCCGTTCCTCCTGAGACCATTTAAAAACTCATGCTTCATATGATGAATGAGATCTGAGATTTCTTTAGTCTGATTTTTTCATGTTTAACTTCATGTTTAACCTGAAGTGTATTTTTTTCTAGCATGTGATGTGGTGTGAAGATATCCTGTACGTCTGCCTTAACAAAAGCAGCTTTTCATAAAGGCATGACATCTGTCTGCCGCACCGATCATGTTTAACCAGGGCAGCAGTGTTTCTAGAACACTCTCTGCTATGTTAGGTACAATGAATGCAGAAAAAGTTGGAAATCACATCATCCAACATGTTAAAAGTAAAGTTTATTTCATTGTCTTCATAAAGAAAACTACCATCACTCCAAACAGTTAAACGGTCATCTTGGCCAGAGAGAGCAAATGCACCTGTCTAGGGAATCTCTACAATCCTCCACCTCCGTTTAGCGTAATTAGGTCACATGATACCTTAAACGGAGGTCATGTGATATGCGTGTAGCTTCATGGAGGTCAGGGTCATTGGATTATGTGAGCCGCCACTGATGATTTCAAAGCTGCAGGGAGTCCACTAACAGCTAGGGCATGACCGGTGAGGCCCGCCTCATTGATTTCATTAGCCGCTGGGCATTAATGAAGAACACAAGACTGCAGGGGTCAGCCTCTGGAGAGCCTGGCTGCAACTGGAGTAGGCACTGTGTATATTAGCACCATTAGCATGGAGATCTACATTCATTAGGGGGAGCTACAACTGTGATTACACATGACACTTGTTTGTGTGTGAGAGTGAGAAATAGAGCGAGAGAGAGAGAGAGAGAGAGAAAGAGAGAGAGTAGGAGGTGAAAGGAATTATGGAAGTGCTCTGATCAGTGTTTTTTGCTTGCAGCTGGTTTGGATGCAGGTCCACTAAAATGAATACAACAACAAGGGTCACTGCAAAAATGCAAAAAGAGAATAAAATGATTCTTCAAGGATTTGCATTTGTCAGTTAACCAGATAACTTGAGCCAAATTCAATAGGAGGTCCCTTCCTAGGGGTGGTCTTTTCTTTTGGAATATCTTATGCTCCTCAATGAGGAATCCTGCTTTGTGAAATGGACGCCTGCAGTGCCTCTGCTGTGCATCCTTCAGTATTTTAGTTGCTCCAATAATCCTGATCCAACTAATCAGAGTAAGACATCCTTCTTAAATTTAATCAAACTTCTTAGAGCAGAAAAAAACACTGAAATGTGGAAGGTGGTGTGGAAAGTAATGTGGAAGGTAGTTTGGAAGGTAATGTAGAAGGTAGTTTAGAAGGTAGTGTAGAAGATAGTTTGGAAGATAGTGTGGAAGGTAGTTAGGAAGGAAGTGTAGAAGGTAGTCTGAAAGGTAGTTTGGGAGGTAATGTGGAAGGTAATTTGGATGGTAGTGTGAAAGGTAGGGTGGAAGGTAGTGCGGAAGGTAGTTTGGAAGGTAATTTGGATGGTAGTGTGAAAGGTAGGGTGGAAGGTAGTGCGGAAGGTAGTTTGAAAGGTAATTTGGAAGGTAGTTTGGGAGGTAATGTGGATGGTAGTGCGGAAGGTAGTTTGGGAGGTAATGTGGATGGTAGTGCGGAAGGTAGTTTGGGAGGTAATGTGGATGGTAGTGCGGAAGGTAGTTTGGGAGGTAATGTGGATGATAGTGTGGAAGCTAGTGTAGAAGGTAGTGCGGAAGGTAGTGTAGAAGGTAGTTTGGAAGCTAGTGTAGAAGGTAGTTCGGAAGGTAGTGTAGAAGGTAGTTTGGAAGGTAGTGTAGAAGGTAGTGCGGATGGTAGTTTGGAAGGTAGTGTAGAAGGTAGTGTGGAAGGTAGTGTAGAAGGTAGTGCGGAAGGTAGTGTAGAAGGTAGTTTAGAAGGTAGTGCCTTCAGTGCTGGCTAAATGTTTGGATGAAACCAAAATTGACATACTTATGTGTAATAAATAGAACTCATCATAGGTTAAAAGTATTCCTGCATCCAGTAGGGAAGACAGACACGAGCAATGATGCAGCCATGCAAAGCGACTGGTAGGTTGCTACTTGTTTAAGTTGTTGCTGTCTAGGATGCGTCTGTATATTGATGCCATTCTTCTGAATTTGTCCCCAAAGTGAAACCTCATTTATCCTGAAGCCAAAAAACATTCATAAAGGCAAAAACGTTTCTCTTGCTCTTTCATTCACTGCCTGTTCATTCCAGCACTCTGTCATTTATACACTATTATAAGACACATACTCAGTATTATTGTACACACAAACAACAAAGGTTCAAATCATTCTGATCACAGAGAGCTACATCCACTACGTACTTTTAAAACAGATTTTAAATCTCTGCTTTTATTTTACACATACAATATCTGTATCAGAGTTAAAACTATGACATACAAACTTTCTGATTCTAGTTTTGACAGAGCTGTTGTGTCTCTGTTGTACTCTTAGAATCACACCAAAGTGGAGCTGGGCAATATTTATATATTGTGCCATTATCATGATACATTTCAGCATATTGTGGACTGCATCGTCCCTTCATTCACCAAAAGTGTCTGCAGTGGTAAAAAGCAGCGCTAACGTCAACACTTGCTCTTCCTCTACGTATATCAGTTCTTTTCTTTGCTGGCAAATGTGGATTTCTGGTAAGAGCAGCCAGCAGTAATCCTTATAATACATGCTCACCAAAAATGCAGCCATTGAATTGTTTACTATTTCTTTAATTGGTTGCCCGTCCTTAAACGATGTGACCTAATCTAACATGATTAATAAGAGATTGGAATACATCTTCAGGCAGCAATACTTCTTCATTCTCTCATGTTGGACTGATTCTATCACTCACTATCACCTCTTGAAGTAAAAAATGGTATTACAGGAGATTGGGGATAACCGGATAGCATTCCAGCTTCAGAAGATATTTATGCAATTTGATAAATAGATGTCTCTGATGTACCAACAAAACGTTATTTCTTCACGTTCTGTTAATAGCTTAAAATCCTACTGTCTTACCTGTGCATTAAAATATTGTGATACATATCACATACCCAAAAAATGTCTTATCAGTCATCATGCACCAAAGTGACCATCATATCAGTTTAGTAAACATATCTTTTTATCTGTCAGTATTTTCCAAATGACTGGGTGACTCCAGCTCTGGCGTACTGGTTTTGATACACTGGCCAGCAATATGTCACTCGATGTCATGCTAACTCTTTATTTTTTGGGTCACCTGCTTGAAGGTTATTGCTGTCTGTGGAGCTTTGCTGTGTTCCTGGCCCTGCTGCCCTCCTACACCCTATCCTGAACTCTGACCTCATGTCTGATAGCACTGACCACTGGTCACCCACAGGATTACAGACAGCTGAGAGAGGTCCCTCTCACTTTATTAACCCACCCCTTTCCCGCAGTGTGAGGTTTCAGTGAAGAACCCTCTCCTGTGTCCTGAGGTAAAAGCCATTAGCGCCTCCATGTTTGCCTCCAGGGGCTCGTCTCAGACAAAGAGTCGGGGAGAGAGGGGCTGTTTTTCTCCTCTGTGTTTGTGCAAAGATCAGGGCTGCCAGTGTGCTGCTCCAGCTCATCGAGAGAGCGCCTAATCCCCGGCAAAATTTACATACAGATTGAAGGCGTCCCGTGGCATTTGAACTGCCAGCCCTGCTCCCTGGCGGGCAGGCGGGTGGGTGGGGCAGCCCAGCGTCCAAGAGGCTTGTGGGAAATGCAGCAACTTTAATGACACGCATTAGCAGAATTCCCATCGCACTGGGACTTGGCGTAGGGAGGCCGGCTTTAGAGTGCCACTCATATGCTAGTAGGAGGTCTGTTTCTACCTGCCCCACAGGACGCCGGCTGTAGTACAGCTTTAATTGGCCCTAAAATATTGAACCCAAGGTGTTGGGGTGGGAGGGGAGGTAATTTGCCAAAAATATATTTTTGCAGTACTAGGTAGTTTATAGAGTGTTTTAAAAAGTTTGGGCACCAGTCAAAAGTTTTAGTACACTACCAGTCAAATGTTTTAGATCACAACCAGCCAAAAGTTTTAGATCACTACCAGCCAAACATTTTAGATACACTACCAGTCAAATGTTTTAGTACACTACCAGTCAAACGCTTTAGGTCACTACCAGCCAAACGTTTTAGATCACTACCAAACAAACGTTTTAGTACACTACCAGACAAACGTTTTAGATCACTACCAGTCAAACGTTTTAGTACACTACCAGACAAACGTTTTAAATCACTACCAGCCAAACGTTTTAGATGACTACCAAACAAACGTTTTAGATCACTACCAGTCAATCGTTTTAGTACACTACCAGCCAAACCTTTTAGATCACTACCAGTCAAACGTTTTAGATCACTACCAGCCAAACGTTTTAGATCACTACCAGTCAAACGTTTTAGTACACTACCAGTCAAACGTTTTAGTACACTACCAGCCAAATGTTTTAGTACACTACCAGCCAAACGTTTTAGATCACTACCAGTCAAACGTTTTAGATCACTACCAGCCAAACGTTTTAGATCACTACCAGTCAAACGTTTTAGTACACTACCAGTCAAACGTTTTAGATCACTACCAGACAAACGTTTTAGATACACTACCAGACAAACGTTTTAGATCACTACCAGCCAAACGTTTTAGATCACTACCAGTCAAACGTTTTAGATCACTACCAGCCAAACGTTTTAGATCACTACCAGTCAAACGTTTTAGATCACTACCAGTCAAACGTTTTAGTACACTACCAGTCAAACGCTTTAGGTCACTACCAGCCAAACGTTTTAGATCACTACCAAACAAACGTTTTAGTACACTACCAGTCAAACGTTTTAGTACACTACCAGTCAAACGTTTTAGTACACTACCAGACAAACGTTTTAAATCACTACCAGCCAAACGTTTTAGATGACTACCAAACAAACGTTTTAGATCACTACCAGTCAATCGTTTTAGTACACTACCAGCCAAACCTTTTAGATCACTACCAGTCAAACGTTTTAGATCACTACCAGCCAAACGTTTTAGATCACTACCAGTCAAACGTTTTAGTACACTACCAGTCAAACGTTTTAGTACACTACCAGTCAAACGTTTTAGTACACTACCAGCCAAATGTTTTAGTACACTACCAGCCAAACGTTTTAGATCACTACCAGTCAAACGTTTTAGATCACTACCAGCCAAACGTTTTAGATCACTACCAGTCAAACGTTTTAGTACACTAACAGTCAAACGTTTTAGATCACTACCAGCCAAACGTTTTAGATCACTACCAGTCAAACGTTTTAGTACACTACCAGCCAAATGTTTTAGTACACTACCAGCCAAACGTTTTAGTACACTACCAGCCAAATGTTTTAGTACACTACCAGCCAAACGTTTTAGATCACTACCAGTCAAACGTTTTAGATCACTACCAGCCAAACGTTTTAGATCACTACCAGTCAAACGTTTTAGTACACTACCAGCCAAATGTTTTAGTACACTACCAGCCAAACGTTTTAGATCACTACCAGCCAAACGTTTTAGATCACTACCAGCCAAACGTTTTAGATCACTACCAGTCAAATTATTTCCTAACAAACAAATGTAATAAAAAGAAAGAAAAAGAAGTGTAGCCGTGCCTGTTGAAGTTATAAGGAATTTGTCAGTCAGGAGTGCTTTGTGACTGGGACTCAAGCCAGTCTGAACAGATGACATTTACATATTTCAGTAATAAATAAACAGGTTGGAAAATGGTTGTGTAAAAAGCAATTATGGTGCATACATCCACCCAAGTGTCATATGTAGCAGAAATCTGAACGTGTAGTTTGACTTTTATTCGATTCGAGCTTTACATATATTTGAGAAATATTATCCAAAACTGATTAAACTATGGCAATAGTTGGGTCCCATCTGGTTTGGACAAGTTCCAACCATTAGACACGACTTCAGACGCTGAAGATCATGTTATCCAGTCCAGCCATTATTATTACCATCATCGTCACTCCTATAATCAGCATTCTCAGCAGCGGCTGGCTTGGCGCTGGCTGCAGCTCGGTGACCAGCAGGACGCTGGTAACACAGTCAAAAGCAATTATCATCAATGGCTTTGTGGCGGAAATAAAAAACGCCTTACTGCAGACAATCGCACCTGATTGTGCTGACAGAGGCAGCGGTCCATGCAGGCACACCCCCTGCGCAATTCACACAAACAACAAACAACACACTGCCACAGGAAAGAGAACTCTGCCACTGCCTTGTGTCAGCGACATTCGGCCTGCGTCGCTGCGTGCCACTGCAATACTTTGAAGTTGGGAAATGTGCAGGGTAATATTGCTTGTAGCTTCTAGCTTGGCCCTTTTTTCTTTCCTCTCTTGATGCACTTTCTTCACGGACTGGATATTCCTCATATCTGCAAGCAGAAATGCCTCAAGTCTACAAAACTCCACGGGATTGCTTCTTTTTGGCCTCTTTTCCGAGGTCTACCATCTGATATAAAGCTCCCAATGATTCATATTCCTTCATAAACAGGGCCAATGTCACTGCGGCTCTTGGACCAATGAGCGCAAAATTGCAGCAGCGTCCCTGAGAATCTCTTTTTAAGAGAAAAAAAAAATCAACATATTAATGTCCGCACTGAGAACATAAGCCAGAAGCGTTTTTCTTTCTCAGCCTCCATCAAGCGAAAGTCTCTGTGATATCTGTAGGGCGTTAGCCACGCTGGCCCAAGCTGGTTCGTTTCTGAAGGGACCACTTTAATTAAAGTCCTGTCCGCCAGGCTCCTCACGGTGGCTTCCAGCTACAGTTGGGACTGATAAAAGACAGCTTTAATTGTCAAAGCTGGAGATGAAGTGGAGTTTAAAGGTTTGGGCAGCTGTTATACACAGGTACGCCACGCACGCACACTGTCTGGTCAGCAGTGTGACGGAGAAGACAGATGAACAGCGAGGCCCTCAGGTGCTGCAGATCCTCCACCAGCTCGGCCTGTCGCTCGCTCAGCCTTGGCTCCTTTGGCCCGTGCAGTCCGTGCTCAGCAATTTTGTGTCAGAGCCCGTGGCCTCCAGGGGAGAGCAGTAGATGTTGCTCCATGTGTTCTTAATCTGGCCATTGCATCAGTCTCAGCCTTCCATTACAATACAGCTCTGCATCACTGTATCACAGTACAGACCGAAAGCATAGAAGCAAGCAATGATTTTTAAAGTTTACAAAATATATTTGTCAATGTATGTATGATTTTTCTGTATTTTTCTTTTTTTGACATAGCTTATACTAAACATATTGATCTGTTTAACTAATTTCTAGGCCTTGTTTCTTGTTTTATATAATTATGTTGAGTAAATTGATGCAGTTAGCAGATCTTTTTTTCCCATGTTTCAAGCATTATTTCTTAAGATTATCACTAGGTGCAGGTTTTAGGCCTTTCAGCTAAATTCACATTACTAGGTTTATAACATCATTAACTTAGCAGCACAAGTCTTTATCGTAAAGACTGTTCCCTCTAAATGTGCTAAATCATTTGTTACTACTACAGTAATATTGCAACGGCTGTTGCAGAGCTGCTGTGGCTAGATGATGACAAGGATCACATGGATTCTGATCTGCATGTTCTCTTTAAGGTTGCATGTTACAAAGCGCATATGTGTCTTTCTAGGATCACATATTAAAGGCTGCATTCACATTTCCTGTGGCAAAAACCTATTTTCAGAGACGTGTGGACACATGTATCAGGGTTTTTTTTGTATACGATCTGAGACACTTATATACAGGCCTAGATTATATTCATATTGGATACATGGTCGAATGACCACGATGAGAATGGCCAGCTTATTTGTTTCTTGCATACAGAACTAACATGATGAGCCAACATGGCGATGATAACTGGCTAACAGAGTGATTATGCTATATTTCATAACAGTGTTTCACCTTTTATTAACTAAGTGAACAAAACATGATGTTAGTGTAGGTTGACCTGGTCATCAGACATGTTGCAGTAATCTTCAGAGGCAGACTTTAAAGCATGCACAGTTCAGAGAGGTCATTCAGAAGGGTTTGATGTGAAAGGGTTAACTGTAAAGAATGTTTTTTACAGTGGTGAAGAGCTATAGGAATTTTATTTACTATCCAAACTGACCAGTAAACATACCTGTGTCCTCTAATTGTGTCATGTCAGATGTCAGTTGATGGTAAAATATAAAATCTGGAAAAGTATTTGGGACTATATTTCCTTATAACACATTACATATACCTTCCAACATGAGAGCATCAAAAATGACCTCATCTTAAAACTATTATTAAACAACATCCCTGAATCAGACACAGTATTTATAACCTTTTCATGTGATAACTTGAGGGAGGAGGATGGCTGGTTCCTGTTCTATCCCAACAATTCTGACTCTCTAAATATCTCTAGGACAGAGTATCTAACACTAAACCCCTCTGAACAACTTTGTTTACATTGTTTATATCATAATTATAGAGAAAGTTGGAAAACTTGTTGGACCTCCCCTTTAAGTTTGCATGTTTTATTGAAGCGCTGCCTGTAATCTACAACATGCAGAGTGAAATATGTCATCCAAATGTTTGTTTAAAGCTCTGTGTTTAGGCTGTGATACGTAAATGTGCACCACAGACTTTCTTGTTGCACGTCATTAACCGCCACTCCCCGAATGATGGAAAGCAAAACATGAGAAATCCGATCTGGCCAGTCAGACTGAGCCCAGCACCTACAAATCTGGCCTGAGAAAGTCTTCACTTCATTCCTGATAGTTTAGATTTCCTGGCTCTCTGTAGGGTCAGAGCCGGGTGTGAGCCTCAAGGCAGCCTCCAGGTTTTTCTCCCGGGGGGACGTGTGCATTTGAGTATGTGTCGGGGTGGGGAGCTTTGGATGTTCAGTGTGGGGATTCCCGTCCTGAGATCAGCCCCAAACGCTCTCCCAGAAACACTGAGCTTTAACAGACACACGCTCATGTTTTAGACCTTGAGTGGACATAAAAGCAGATGAGTCCCTGCGGGCTGCTGCTGTGTGTGTCGGTATGTGTGTGTGTGTGTTTGTGAGTGCAGTTGAATGGTGGAATAAAAGACGCGGTGGTTTGTGGGAGTTCCCATCTGTTCACCGCACTGCACAATAGGCTCCATCTTGCATGACATGTTTTTGTGCCGCTCGCTGCTTCTCTGAGTGGCTCAGCCCAGGCAGGGAGTCGCTCTCTCTCTCTCTCTCTCTCACTCTCTCTTTCACCCCTGCCTCTCTGTGTGGGAATGGGGTTGCATGTGTGGGAGAGAGCATCTCATTCCTTCCCTCCCTCTAATCGTTTAGATGTGTGTGTGTGTGTGTGTGTGTGTGTGGTACACTGCCTGCTAAAAGTTTGGGGACACTACTTCCTTTTGAAATTGCAAGTTATATTAAAGTTCACTTTCACTTTTCAGAGAAGTAGGACTTTAGATGTTCACCAGGATCAGCCTGAACAGCATTTTACAGGTTTTGAATTTGTGACGTTAACAAATGCGTTCTTGGATTCTCTGTGTCAGTGTCTCCATTTTAATAAACATTCATCCACACCAGAAGCTCCAGATTCACATCTTACATCCACCAAAACATGAGCCTTTCAGAGCTATTACAATTTTTTATCTGTTTTTTTTTCACTTGGGCATCAGTAGGGCTTTAACTCCAAAGCTGCCCAGTCAAATATATATGTTCACACTTGCTGTAGAATTCTAAACTGCATGTAATGTGGTGATTGACATGATGTTGCTATAGCGGTAGTTGCAGAGCAGGTCCTGTGATGTACTAGTAGTGTGTAGATGAGACTTTTCTCTGACAGTCGTTAAAATTCAAGAATTTAATTTTTCACAATAAACAAAACTGCTGTAAAGCTGCTGTAAATAAGAAAAACATGATTTCCAGGGGTATAAGAAAATATCGAAATATTGAATATTGCAATATTATGTTTAGTGATACTGTATCGATTCTTAAAAACAAAGTAGCGATTATTAAAAAAGGTTTACATGCAGTGATTCCTGACAGACAGTGAATCATTGTGTGTTGTGTTTAAACCTCTGCGCACTAGATGGCAGTGTTGAAATCCTTTTTCAGCTCCACTCCAACATAAACAAGCAGCACAAGGGTGCAATGCTATTGTAAGCTTTGGTAAACCACGATGAATCACTTTGCTTGCAGTATTGCAGTATATCGCAATATATTGAATTGTGACCGCTGTATCACAATACGTATTGTATTGCCAGGTTCTTGCCAATACACAACCCTAATGATTTCATTAGAAAATAAAGGAGAAAAGAAAGAGCTGATATTCCCCTTAAAGGCACTGTAGAGTGGAATGGAAACACATACACACATACAGTTTAAAAACTGATCAGTGCTGACTTCACAACAAGGAGATGAGATGTACAGGGTTTAGCAGTTTTATAAAGGTAGTACAGCACAACAGAGCAGTAGCACACAGTGAGACTTGCAGAAAAGCAGTGATAATTAAATGAACTGTAAAGCAAACAGACTCTCTGTTTTTTTATAAGTTAATAAGTTATGACTTGTCTAGGTTAGAAAAATTCACCAAGGTGACAACATTCATTGAGCATTTGTCTTTAGATTAGCTGCCTTTCTTTGTATAAAGTTCATTTCATCTACTGGCCTTGAGGACTGGTAGGGTAATAATGCCATATAAAAATTCAAATATCAAATTAGGCCCAGATGCCCGTCTATAACAAAATCCACCTGATTATTACTCTATAATATTTTCAACTGACAAAGAAAATGCCATTGCTGTCAGAATGAAGAACCTTGTATCTCAAACACGCTTTACAGGAGATGGCAAAAACGTGCTTTACCTTTAATGTAAGTTCATGTAACCAGATTTTTTTCTATAGTCACGTTGAGTCTTTTATTTTATTCCTTTCATCATCATATACACACACAGTGTAAAGGCCAACACATGTTTGCCAAAAAAAAGGTATGTCAAAAACAAAAGTGGAGTCACTAGGTTTTGTTCCATCAGCAGCGTTAGATAAAACCACTTTGAAGAGCTGAGCATCTACAGTTTTTGAAGTGTACTGTGAGGGTTTTGGAAGTCATAAGTCTAGCCCCCTTCTTTGTACTCCACAACATGAATATTGCATCTCTGTTCCAGTTTGTATTTGGACAGCAGTGGGTAGATAGACTGAAGACAAGGTCTGTCACCCTGTGTGTGTGCGTGTGTGGCTGTGGTGGATGTGCGAACAGCGGGAACTTCTTCTCTCTGGTCACATGATTGAGTAGTCATCCAGGTCTTTGAGGCTGAGGGAGCATCAAAAGGTCCTTTGTTTACAACTGGAGTGTGGAAATCCTGAGCAGAGCTCTCAGCTCCAGCAGGGCTGCATAATGCTCCCAGTGGGTCTCTCTCCGTTACTGTCTCCCTCACTGCACACGTTCTCCTTCCATCTCCCATGTCCACTTTATTGAGTAACGCGTTATGTTTCACAACTCATGTGGGTACAGTTGGACTTTCAGCGGGGAATAAAAGCCCGTCCGGCTGAGTTTGAGGCTGGAGAACGCGTTGCCTTGGAGACCTTTTGAGAAAGGCTCTTGCCCCATCTTTCAAGCATAAGGTCATATGACCATGAGACAGAGGGGCTTTAATCCTCCAGCCAAAAAAGCCCCCCACTTCACCATATTCTTACTTTGCCCGGGTAACAAGCACGTTGTAATGCTGGCTAGCTTATTCCAGGGTGAGCGATTCAAGGAGAACAAATGCAGTGACGCTCAAAGATTGTCTCTATAGTGTATGTTGGTAATTTAGTTTTAGTTTAGTTTAGTTTTGTTTTACTCCTCCGTATGTTTGTCATGCAAAAGTGTTAATTAATTATTTGCTTTTGTTACACAGTGTAGACTGACAACTGTAAGCCAGACGTTTTAGGATGAAATTTTTATAACAAGTTATAAAATAATAAATAATACACAGCTTTTATCTGTTTACAATAATCTCTTGATATCTTCTCATTAGAACACAACTGAACACAAGGATGCTAATTTTATTAAAACCTCATTGATAGTCGTCTAGGTGACAGTGGTGTAGTGGTTAGCACTGTCCGGGTTCAATTCCCGGTCCGGCTCATTCTGTGTGGAGTGTGTATGTTCTCCCTGTGCTTGAGTGGGTTTTCTCTGGGTACTCCAGTTTCCTTCCACAAGTCCAAACACATGCATGTTAGGTTGATTGGTCACTCTAAATTGCCCGTAGGTGTGAATGCGTGAGTGAATGTTGGCCATGTGTTGGACTGGCGAACCACCCATGGTGTACCCACCTTCGCCCGATGACGCTGGGATTGGCTCCAGTGACCCTGACTAGCAGGATTTAAGCAGCAGATAATAGATGGATGGATGATGGATGGTCTTCTACTGCTTTTCCAAGCATGTACAGCTTTGTTCATTCTTCTGAAAACATCTGAAAGTTGCTCATAGTTTACAGCTATGCCTACAAATTAGAATCTTGAATTGTTTTACAAGCAAGTAGCGTAATTTCATAAACAGTTATTTTATACACACACTAACACGCCACCATGTCACTGCAGTGCTGAGAACGACCCAAATAATAATACCTGCTCTAACCTTGGGGCTAACACAGTATACAGTGAATCAGATGAACTACAGTCTGTAAATGTAGAACTAGAAAGTGCTCCTATACGGTAAGTGGAGCTGATACAGTGGACAGTGAGTGTGAACTGAGGTGTTTATTATTGAAGCGCTGCATATATAAATTTGTAAGTTGACCAGTGTTTACAGAGGAAAAGCGATATGACAGTGAAAGAGTGAAAATGTAATATTATGTCGAATCACTCTCTTTATTCTCACCCCCACACCTCTCTCTCCCCACCACCGCCCATCGAATGCTGTCTTCTACTGAATGGCACATTAATTCCAGAGTAAGTGGAAGAATGTAGTAAAGATGCCGACTCCAGCGGCTCAGAAACCGATCCGGTTCAGCAGGAGCCTCCCCGAGGCTCCGCGGGAACGAAATGTCAGCAGTTGAAATAAAGGCACCATTCTCAACATGTACCTTCTGTCAGCGCGCGTCACTTTCTCAAACGCGCCGTTCCCGACTCTCTAATACACCGTTTGACTTCACTGAACGCTCGACGGCTTCCTCTCTCGAGAAGTCAGCGGCGCCCGTGTCATTCAGGGCTGTTTGGAAATCTCCTGCAGAGCCGCGAAAAGCAAAACCCTATTTTGACTCTTCAGATTGTGTGCTGATAGATTGTGGGATTTCACTCCATCTGTGAAACTGATTTTAGGAAGCTTCAGCACGGAATCCAGATACAAGGTCTGGCACCTGTGCTTTCTATTTGTTTTTTAAAAAGCCAGTCGCTGCAGACGTTCAGCTCTGACTCAGGATGCAACAGTGTGCAAATTAAAGACACATGAAAGATGCCTTTTGACGTGCTCGTCGACTCTAGTGACCCACAGGAAAAGCCAAAAACCACCTAGCAGGACTTGCGGGGCCTTCGGGGACTGATACGGCATCTCTAAGATCCAGCGCATCGATTTCTCTGAAATGAGGGTCTTTGTCTGGAGCTTTAGTTAGCTCGTTTGCTCTGTAGTTAGCCCTTCTTAAAAAGCGTTTTTCATTGTTCTCTCAAATCATTATCCATTGATATTGCTGCTGTTTAACAGTGCTTTTCATTCAGACTAGGGGGATGGTCCGTCTCACGCAGGGATTTTCGGAATTTGGATGCAGTTGGAGAATGAATTATAAAAGAAGGCATGCATTTTTAAAGGCCAAATTTGACTCGGATCTGTTGGTGAGCGGCTGGGACAGCCACTGGCTTCCAGTCATGCTGGAAAGATGAGAGGATTCTGTGTGTGTGATGTCGAACAGTTTCTCTCTTTTTTTTTTTTTCTGCCTGCCCTGTAATGTTTTGGACTTTGTGTCCAGCAGACTTGTCACAGCGGCGCTTCCCTCGTGCCTGTTTTTGTGTTTGAGGCAGGCTTTTATGAGCAGAAGGGAAACGATGGCATGTAATTATATGGAGAGAGGACCGAGCAGTCTGTGAGTGAGAGCGCGAGTTATAAGAGAGAGAAAAGAGAGTTTATGCTTTTATTTGAACCACAGCTTGCATCTGCGTGTGCGCACATACGCACGCACGCTAAACAATCAGAGTTCCTTCCGGAGTGATAAAGTGAGTCTCCCTGCCTGTCACTCAGCCTGGTGAGCAGTTAGCTGGGTTTAAATGGACTCTCTCTCTCTCTCTCTTTCTGTCTCTCTCTCTTTCTCTCTCTCTCTGTAGTCTCTTCAGTTCAAAGCCGGTTTGATGTATGAGACTTCCTCCTCCTCCTAATTACGGCTCTTTAATTCCAATCAGTAAAGTGCCTACGCTTTGACAGCCAGTCATTGCTTCAGCCTGCATTAACATTACAATTATATGTACGTGTATTTGAACTGCTTGTTTGAGAACATGCTTTACCCTGTGTGGCTGTGTGCGTGCGTGCGAGAGAGACAAATCATGAGTGTACATCCTTTATGCTAAAGACTCCGAGCTAGCGCGGTGTCTTGCTGTGCAGAACTGGCAGGCACAACAGCTTGGAACAGAAACGTACGAGGCGTCTATTCCAAATGCGGGCAGCTAATATGAATCAGAATCGCTACCAAAGACTCTTATTAACTCATTTTGTATCGTATACCCGGAGGCCTTGATTCCAAGACTTTTGTTGTGCTGCCATACAGAGGCTGGCTGACCCAAATCGAGCTCTTTGTGTGGTGTGCTTTAGTATAGCTTTCCACCGAAGCGGCGAAGAAAGATAAATTAGCAAATAGGTGAGCCGTTAGGATGATAACTGTGTCGATTTATTCCATATGCACTAGCGCACAGGAAAATCCATTTATGTGTATTAAGCAATGCACACTAGTCATCAAGGAAACAACAGGTCTGTATAAAACTGCGGGCTCCTCCAGGTTTAGCAGCTCTTGTTCTACATGGAACCCTTTGATCACATGGGTTTGCCTCGTTTTATTAGACGGACATCTATGGGATATGACTCTAATACAGACGACTACATGCAAATGTCAAAGGAATAGTCCCTATCTGAAGAATCTGTAGTATTAATACCAGGGGCAGCCGAGGCTTTGCACACAACCAAAAGAATTCTGATTCTTCAGTCTTTCTGCATAATTCAAAGAAGTCATTACACATTTCTTTACAGTGGTGATGATAGGAACTGGGGGTCCCAGTGTCTACAACACAAACACATAACCATTCTACCATTCAACACCACCAGTGAACCTACACAGTTTTATATGTTGACAATGGTAAAATAGTCATAGCTAATAAAAGTACAGTATGTCTTCTTTGTGGACTGTTTGTCATACAAAGTGTGCATGTGTGTGTAAATTACACTGCCCCCCATAAGACCTAATACCCCAACAGTTCTCAGTAATTTAGCAGCACAATTCTCCCTGAGCAGCTTTTCTTTTGCTTCATGGAGGATGTAGAAGTCAGAAATGGCTGTCACTGGTTAAGATGCATTAAAATTCTGTCGTGAGTTTCAACATACCAAGTTTTATGTTTGAGTGCATGACTGTGATACTAATGTTCAGTTATATTTTGTGTTTACTCAAAACACACTTTAATGTCCTATTACTGTCTAATTGCTTAGGTTAACATATTTAAGTGTGTTTTCTCTAAAGGCTATTTAAACTTACTTTTACTTAAAAAATCAACAAAACAAGTCATTAAAAGCAGACTAATCAGAGAAGCCTGAGAAACGCTTCTGTAATGCAGCGTGTGCTGGTGTTTATTGTGAGATGTGTGATTTCTCTGTTTGTCCAGACGGAAGCAGATAGAGTTTATTTAAAAGAAGGATTTTACATTAACATTCACTGAACATTAACAGCTCTCACATCCACACAGAGCTGTGACACAGGGGACGCGTCCACCTCTTCCAGTCTCAGAGCCAATTAACAGTAGCGCTCTGGCTCTGCTAGACTCTTCCTGATTACTGAGGAAGATACGCAGAGAGATCACACACACACACACACACACACACACACACAGTAATGCAGTTAAACCTGCTGCTGATTCACACTCACTCACACACTCTTCTCCCAAACGGGCCAGTACAGCGCTCCTCCCTCACACTAATTAACTACAACAGGTAGATAGGGGTCCCTCAGTCTCTCTCTCTCTCTCTCTCTCTCTCTCCTTCTCTCTCTCTTTCTCTCTAATCTCGGTCCTCTGTTCCCCCTTTTTTTTCTGTCTGATCTTTATCTCTCTTGTCTTTGTCTCTTTCTCAGTTTGAAGTATCTCTCTTTTGTTTTGTTACTCCTTTACCTTTTTCTTTTCTTTATCTTTCTCTTTCTACAGCCATTGTCTCCTTCTCTCTCTCACTTTTCTCTTTCTCTGTTACTCCTCTCTCTTTTTCTCTCACTTCTACACTACCTTTTTGTTGCTCTTTTCTCTCACTTTGTCTCTGTGACGCCTATTCTCTTCCTTTCTGTTTCTATTATGTTTGTCTTTTCTTTGTCTCTCTCTTTCTCTCTCTGTCTTTCTAGCTTGCTTTGTAAATCATTTTTCTTTTCTCTCTCCATTATATATGTCCAGAGTCTCTCTCTCTCTCTTTCTCTCTCTCTCTCTCTCTCTTTCTCTCTCTCTCTCTCTGGCTGTTTTCACTCTGATTGTAACCTGTATGTATGCGTGCGTGTGTGTGAGTCAGCGCCCTTTGTGTTTGTTTAGAGAGCTCAGTGCTCTCAGTGCTGCTGTACTGCTGCTCAGACACTACTCTATTCTGAAACTCACTAATAAATAAGGCTTTGATGCTTCTTCACAGCGAACGGAATATTTAAATCAGGCGTGTATTAGAGGTGCCTCATTATCTCAGGGCATTTTTCAGACAGCAAATTGCTCACCTTTTCTTCTCTGCATGCACACACGAGGAGATTTAAAAGGCACAGAGAGTGTTTTCTCTTCTTCAATTAGCAAGTTAAGCCTCCAATTACGTGACGCGCGGCAAGTCTGATCAACATTAAGAGTGGATTAAGATGCAATTATTCTCACAGGTCTATGAAGAGCTCCTGATGAGTGAGTGGTCAGTGCGTGTCTCTGTGCTTGTGTTTATGCATTTCATCGCTGTCTGAAAAAAGAGGAATGACATTTTCCTACATAATCTGTACATTCCAGCTGCCAATCAGAATTCCACGAGCAACAGGCCAGTAGAAACAGTCTACATTAAATTGTGTCACAGAAATTCCGTTTGAAGATACAGAGGTTATTTCCTTCCTCTGTATGGTCTCTCTTGGGCTGATAAGAGGTTTGATTTGACAGTGAGAGTGTGTTTGTGAATGTATGTGTTTTGATAGTGAGAGGCAGGAAAACAGTGCGTGTTCTTACGTGCGGCTCTGGTGTCAGTCTCAGTGGGAGATGATTCGACTCTGTGCAGCTGCAGTGGAATCTCACTTTCTGGTAAACTTCGCTCTCCACCCGACACACTGCCAAGGGCACTAAACTTCAGGCCGAATCCTGGACTTGTCCAGAAAGGCCCCCCCGTTAGCTAGACAGTCTCCATGTCTGCTACACGCTCCCAGCTCTGAGCTCCCTCAGCCTGAGGAATACAGATGTCCCCATCCGATCTGAAGGATCGCTATCAGAGGCATAATTTTAAAGGGCTGATATCAACGAAACACAAATTTCAGTTGCTTGTTGAAAAAAGAGTCTGAAGTAAAATTAGTAAAGTTTTAACATTTACCGTTCACTCCCCAGTCCACATGTGGAACCTGATGTCACAAGAACCAACTCATCCACCTGTTCAGCCTGCAGTAGTTTAGCTGTTTTCATGCATTTGTATCAGCTGTTGGTACGAGACTTGCTGTTTTGCCCTATTGCACTCGGTTTTTCTGGCTTTAAAAATTATATAAACCACAGTCATGTACTATTTAAGGATTTTTACGAATAATTCTGAATTATTTACAGTTTAATAATTCTTTAATTATTACAGCCAGCACATTAAAATATATACACCTATGCAGCCCAGAGCAGTTTAGCTCCACCCACTCTTGCTGAAGCAAGTCTTTACACATTTACACATAATGCATACTAATAAAACAGCCTCTTGTAAGGAGTAAAGCAGGAAATAGTCATAGAAGTGAACTGTTTTTGATACATAACTCAGAGATGTGTTGTGATTGGACCTTGAGGGGGAAAAATGTAATAAAAGAATAATACACAATGGGATCACCAGTCTTTCATTTCAGTCAAACAGGAGCACACCTAATATATCTAAACTCTTGTTTGGGGAATGAGACTTACAGAGTAAGCAGGTGGCATTGAGTTTTCTACTTGACTGATACGCCTGATGGCTGTTTAAAACTTAAGCGATTTAGCTAGCTGACTTTTATCAAAGCACTGACAAACAAACTGTATATGAAATATGAATATACAGCTATTATGTATTTAGAGGTAACACTGTGTATAAAATAAAGAAACAGTCACCATAGACATAGGCTAGTAGCATTTTAAAGTAACTGGCAGATTAGCGTCTCATCGCTATCAGGACAAAACCTTGTGTGAAAAGTTCATAATGTAGAGAGAGGTCAAATTAAATTAAGATGACTTGGAAAAAATATTTGTCCCATTAAATTCAATCCAAAATTAAACTGTATAATTATCAGTCAGACAGTGATGATATCTGATTTGATTGATTTTGTGTACATTGCTTCATAATTATCAATATATTCTTATTAATGGAATTTTTTGCTATTGGTATTTATAGCAGAACCCAATGAAAACAGCTAAACAAATTGTTGTAATCTCTACACTGAATATGTATGAAACGATTATCCCTGTAGTGTTGGAATATTAATATTAACATAAATCCTGAGATGATAAGCATACTTGTTGGTGTACTTTGCTTACACTGTTTTACAGTAAACCTGACTGTGCGGCAGTGCTGTGTTTAAAACTACACATCTCTGATTAAATTCTCAACAGGTTCTGTATAATAAACCGCTCAGATCAGGATCAGGAACCCCAAAGCGGCAGTGAGTATTCGGACTGCGCTGGGCGAGAGAGCACTGGGACCCTGTGTGGCTTGAGGAGACAGGAAGGGCTGGAGAGGGGATGAGGCGACTTTGTGGCGCATCGCCAAGTGTGTGCGTGTTCGTATTCACCCAGAGCAGCTGTGCACACTGGGAGCGGGAGACGCTCTTGGAGCGGCGGCGTCCGGTTTCCATTCACACAGCCGTGTCCTGCCCGTCCTCCTTCGGCCAGTTACAGCGCCTCTCTGTCCTTTCGGCCCACCGGCCCAGCCAATCAGATCAGGGCCTCGTCTGACTGGGACAACCGGCATTGTTGCCCTTGAAAAAGTGCTGCTAATAAGATCACGCACATAACAGGATCAGGCTTGAAGGAGGAGCAAATCTGATCATATTTTGTGCTGTTAAGAAGGCAATCGCAGAGAGTGGTGTGCACAGAGAGAGAGAGAGAGAGAGAGAGAGAGAGAGAGAGAGAGAGAGAGAGAGAGAGAGAGACAGAGAGATGGACAGACAGAGAAAGAGGGTGACAAGAAAGTAAAAGTTACTTGAAGGTCATGAGGCCTGTTACAGTGAAAATGATAGAGAATTTTAGTGTGAACTCCCTTTATGGTAGCTTCTTTTAAAACTTTGAGATAAAGTGTTCTGTTAATACATGAAGGAAGTAGAACGGGTTTCAAATTGGCCCATTCACCTGATATTAACCCAGTCGGGCTGCTGTGGGAGGTGTTAGATAGAAAGATTTGAGGGAAGCATCCAACTCTAAAACTTCTAAGAAATAGAATATACAGACAAACGTACTGTCCCAGTGAATAACATGTGTACAGTGTTTATTTTGGGGACCTTTATAATTGTTCATTCATTTTGGTTTTAACCATTTTTTTAAATGCATGATGATGAACCTGGTTAGGCTTTAAATAGTTGGCCCCAGAAAGTATTTAGACAGTAAACCATTAATTAACCTTACTTAAACTCTTTTAGGTTTCTTTATAAAATGTTTAACAAAATGAAATCTGTTTCAGAGAAAAACACTTGTAACACAACATCAAACTGAGGGTAGGCTCCTTCTGTCGAGAAGAATTCCATCCACACAGCACCAAGGCTTGTTCTACCAACAAGCATAGAACTTGGCTTGACCCATATGTCTATTAGCCGATAAAGTTAGCTAATATGAAGTTTTGATTTAACTCTTTTGCTTAAAATCTCTCCAGTGAAACACAGATAAAGTATCTTTCAGCATACCTTTCTAATCCTAGAGTAGGCTCTCATCATCATACCCCTCCTGGGTGAAAACAATCCTGCTTAGGCAACAATAGCAAAACAGAGGAGATGTGTTTCTGATGTTTATTAAACTAACTGCTATAAATTAATGCCATTATGCTGCAGACTTGCTTTGTGTTTTCTTTTCTTCCAACAACTAATTCAAAACCGCTAATCTCAGATTTTTAGTTCCTTAAATTTGCTAGTGACAAAATGTTCAGATCAGTTGTTTCTTAGCATATGACCCACAGAAAAAGTGAGGGAGAGAAGGAGAGAAGGAGGCACAGGCAGCCTGACAGGCGGTGATGGAGAGGGCTAGGCAGGCAGGCATTGTGCTCCAAAGGTCATTATGATCCCAGCCTGAATAGGTCCAGAGTGATTCCTCTTTATGCAGGCGAACATAAAAAGCATTCCACTGCGGCTGACCTGCGCTTTCGCCCCACTGTCCCCACTCCAGCTCCCCTCACTCTCTCACCCAACCCACTCCCCCTCTTTCTCTCTTCGCCCGGGCCTGGGGTTACAGCACAGACCACAACACCTCTAAATCTTCAATCCATTGTTAGAGGCTCATCAGCTATTATATGTGCTCACAGGCTGGCAATCGTATGCGTGTGCATTTGGAGGTGGGCACCGTGGACAGCTTCCTTATATATAAATGACATTTATCTGACATTTATTGCTAAAAAAATAGCCTTTCCCTGCAGGTGATGTAATCTAATGGCCTCCACTGTGTTGTAAGAATTTCTTCACCTGTCTACTGGGTCTAGCTGGAGCACTTTTCTTAAACCTTCATACCGTGATAAGCATTGCTGTAAGATGATCATTGTTATGCTCACTCCAGCATCCAATGTTTTTGGCAGCTACTTTGGATACTGTGAGCATTCTGGGTAGTGGTTAAGGGCCTGTGCATTTTTTCTTTATTTTTATTGTGAGGTTTTATTTACCAACACATGTCTAAATGAATTGTATACATATATGGTTTTGGTACTCTGTCTTAATATATGTAAATGAGCTCTATTCTGATTGGCCGCTCTATATAGCACTTTAAAAAGCAGCCTAGATGGAACACTCCTTATAGCTTCCGCATGAGTGGAAGGGGGTAACCTGCAATAGACTAAGTAGGCAGACATAAGTAGATATTTCGTTTTTTGTGACATCGCAAAATCAGTGGGATGAATACGAGCTATCATGGCTGTTTGGTTTCCATATACAAGCTGTGATAAGTGTAAAAACAATCCTAAACTTTCCTAATGTTAAGGAAAATGTTGGGGGAAGTTTTAATTTTCTACGATACGGACCTTTAATTGTGTAGCTGTTTTGTTTTGTCTAGTTGCGGTAAGATTTTCAGACGAAAGCTTGTTGTGTTGTCTAGTTTCTGACACTGTTTTGTGCGGATGGAATTTTTGTCTTGTGCCTTTGAATGCGGCAGCGTAAGAAAAGACAGTCGGCCGAAGCCCACAGGGGGCGACGAGAAGGAGATTTAGCAGCTCCACCGTCCTAGAGCGTCCTTTATATTAAACTGAGATCAACCGTATTGATGTTTGCTGCGAGCGTCTGCAGACACACAACGTTCGCATAATCACGGAAGCTCAAGTGCGGGGAGCGCGGCTTTGCTTGGCTTTTGTCTGGATGCAGGAAAGGCTTTGGGCGAGTTTGTCACAGAGAGAGTAAGGAAGAAAGAGAGAGAGAGAGAGAGAATGGGGGGGGGGCGAGAATGAAGGAACGATAACGAAGAAGTAAGGGAGAGTTATGGAGCGAGATAGAGGAATAGAGGGGACAGTGAGGCATATAGGAGGGAGCGAGCGTGAGTGAGATAGTCAGAAGGCCTGTAATAGATTACCGAGGTGTGTTTGTGTGTGGAGGGGGGAGTGAGCCCAGTGGAATCACTCACGTTTGGCTGTGTAGAGATGAACAGGGAGAGATAAAAGCGGAGCACAACTACGGAAGAAGAAAACGGCTTTTGATTTGTAGAATAAAGAGGAATAGAGCTGTGGGGAAAGGAAAAAGGCATAAATCAGAGAGTGAATCAGCTTGATTTGCTCCACGGCTCTCTCTAACTCGGGCTGGATTTGGTGAGGAGCTCAGGTTCCTGTGTAGAGAGAAATGCACAGAGAGAGAGAGGGAGGGAGAATGAAGGAGTTGGGGCGCAGTTACCTTTCATTGTGATGTGTAGTTGTAATTGTATTGGCAGTCTTTGTCAGAAAACTATAATGACAACACAGCACCTCTCACTGGTTCATACCTGACACTGCAGTGTATCGACCACAGCCTCACATTACAACACAATGCTTCCTCAGCCTTCCTTAGAGCAGTCAAAATAGAGCCTTCCTCACTATTCATCACTGGCATTATTGTGAATAATCTGAAAGACTCCATCGAATGTACACCAAAAGCTACTATGCACTTACCCCTATCTAGGCCACTGGCTGAAAACAGCTCCTAAACTTTCTCAGGCCTTCACCGCCCTGTCTGCACGAGTGGCCTGCAGTAACAGAGCCCCCAAAGGCCCCTTAGAGCTCCTATCTCTCAAGGACAGAGCGCATTTGGCTGATTACATAAAGACAGAGAGTGATTTATAACAGCTCTCCCTCCTCCCTCCCACACGATTCATCACCAGCCTCTTGACTTAATAAAGTATTGATATTTAGACGCAGCCGGAGCAGTGTTCGGTGGGGGGGATGCGGTGTTCCAGCAGTGCGGCGGAGGAGGGCACCAGGGGCCCAGGGACGAGCACGCAGCGACAAGGCCGCTAAGCGCGCGTCTCGTCTCCAGACGCCTCAAACAAATCAAAAGGCGAAGTCTTGATAGCGTTACACTTGGCAAGTTAATTGCTGCTGCGGGCCTACGAGTGATCAAACGGGGCTGTGATGTGCGAGAGGGGGAGAATAATGAAACGGAGCTTTGTTATTTTTCCTTTCCGTGCCAACCACGCAGATTAGAGACGACATAAAATGTAAGAGATTTTGCTCTGATTAGATTTCGACTGGCGTTTCCTTTAAATCTAAATCGGCGAGGTAGTGCGGAAGATCACCAGAGCGTGTCCTGTTGATCTCTATCACACGAGGTGCGTGGCTGACCTTTGTGTTCACAGAAGATTGTTTGTGCTTGGAATTGTATACGTACAATAAAAAAATTGTTTGCCCACTCCAACAAATGCCAGGTTTAGTTGATTTTCGAACGGAAAATAGGCAGTGTGCGAAATACCCTCTGGTAATCGAGGGGGTCCCATGTTGGTTGTCTGCTCCAGTGCTGGCTGACTGCAAACTTGCTCGCCATAGCAGTGCTGATTTGATGGCAACCAAATGTTGGGTTCCAAGATTCTTCTTTTAGAAATGCTCTTTTCTAGTTGGGCCATTCACATTAGTCACATCATAACATCGTAACTTGTATTTATTTATTTATTTTATTACTTTCAGGGGTCCAAGAGGTATTTTGAACTTGGAAAGTAGGTACATGTCCTCTTCATATGAAGAAAGCCTAGAAAGAAAGTCCAGGCTGCACGAAGAGTGCTGTAAAACACTCTTTAAATCATAAACTCAGACGTGTACAGCAAGGCATGTTAGAAGCAAAGCTGCAATAGTCTGAAACCTCTCAAACGATAACAATCACTTATTCTTTGAAATAATACCAAAAAGACAGTCTTGGAATGGTGAATGGACATTTGTAATAAATTATGTCTTGTTTTCTAACATAGTAATAATTATGTTTAAGCATGACACCAGTGTCCACTTGTGTTTTGGGGCTACTGTTTAGTAACTTGTTGCAAACTGAAAAAGATAAAAAGCCTCAACACACATTAGAAACATTTGAATTCTCAGGTATTGTTTAACTGTGGAATTTATCATTAAAAAACATAATATTTTAGTTTTTTTCCTCAGCAGTTGTATAGAAAACTGCAAATTTAGAAATGCCCACCTGGTACATCCTTCACTAGTCAGTTTAAGGTCCCCTTACCTTTAGGTCCACTCAATCATATGCAAAAATCAGAGCCCCCTTGTTTGAAATTACATGTTTTTGTTAGATTGTCAGATTATTGCTGTTTATTATCTTAATCTTCCATACTGAGGAAATAAAATATGTTTATTATATTATTATATTGTATGTTTTATTCATTTATTAATGTGTTAAACTCAGCTGTGAGTAGAAACTGCACCACTATTTGCAGAAAATACCATATTAGGTTTTATCCCTTCAGAGGATGTGACCAGGGTAATGTGACCAGCGATGTTGAAACCTTTCTTGTGTGGATGGACAATGCACATGTGTACCTATGCCGGCTACTGACTTTCATGGTCTTCTTCCAGGCTGAAGGTGAGGACAGTCTGAAGAAGATGCAGCTGATGGAACTGGCCATTCTAAACGGCACCTACAGGGACGCCAACATCAAATCACGTAAGTATCTCTTTTTTACAGGGCTTTGTTTGTTGCTGTTGTTAAGGGGCCATGCGATCCCGACTTCCACTAATGCTGAACACTGCGCTCTCAGGTAACCCTGATTCGGTGATAAGAGTACTCACAAACAGCTTAGTGCTTTGATTCTAAATTGCCTCAGAGAGCCTGCAAACAGTCAAAATAGGAGGGGGTGAAAAAGACTTGTTTTATGTCATGGAACATTGTGCTGCTCCCCTCTTTGCTTCAGTGCTTTTGCAAACGTTGCTGTTGATGAAGTGCCAGCCTGTGGAGTTTTATATTAGCGGCAGTATAAGTATTGCTACTCCCTAACTAACTAATGTCTGGCCGTTCTTGTCCTCGCTGACGTGCTTTATGTGCCGTGTACAGCTCATGCATGGTACTAACTCTTGTTTTGTCTCCCCCCATTCCCCCCCTTCTTCTCCTCTTCCTCCACCTCCCTCCGCATTTCTCCGCTCACCGCAGCTGCCCTTGCCTTCTCTCTTGCAGCGAGTGCCCAGGCACCCCGCATCATCGCCGGACCCGCCCCAGTCCTGCCACCAGCCGCCCTGCGCACCCCGACACCCGCCGGCCCTACCATAATGCCCCTCATCCGCCAGATTCAGACCGTCATGCCCAATGGCTCGGCCCACCCAGCGGCTGCCGCCACCCTGGTGCCACCTGGCCCGGAATCTGCGGGCCTGATTTACGCCGCGCCCTATGAGTACCCCTACACACTGGCACCCGCCACGTCCATCTTGGAGTACCCCATCGACTCCAGCGGGGTGTTAGGTAAGCAGGGCCACACCTACGATTGCCCATTGCAACACACCCACCGACACCCCCGTCCACCCAGGCAGTGGACCACGACACCTACCCTCATCCTGCATCATTCCTCCTAGATGACTCAACTAGGGATGGGCATTTTAACAGCTTTTGTTGTTTCGATATATGTTATTTTGAACAAACCGTGTTCAAATCGTAAGGTGACAGAATTTGTTTTTTGAATTTTGTGTATAACAAATGAAAACACCAAAAGCTCTCAAGGTTTTTAACATAAGCATAGGTTTATATATGATCATATATATCTAGCATATATGATCACCAACGAGTATTCAGTTAATGTAATGATTCATCTATTTGTTTAAGCCATATGCAAAAATTTGGGCACTTCTGGTTTAAATTCTATGTATTGTTTAGTTTCTAAGTGAAAATAATTGCTGTACAGAAATCTGACTTCATTTTAAATGGGACCTTTTATGCTTTTCTCTTTTCTTTAGTGTGTTATGTAGCTTGTTGTGCATGTAAAAACCCAAAGTACACACCAGAGAAAAAAACTCTCCCACAGAAACCACTTCTCTTAACTCCTTGAAACACCTCTTATCCTTATTACCTGCCTACCAGCAAGTTTGGCACGCCCTCACATGAAGCACAGAGAGCTAAAACAGTAAAAACTTAGCACTCTGAAACATCCCGCTCCAGTTTAGCTTGCAAACCTTTTTACTCACTTACCAACTTGTTCCACCTTATTTTTTTTAGGATTCCGGATCAAACTAGTGCCACAAAACAGACGCCATTGTAAGAACAGGTACAGCGGTGCCTGGGCAGACCTTGTAGCAGGATGCCCCTCTGGTGGTTGACCAATTAAAAAAGACTAAGCTCATTGGAATGCGAGGCCTAATAGCACAGTTGAATATAAATATAAAATATGAGAACACTCTGTGTTTTGGGAAAACCCATGCATGTAAACTTGTTCATGGATACAGTTATAGACAGAATATAGAAAAGGAACATAGTAGGTCCCCCTAAATGTATGATTACCGTTTAGTTGCTGAATTGAACACATGTTGAACTAGAATCTGCACTGTAGACGATGTGTTCACATATTTTCACTTATAAAATTTACAAAAACTGATGAGGATGTTCAAACGTTAAAATCTGATAATACATATCATGGAGTATTCTTTTCTATGTAGTCAGTCAAAATCATTTATAGAAATTATTATTTCAAAATTACTAAATATATATATATTTTTCCAAGCTACAAATACTTAATTCAAATACACAGTTAAGAGAATATATATTTATAGCCATATATATTTGAACATGTACACCCATTCCTAACCCACACCTCCCCTCCAACTCTCCCCAACCTCCCCAAGTCTCCCTATCTCAGCGTGGCTCTCTGTGCAGTTCAGCGGCCTAATAGTTACTGCTGCCACCCACCCCCGCCCTCTTCCTCCTCAGCTATCACAGTGGGAAAGTAAAAATGGCAACAACATAAGAACAAAAACAATAACACTCCCAGCCTTTTCCACTTAATCCATTTAGTGTCATAAAAGTCCTCTATCACTGCTAAAAAAATCCTTTTAAGAAATGTGTGCATAAATGATTGGGCTGTTAAGTGCTCTGCCGGCTTTATGTGAATTATAAGAGAGCGCTCTCTTTTTCTCACTGCTCCTCTCTTTCTCTCTCTCTCTCTCTCTCTCTCTCTCTCACTGCTTTTTCCTCGCATTCTCTCTCGCTCCCTCTCAAAGGCCCTGTCCTCCCCTCTCCACACAAGCTCTACGGCTTCATTAAGGCACTTGAGAAAAGCCGATTATGAATATCATGTTACAAACAGCATTCTGCCAGTTTAACACAGGCTGCTCCCAGAGGCACAGTGTTAAGTTGAGCAATGACAAAAAATGCATCCCTATGCCAAGAGCGGCGTGTCCAATGAGATGAGCCCAAGCAGGGTTTAGCTACTGTCCAATAAGCAGCCTTTATTCAGCCAAGATCGAGCCGGCCGCTCACAAGTGTTCCAAGCCCAGTACAGTAGTCCTGTCCTAGAGGCCTGTTTCAGTGTGTTTCTTTGGGTTGGGGGGAGGTTTGGAGGGGTGGGGGGCCGATTTTAGTGTTTGGAATGCAGTAGACCTTGTTCACACATATCCAGATTTTTGTGAAAACTTTAAATGTTTTGATCGAGTTGCAGCCCATGAAAATGTTCAGCTTTGTCTGTGATTTTAGCAACTACAAGCGTTTATATATATATATATATATATATATATATATATATATATATATATATATATATATATATATATATATATATATATATAATAACTTAATTAGATACCTTTTGTCTAATGCCAATTTTATCAGCTTCAGTTACCATAAAGTTTGTACTTCTATAATCACAGACTATAGTCCATCTGTTTCTGTGCATACTTTGTTATCCTATATGTACCCCATTCTTCAGTCAGGACCTCAGAGGACAACCACAGATCTGCTGGGGGTGTGGTGGTTGGTGTGTATTGTGCTGGTACGAGTGGATCAGAGTGGATCAGACAGTTTTTAAACACGGTGTCCACTCACTGTTCAGTCTATCAGACACTTGTGGGTCTCCTTTGTAGACGTAAAGTCAGAGACGATAGCTCATCTGTTTCTAAACAGTCACTTCTTCAGTGCTTCATCAGTGGTCACAGGATGCTGTTGGCTGGTCAGTGACACCGAGGTGTTTAAAAACAGCAAACAGTCCGTACAAAGCACTGCGCATGTTGACGTTGTGATCTCAGTGTAACTTGCATCATTCTAAAACATGTTCATGTGGACAAAGCAGGGGTACAGAACAAAACCCCTTTGTTTTCAAAAATATCTAAATATGTGTGGACCAGGTCTTAGTGAGAGGGCGTAGGAGGTGAGGAGTGTTTCAACATGAGGAGAGTGGAATATTTCACCCTGTCTTCTCTCTTGTGTACACCTATACAGCATCCTCAAAGGCCGAAGAGCTGCCCCTCTACCTGGGTTTTCAGACCTGTCACTTTCCCATCACTGTCCAGCGCGGAGAGCCGACCAGCCGGCCTCCCTTTTAAAGCACCCTCCCACCTTTCCCCTTTCTGACCCCCCCCCCTCACTCTTCCAACTCCCTCACCCACTCCCCCACTACCCCCACCTCCGATCCCCACCCCAAAACCGCCCGTCTTTATCGGACTGACTGGAAAGCGGCTCCCTGGAGGCTCTTTCATTGTTTATCTCTTCTGAAACCACATCTTTTTTTATTGTTTTGTTTTCATTTTCATGAATGTGCTGTGTTAAAACTGTGTACCGTGATATGAGGGAGATTTATAAAAAAAAAAAAGCACTGAGCCCCAAACTGCTGCAAACCTTCTCTGGATGCTCCCTCCATTCCCCGCTCTCTTGGGACGGGCCAGTCCGGAGGGGGCATCAGGAGAGGCAACATGACGACGGTGAGGGGACAGTGGGGGTCATAAAGGGGCTGCTTTGGGAGACAAAGGGCGGTGGGGCTCAGCCGTTGTAGGACAGTTTGACAGAGCTTTCCAGGCTTGTTTACAGAACAATATACTTAAATGTAAAAAAAAAAAAATAAATATATATATATATATATATACGACCAAACTTGCTCTGGCGGGCCTTGCTTTACAGGGTCTCAGATCTGAACTGCCCTAAAATGGCTTTGGTAATGCATGGGTAATGCAACTGGCACTAATTTCCCATTCCCTTCCTTTATTCTTTAGGTGTGGCTTTCCCCACGAAAGGCTAAAAGCGCTTTTGAGGATCCTTACTGAGCCCCTCATCCGATCTGAGTGTTAACACGTGCGCTTTTGTTTCACAGCGGCCTTGTTATTGATGATACATGAATATGAGTCTAGCAGTCAGTCAGACACACCACTGGTTTCGCTTACACTGGCCACTCCTCACCCAAAGAGGCTCCGCTCCCAGCATATATATATATATATATATATATATATATATATATATATATATATATATATATATATATATATATATATATATATATGTCACTGTCCAAAGAAAAACATATATCTCTTTTTTTTGTCTTATTTTTTTTCTATATTATTTGAACACGACAGCTGCTCTTTATATCCTGTAAGAAGTTTCAATAGAACCAATAGAAATGCTCCAAAATCACTTGGAATCAAAACTCTGTACATTAACTTACGTCTTCGTTCCCTCCTGTTAAGTCACTATTTTGGAGATGCTTGTTTTTCTTTGGACAGCCACAATTTGCTAGATGCCCCCTCGGCAGTAACAAGCATTTATACATTCGCATTCACAGGACTGTTCTACTGACTGCTATGTTTTTGGTTTAGGAGAGAAAACATCTAATATTATCTTGCTTTACTAATCACTTAATTCATCGCTGTTGTTTTTTCTACCTTTCTCTTTTATTTTTAACTACTGCTGATGTGCCTAAATGCTATCGGCTCTGTGCCTTTACTCAGAGAGCGAGTTTATCAGTATTATATTTAAACATGGGACTGAAGACATGCACTTCCCTGTCGCTCCAATGCAGGATTACGTGACTAGTAAAGCCTCCCCTCAGTGTGCGTCTGTGTGTGTGTGCCGCTAATGTCCGTCATACTGTATCCAAGCAACGCATAGATCCACTTGGGATGAATGGAACTGTGTTTTGTTTTGTTTGCTTTGGTTTGGTTTATTTGTTTAAAGTTGAAAGACAAGTATTATTTGTGCCTTAACTTGTATTTTTTTTATTATTCGCAAAACGATGTTCAATTTTGAAACCTATTTGGTCAAACAGCTATATGACATCTGTCCAGTTTGACCTTAAATTGATCCATTTCATGACCAATTGTGACGTTTTGATTGATCTAATCTGTGTTTTTTGGTGATATTATTGCAATCCAAGCAGGTGCGGTGACAACTAAAGTTCGAAGGCACGAAATGCGGGTCCATCCTTACCAAAGGGTAATGACCACAGACAGAGGTTAGTTTAGCTCACATACTTTTCGTCTTTATCACCATTAGCCTCTGATATTGTTGGTCACGGTCTGTCGTTCAACATACACAGCGTGCAGGTTGTCCACCAGCTCCACAATTCGCCCCATTTTGAAATGAATTTAATTTTCAAAAAAATAAAAAGCTTCATCTGTGAGCACATACAGTACAACTGCAGCACCTGCACTGCTGAAACCAAGTGGTCAACTTCCATTCCATTATTTCGATGACCTTGTGAATCTGACATGATGTTGATGACAAATAATGGACCCTCTTGCATGAACATGTGCTTTAGATGCGTCACCAACTCGATATTTATGCTTATTTATTTTACAGACCCTAGTTACATTATGAATATTTACCTTTTAAAAGGTGGATTTCATTTTAATAATCAATGGACACAAGTATAGCCTACAGTAAAATTAAGATTCCAGCTATGCATGTTAACACATTTAGGTAATGAGGGGCAGACAGTGTTAAAGGAGCCACATGTAAGATTAAAAATAATGTTCTTTTCTGGCTTCCAAATTCTACCATTGTGTTTGATGGTGCTTCTTGTGAGCTAAAGCTGCATTGTAACCCATTCCTGCTTGTGGTGTTCATTGTGTCTTAAGGAATTTGCCATTTGTACCAATTGTAAACAACCGTATAAGCTATGTTGGTGCACGTGGGCTTTTATGATATGAATCTTACATGTCACTTCTCTAACATTTCAACAAGCCAGAATTTCTCTCTGATACCCCCCAAACGATCTCCACACCTTCCAGATTCCAAAGTCCATATATGTCATTGATACATAGTCGACAACAGGAAATTCTGCTCTGTGGACCACATTTTTCTTCATTGTCAAAATCCATGTTCACATTGCACGTTATCAGTTTAATACATTAAGATGGTAATTGAATTGGATATATGCTTGTGCTGGTAACTGAGTCCTCTTATTTGGGTAACTGTAGAAAATAACTTCAGTAAATAGTTGTGTTTTTTGATGCATGGCAATTCTAATAATGAAAAAACACCTTTTAAAAAGAAAACAGAATAATAATAAAAGCAACACTTTTTTCCTCTGGTAATTTTTATACAGTCCCCAACACTGAAGCAGACACAGAAGAAAACAGTTATTGTTGAAACTAGTGAACTTCTGTGAAATAAAATAATAGAATAAAGGTTGTCATCTTAATTTGTTAGTGGTCTGTTAAGAAAAGGCAGAGTCACACTGACTTCACCGTCTGCTGCTGTCTAGCTTAGCCTTCTTCTCTGAAGCCATTTTGCCTGAGGTCTTTTAAAAGTGTTGTTTTCACTCATGGCCTGAGGCCTATGAAAGCTGACACTGTGGTTTGTGGATGTGCTAAAATGCACACCTTGCCACACAGCCTACCTTGAGCACCGAACGCAGCCGGAGTCCTTATTGGGAAGTCTGCTCACTCGGCGGCCAACACTGCCGGGCCGTTATTCCGAGCCATACAAGATCGGACTTCTGTGGCTGTGAATCAGGAGAGACCAAAGTATTCAAAATGTCAAATTATGTATCAAACACATTTTCAAAATCACTGATAAAATCTTTTCTGGCTACTGCACTCTCACAGATCTCCACAACGAGGGAGACTTTCCCCACTAGCACCATAATATTCTTGCGGCATAACTGGGGCATACTTACACTCATCTTTATCTTGTTAGGGTTAGAAAGCAATACTTACATCTTTGTGTATATACACTGTACTGTTCATTTCTGTTTTAATACTTTGCCCCATAAAAATATATTATGATTTTTACATTTTAGACCTAGATGTTGAAATACAGTGTGGGGACACCCAAAATTACATTCTATGGTTAATCTACAAAAAAGGCTTACAATATGCTTTTATTTGAAAAAAGTGTACTCAAGTACACAATACTATGATGTATACTGAAACCGACTTATAGACTTATATAAATTATACTTATAGAAATATTTGCATGAGATAAATTGATAAACGAATGGCAAACCAGCTTTCTAAAAACCTGTTATTATGGATACTCAGTTAGCTGTCACTGGCCTAATAGGCTATTGATATCTGATCAGAAACAGTCCCTGTGGATATTGACAATGAAGACAGGTCACACAGATTAACGCATGGTGTGATGGAGCGTACAGGCGTTTAAGGAAACTGTTACGTGTAATTGAAGTGTTAAAGACCACATACACAGATAATTGACTGTGCATTTGACTTTGAGTGTTGTGAAAACTGTAGATGATATTGACCTCACTCAGAGGCCACAGCCCTGCTTTCATTCCAGCAGTCTTCACTGCAACTGACCCTCACTGTGAAAAAAAGAACCTTTAATACTGTGTTTCTCCAAATGTCCTCTGATTGACGTTTAGGGGGCAGGTGGTACTTCTGACCGACTGAATCCAGGTGAAATAGCTTAGTTAAGATGAGCGTACGTGCGAGAAAGCAGAGATGTTTGTAGGGAGCCAAGTGAACAGATCAAAATTGTGTCATGAGTTTTTTTAATTCCTTTTTTTTTCCATTATTGTCATTTATCATATATTTCTCATATTATTATTTTGTTTTATACTGTAAGTGTTTTATATCATGGTACTACTGCTTTCAAGAGAATCTACTTTTGAGAACCCATTTGCACAGAACTTGCAAATTTCAGATCTGTGCGTTCTTACTGGATTACCAATCTACATCTACATTGCCGATCTACTTTTTTTATTTTATACTTTATTTTTTCCACCTGTTGTATTTGCCTCTTTTGGTAGACATGCTATGTGGCACAATTCTTTATTTTGCACTGAACGAGTCAGAAGCATTCATCTCCTCCGCTCCACAAAGAGCGGACACGTTGAAAAAAAGTGAAAACTACATCAAACCTCAGACGACGGAACTGACCAGAATGCGATCAAAGCTCCGTAGTCTTAAGATTGACCACTGCGGTGCAGATTTGATCACATCAGAGTATAAATGCATTTATGAGAAATATTCCACTTGATACTTTTTTTCTTTTTTTTACATTTTACTGTAAGCTTCTTTTTATTTTTTGTTGTTGCAAAGAAAATAGTATTTACTTGTGGCTTCTTAAAAACATATATAAATATATATATAAAAATATAAAGCAGGAATGTATATGAAATGTCAGATTTTACTTGTATTTTGCAAAGAGATAGCAATGATATTATAGAGGGCTATTTGTAGGAAAGAAAAATATGCATCATAGTGGCTTTATAGCACCACCTTAGAGAATTTCCTCTATTTTTGGATATATGTTAGGGCTTTATATGAAAGACAGGACTTTTTTCAGTGTTTATATGCAAAAGCATTTTATATTATGTGTCCTGTGAATTGTCAATAGTCTGCACCGCTGAGGGTAATGGCTACAATTCCCACAGCTTGTGTTTCCATGGCTATTATGCTATCTAGAGAGTACCTTGTAGTGTTGCTTTGTATCATTAAGGCCATGATTTTTATGTTGTTGTAAATAGAAGGAAAAAAAAGAATTTGAAAAGGCAATAAAAATTTTATTGATTAAAAAAACAACAAACACCTGTTTTGGCCCTAAATTATTTCGCTGCTAATGCAGCCCTCTCCAAATCCCTTCTGCCTCCAGTCTTACTGAAAAGGCATAATAATCCATCTCCATCATAACTGTCCGCTTGCTGCTTGAACCTCTGAAGAGCTCTGGTGCTTAAAAAGGGGAATTCCACCCATTTTCGTAAATTTCTGCACAGGTCTTTTTTTATAGAGGTGTAAGAAAACATACAATTAAATATTGTAATATTGTGTTCTGTGATACTGAAGCAATTCTTAAAAGCACAGTATTGATTATTGATTGAGAGTTTCTATTGAAAGATTTATGGAAGACCAGTGATTCATTTTGTGCTTTGCTTAAATCACAGATGGCTGGATAGCAGTGTTCTATAAGACTCACAGACAAGTAGCGTTAGGACGCAGAGAACATTAGCAAACCTATCTGACTAGTTAACGTTTTTATACTACTGGAGCAGAAAATATAAAACTGCCTCCAAAATGACAACTACAGGAAAAGCAAAAGCATACTGTACTTTTAATTTATGTTAATATAATAACAGTTTTGTCCAAATATATTTTCTTTTCACTGATTCACTTATGCAGAAATTTTGGTGGAATTGGTGGAATTCCCCTTTAGTAGCAGTCAGGCAGAAAAAGAAAAAAAGAAAAAAACTTGCGCTGGCTGCTATATGATCTGTCCCTTCATTTCATTAGAAACTCTGTCCATTTACTTGACTGCTACTAACCATTAGACATGTTGACTGTTCTGTTTTCATTCATTAGGCCTTTTCTCTTTTCATTTCTTCTTTCGTTAGCAAGTGAGCTACTGGAACAGGCACACTCTCCGTAAAATCACGCTTTGATTTCACTGCATCGTTTAGTTTGTCCAGCGCTCCCATATTCAGTCGGAGTTGTTCAGAATGATACGCGCGCTTGAACGTGGAGCATGATTGTTTATCATATTGTCATCCTGCCGTCACTAGCTGAAACTAATCTCCTCTCTATCTTTTTCTTTTCCTCCCTGTTTTTGTTTCCTTTCTGTTTCTCCCCCCTTCTTCCTTTCTGTTTCTCTAACCCACCCAGCCACCACCGGCAACTAACCCCTGACCTTCTGACCTCTCAACTTCACCCAATGATGACCTGCCCATTACCTGCCTGCAGATCACTTCTCTGCTCTAAACAAACAAACAAACAAACAAAAAAGAACAACCAATGAGCGAATGAAAGAAAGAAAGAGAGAGAGAGAGAATATTAAGCAGCCTTCACTGGTCAATGGCAGTGGAGAAACCGCTTCCCCACACCTGACGTAAGGACGCACGCCAAAAGCTGGAAGAAGAAGCCCCCCCCATGGTTCAAACTGGTCTGTCTGAGGTGGACCGCCCTGCCACTGTAGACCTGCACTCATTTGTAAAGCAATAAGCAATAACGATTAGCCCATTGTTCTCCACCAACTTCACCAAACGGAGGCTGCAAACTTCCCCACACACCACACACGACTGTAGACCTCCATGGCGTCAGCCTTCAGTCGAGGGGAGAAGGATTCGCGGCCCTCGTTGCCCTTTGGCCGGTAATTATCTGAATGTATTGTGTGATGGTGTGGCATTAGTGCATGCACCTTTCTCTCCCAGTACATTGGTTGTGTCCGCTCCTCTGAAATTCCATCAGTTGTGCATCAAACGGGAACGACATCATAAACACAGACAGACACAGCAAGGAGACATGCGTTCGCCCCTTCAAACAATCCAACACTTTCCAGTGGACGAGTTTCTCTGAGGATGTATAAGCCATGCTTGCCTATCTGCTGTACAAATGTATGAAATTTGTAGATGAAAAAAAATGTTTAAAGAGGAAAAAAAAAAAAAAGTCAAAGAACAAATGTACAGAAAAGAAAACTTTTATTATCCTCCAGTGCAGTGGAAGAAGATATATATTTTTACAAATAAGACTTTTATACTCACAAGTATTGACAAGTGGGGGAAAAAAAAAAAAAAAAATCATACCGAACCCTTTATGAAGTGAAAACAATCCAGTTTTCTGTAATTGGATTTCAAACCAGATGACCAAAACAATCCTTCCGTCCTACTGCCGAGGGGTTGAAATGGAAACATTACGAAGTGCCTTATCGTGGTTCTCATGGTTTCTTCGATCTGAATGTGTCATAATTAGTGGCGAAAGAACAGACCAGAGTTCAGTGCATGCAGCTTTCTCTGAGTGAGTAACGAAATCTTGGAATGTTCAGTCAGCCATCCCTGGTCTGACCTGACGTGGTCCTAATTCAGTTTTCAATCTTCTTACCCATTCTTCAGTGACTACTGTGAATTATTTGGGAAATACTTGGAGACTGGTGTGTAAGTTAGGTGTGGGCCCACATATAGGCCTTTAGAGTTTGAGGCCCAAATGAGGGCAGGACAGTCAGTCCAACTCCTCCTATTAGTTATTGGCATTTTCACATTTATTTGTTAAAAGTTGTTAAAAGGGTGTTTTTGTCTGACAGTGCAATATAAATTCACCCCCAGTCTATTCACCTTATATGTAGTGTAGATCAGCAGAGGCAGACTGTGACTGTGTTAGAGCTAGGCCTTTGATTTAGACCACGCATGTCAAGAAAGCATTTAAAGAAATGTCATTTGTGCTAGCGTCCCTATGGGGTTCCAGTAGGTGAATTTTTTTGGCGGCTGTAGATTAAATACCTTCAAAGCTTCTAAAAGACTTTTCTTGTTTTACTTGATGGTTGTGGCAGACGTATTAGCATATTGTTGCTGTCCAAAAGAAAACAAATACCTCCAAAATGGTAACTTTACAGGAGAGACTTTACAGTAACTTTACCTCTTAATGTAGGTGCAAAAACACTCACAGTGACTACCAAACCATTGACTCGACTGCTGCTGGAATTTAACTCTTCTGTTTTTTATCCAAGAAATCATTAGGCTGCCTAAAAGACCCTAAGGGTTGCCCTCTGGTGTGTATATATGTGAAGATATGCAGGTCCAGGCTGAATAATTAGTCTGAAATAGGAATAGCATTGAGCCTAAAACCTTGAGACTTCTTGACTGGGCTTTAATATTGTGGTCAGTAGGTCAATGAAGGAATAATCCATAAGCACTATACACTCATCAAACACTTTATTGGGAACCTCCTAGGTCCTCCTAGGAACTCATCAGCTCCAGTTACCATATAGGGTGACTTTGTTGTTCCACAATTACAAACTGTAGTCCATCTGTTTCTTTGATTCCCCTTGTTCTTCAATGGTCAGGACCCCCACTAGACCACTATAGATAGGGCAGGTATTATTTGGGTGGTGGGTCATTTTTAGCACTGCAGTGATACTGACGTGGTGGTGATGTGTTAGTGTGTGTTGTGCTGGTATAAGTAGATCAGTCACAGCAGTGCTGCTGGAGTCTAAACACTGTGTCCACTCACTGTCCTCTCTATTAAACAGACCAACAGAGTCTAAAAGATATCTTCTTAGAGAGCTGTACAGATGTGTTGGAAATTTTCTAGTCCTTCATCAGCGGTCACAGGATGAGAAACAGGACTACAGTCTGCAGTCGTAGAGCTACAAAGTGGAGATACTAAAAGGACAGTGAGTGTAGAAACAAGGAGGTATTTGTAAAAGTGCTCAGTGAGTGTATATTAGTGGTGAGTGTGGCCTGTTTTCAGTGAGGTACTCTCAGACAGGTGAAAAGAAGAGATATGGGTTGTAATATGAACTCCACTGTCCGACTTGCGATCCTCAATGAAAGCTGCATCCACTGGCCATGCTGGACTGCACCATACTACTGTGTCGTATGCCCCCCACCCCCTCCTCCCCGACCCCTAAATCTTTCTTTACTATGCAACAGAATGGCCTCTGACGTCTTGTGGGGAGTCTCTGTGTTAACGCGTCTTCCTGTCCCGTCCTCCCTCCACCACTGTTTTTTAGTTGGGATTCTGCAGTGCCATGACAGTGTTGTTGTAATTATGAAGGTATTATAATTGAGGTCCAATGTGTTTTTGGAATAAAATGAAAAAAGCCTGTTACATCAAAAACACATTTGTTTTTAATAGCTAAGACTACGAGAAAGGGTCAAATATGAGAATGTTTTATGGAGAAAAAAAAAAAAACACTACAGTACAGGTTAGATCTATGTATGGGCAAGCCGTACCATCAGTATCGCATGATCTTTTACCCTCAATAGCAATGAAATGATAAAACCGTTTTGTTTTGCTTTTCCAAAAATGAGTTTTCCGGGATTATTCAATTTATCGATGTGAATGTTCTTAATCATCTTGAGTGAATACGTGTGTTGCAGACATGCAGACAGAAGTCTCTGTGTTAGATTCATGCTACGTGTGCGCCCCTGCCCAAGTATTGCCTATGAGAAAATACGTATGTCTGTATCAACAGCCATTGTTACAAGTTTATACCGTATTTTTCTATCTTATTTTATATGTATGTAATAAACTACATTAAAATGCCTTGTCTCCATACAATGTGTAAACCAAGAGTCCTTCATGAACAGCTTGCTGTGCCGCTCAGCCCCCTCAGCACGTCCTACAGCATTTTTTTACTGCCAGACGTTAACAGCGTATGCTCCTACCGCTGCCAAAATCATCAGATCGATCGTTTCAGATGAGGCCCTTTAGTGGAACACTGCATTCGGAAAGCCTAGTGATATTAATGGACCCGCGCCAAGAGAGCACTTTCAAAATTAGTAGAGTCGTATATCACGTTATTCCTAACAAGCTGTGCGAGAACCTACTGCAGAGAAATTAAGAAAAACTTTTAACGCTAATAGCCTCCATATAATTTAACTCTTAAATACATCTAGAACATTCCTCATACTTTAATGGCATCACTTCCACAAATAACCTTTATTAAAAGTCTTGGTCCTTGGCATTGTGGCAAGTGTGGTCAGAGTCGATGGCAACTTTTTGGTGATTACACTCAATACGAAGGCGTTTAAAGGGGTGAGCATATAACAAATCATTGATTCCTTTTTTTAGGTGGGTCTACGGGTGAACAAGGTTAACCTGAAACTTTTCTCAGTGTCCTCAGCAGCAAAAAGACTTGCGGCGATGAATTCCTACCAGAAGATGGCCGGTTTGAATCTGAGGTCCTACAGAAAGTTACCTCTTTAAACTGCACTATACTATTGTGTGTGTCAAAGCCTTGCTATGAAAAAGTTCATGATGGTTAAAAAGAGTTAACCATCATGGAGAACATTCTGGGGGCTTCACACCGCACCCACCCCAATAATATTGGGCCTCATTCATCAGTATCTTTATTCTTCAGTTTTTCTCAAATCTGTTCTCAAGAAAGGTCCTATAACAAAGTCAGATTCATGATTCTTAAACCACAGAATTGTTCACACTTTTGTGTTCTTGAGTGTTTGTAGATTCTGTTCCAAATAAAACACTGCTTTATATTTCTTTTTGAGAGTAGTTGGTGAATAAGGCCAAGAATGAAATCAAGAATTAACTATATTGTAAAAAGCACATATTTGGGGTGCAAGAAACAAACTTCTCTTTATGCTCCTCTTTGTTGTCTTCTGTACAGAGAATCATCAGGGCTTGGAGAAAAGGAAATAGCTTCTACCCCCCCCATCCATTTCAATAAAACATGCATGGTTCTGGCCAAAAGGGAACATAATCTAAACGAAAGACCAGGACTGGATGAAACCCGGACTTAAATTCAAGAAACGCTGTATACATTTCCTTTTAGTTTCTTTAGCTCACGCTCAGAGTATCAATTATAGCTTCAGGGTGGGCTTCCTGCCAGAACAACAAACATAACCCCAAAGCTCACTGAGTAATCCACATTGTCCAACAACTCTGAAACAAAAATCAAAAGAAAATACAATTATCTTCCCAACCCATTGGTTTTTTAAATGGCGTCAACTGTTTCACAGAGAGAACAGAGTACAATATTTATAATGTTTGTATGAAACAAAACTAGAGTGTCATATTAAACATTAAGCACAGCTTTAATTCCAAATCAAAGATGTAAATGAAATAAAGAATCAATGTAAGTGTATGAATATAGAAATATATGGCTGACAGGCAGTCTAGTTGGCTACTTTTTGGTTATTTTGGATTTATTTAACTTCAGCTCACTTCAAGTTTCTCAGACTCTGAAACTGTTTTGTGTGGGCAGGGCCAGAGACATCAGCCTCAGGAAATGCTTACCGAAGTGTTACCCAAGATTAGGACCGCCCAGTTTACTGCGTGACGAGAGAAATTTAGTCAGATACAGCAGACATTTGGGAAAATATTCATTAGATATTACTTTGTGCATGAATGTTGTGGCCCAGAAGAAAACAATTACCTTCATTAGAAAGAAACACACATTTACTTTCCCCGCGACTTTTAAGATCTGTAATGTTTTAGCTTAAAATATTCTTCAATTTAGGTAAAAAACAAATCATTAATTAAGTAAAACTTTACAACACAATGTGAAGAAGTAACAGTTTAGATGGTATGTATTATGGTTGGCTGAATCTCTTGACAAACAACCATTGAGGAAGTAGGAGGCAATGAAGAGGTAGACAAGCGTAAGGTCTGTTTACTGGAGTCCATGTTTAAGGTGCAGACTAGAATAAGAAGTGCTGGAGAGTACATGATGTACAGGGGTTGGACAATTGAACTGAAACACCTGGTTTAAGACCACAAGGGGATTTTAGAGGGATTTTAAGCCATTCTTCTTGCAGGACAGTGGTCATGTCACTACGATGCTGTTGGAGGAAAACGTTTCCTGACTCGCTCCTCCAAAATACCCCAAAGTGGCTCAATAATATTTAGATCTGGTGACTGACAGGCCATGGGAGATGTTCAATTTCACTTTCATGTTCATTAAACCAATCTTTCACCAGTCTTTCAATCTTTCACCAGCTGTGTGTATTGGTGCATTGTCATCCTGATACACGGCACCGCCTTCAGGATACAATGTTTGAACCATTGGATGCACATGGTCCTCCAGAATGGTTCGGTAGTCCTTGGCAGTGACACGCCCATCTAGCACAAGTATTGGGCCATGAGAATGCCATGATATGGCAGCCCAAACCATCACTGATCCACCCCCATGCTTCACTGTAGGCATGCAACAGTCTGGGTGGTACGCTTCTTTGGGGCTTCTCCACACCGTAACGCTCCCGGATGTGGGGAAAACAGTAAAGGTGGACTCATCAGAGAACAATACATGTTTCACATTGTCCACAGCCCAGCATTTGCACCATTGAAACCGACGTTTGGCATTGGCACGAGTGACCAAAGGTTTGGCTGTAGCAGCCTGGCCGTGTATAATGACCCTGTGGAGCTCCCGACGGACAGTTCTGGTGGAAACAGGAGAGCTGAGGTGCACATTTTATTCTGCCGTGATTTAGGCAGCCGTGATTTTATGTTTTTTGGATTCAATCCGGGTTAGCACCCCAACATCCCTTTCAGATAGTTTCTCTTGCGTCCACAGTTAATTCTGTTGGATGTGGTTCGTCCTTCTTGGTGGTATGCTGACATTACCCTGGATACCGTGGCTCTTGATACATTACAAAGACTTGCTGTCTTGATCACAGATGTGCCAGCAAGACGTGCACCAACAATTTGTCCTTTTTTGAACTCTGGTATGTCCCATAATGTTGTGTTATTGGAATATTTTGAGCTAAACTGTGCTCTTACCTGCTAACTGAACTTCACACTCTGCTCTTACTGGTGCAATGTGCAATTAATGAAGATTGGCCACCAGACTGGTCCAATTTAGCCATGAAACCTCCCACACTAAAATGACAGGTGTTTCAGTTTCATTGTCCAACCCCTGTAAACAAGAACATAAAACGAAAATAATAATAATAATAATAATAAGCAAAGCAAAAGCGAAACGCCACAAATACACAAAGCAATACAATCCCACACTTCCACACAATCACAATTTCACAACTTATACAATGCCAGACAAATACAGGGAGCAGACAGAGAGGCATAAAAGCACACGGGAGACGCGGAACATCTGGGACAGGGAGGAGCCACAAACCAGGAACAGGTGAGGGGTGGGACGAGAGGGCGGAGACAAGGAGGACCACATGGAACATATCAACAGAGTGTAAATAAAGCAGAGACAGACGGAAGAAGAAGCATAACACGACAGGCAAAAACTAAAGAAGTGCTGTAAATAGAAGCAAAACAAAAGCTAGCATTGCAGCTGCTTTCCACCACTCGAGACCTTGATCACAGATCCTGGTGAGTAACGAGATGAAAGCTTGATGCAGGACAGGTTGTGTAATCTAACGCATTTCTCCTTAAACTTCCATTCAAAATCAAGGATATTTTTTTCTTCTCCTTTCAAGTTACATTTTCAGAGCTATGACAACAATATGAATTATAATGTTTTGGGTTGTACATTTATATAGACAGTTCTTCACTGATGTCACATTTTAACATGTTATTAAAGCTATACTGTGTAGTGTATTTATTTTAATCAGTGCTTCATAATACTGCACTGCACCATGTCCACAGATCAGTCACATTCAGTCAGTCTAACCTTAGGCCACTTGTGACCCCCTTCTAAACTAGATTTAATAAAATGTTACCAACAACATACCTGATATACCATGTAAGAATTAAATGTTGATGTAGCTGATCATGATAACAGTACTGTAAGGTCATATCACCCACCCATACAATAGACCTTCACCATGCTCTTGTTTTCTCACTCGTCACCAGCCCAGTTGAGCGAGAAGCTCCCTCAGTGAGACTCGCTTTATTTGTCTCTCCAGTCCTCTTCACCCTTTTTTTACTCTCTGCATCCTCTAACCCCTCGTTCTCATCCTCCTCCTCATCCTCGTCCTCTGGATCCGGGGCCCGTGCAGCCGGAAATTGCCGTGTCTATCACAGGGCTCAAATTGCCTGGGCCTCTGCGGTCCTCTGCTCGCCGCTGATAAGGCTTGTTGGGGGCCCCGCTGGCTGTTTGGGGGGGGTGGGGAGAAATCGCATCTTGAGTCGCCACCGGGTGTTGAGCCATGAAAGTGTTTGTTGCAGAGGAGAGAAAAAGCGCAGCTCACAGACCTCACGACCGGGGGCCACGGGATGCAGCCCTTCTCTCCACCCCCACCATCACCACCACCACCACTCTTTACTCCTATTTTTTCCCCCTCCTCACTCTCTCACTCTCACTTCCCCAGTTCCTCGCCTCCTCTCTCCACTTCTCTCAACTCGCAGTGCGCTCCGGGGCAGAGGGGGCGTCAATTATACAGCGGCAGCGAGAGAGAGGATATTAAATCTAGAATGCATTGCGTCGTTGCCCAGATGAGGAACGGGCATTAAAATGAACTAGTGCACCTTGTAATGAAAACAGCAACTATAACAGGCGTGCATTCAAGGAACGGGTGGGTGATAACGCAGCGTCTGTAGACGAGACGGCGTTTACATGTTTTCTGCTTCTGTACTCCGGCAACGCACAAAAATCATAGCTGTAGGAACGTGAGCTGCTGCATTCAGCTTACTGTGTTGAAAGAATCAGAATCAGGCTTTCCTGGCCTCCTAGTCACTATATGTTTGTATGTGGACACCTGATATACTATATTACACCTTGTGGGACATCCCATTCCAAAACCATGGGCATTAATATGGAGTTGTCCCCCTTTATATATATATATATATATATATATATATATATATATATATATATATATATATATATATATATATATATATATATATATATATACAGTGTCAGTAGGCGTGTTGGTTACTGTGTACGTTTAAGGCAAAGGTGTTCATTCTGGTTAATGAGCACACAATCTCTCAATCTCTCTCTCAAAGTTTGGCCCTGAGTTTTCTACCAGAACAAAGATACAATGTCCAGGATTAGAATGGTGATTTGAAATCATTAGTCTTGGGATTTTCCTTCTTGGGAGTTGAACACAGGAGCTTTAGAGCTGCAGCCGGACACTCTGCCATTGACGAATCTGATGGTCATATAGTTTCATATAAACATATAGAGAAAAAATAAAGTAGTAAAAAATTGGTTGTTTGATTAGAGTCTTAGAGGAATCACCTTTACTGCGCTAAACAATCATGTACAAAAAACCTGTTGACTCAAAAAACAAATTCAGTTGCAAGAAATCAGAATAATTCCCTTTAGAATTACCTGAATTTCAGCAATGATTTTTAATAAAATGTGGTCTGATCATTATCTAAGTCAAAATTAGACACCTATTTGTCGGACACAACTTACAAAAAATAATAACACATAAAGAGTCTTCTTTCATGTCTTTTATTGATCACACTCAGTAACATCTAAAGCGCAGGCTAGAAAAAAAGTATGCAAGTACTTTGAATTGAATAACCTGAAGATATCCTTTTTACAGCAAGCAACTCCTCAAAATGTATAAAGTAAGATTAGCTCGATGTTGCTGAGGACTTTTGGGCCATTCGTCCTGCAAATGTCTTTCAGTTAATCAGTATTTCAGGGATGTCTTGCTTGCACAGACAGCCTTCTTCAGGTCAGACTACTGCATCTCGATAAGGTTTAGGTCAGACCTCTGAGCCATTCCAAAACACAGATCTTCCTCCTATTCAACCATGCTTTATTTCATTACCTTGTGCGCCTCTTCAGTTTGAGGTCATGGACGGTTGCCCTTACATTCTCCTGTGAAATGTTTTGATGCCCCCTTTCTGATCGCAAGACATCCAGACCATGATGCCCCCTCCACCATGCTTCACAGTTGCTGTGCAGTGTAATCCGTCCTCCAGTCTTGTGTATTTCTGCTAAAAAGTCCCACTTTCGTCTCGTCTGTCCATACAACATTTTCCCAGCAGGCCATCCTTGATGGTGTTCTTCTATGGACACAATGCATGTTCAGTGTTTTTCTAATGCAGGACACATGAACAACGAATTTGTAGATGTGTAGTATATTTTCTGTTAACCTTGGGTTCTTTCTCACCTCCTTAAGGATTGCCCTTTGAGTTCTTGGAGATCTTTCAGCAGGTTGCCCCGTCCTGGGGAGAGCAGTCCTGCCCTGAATTTACCCCACTTGTAGATAATGTGTGTAACTATGTTCTGAGACAGGTTTGACCAGGTTTTTTCAGCTTTGTGCGTCTCTATAAAACATCTGAAGTCTTCTGAAAGTTGTTTGCACTGATTAACACTAGTTTTAGCCTAAGACGCTCTGCCTGCATGTAGATGGAGAGTCTGATATCTTTAGTGCATTAACCTGGCCATGCTGTCAGGATTCTGTATCATTTCCACGTATTGTGTAATGTTTAATGTTATCTATTTTTTCTGTGTTTTTCAGATTTTATACATTATATCAAACAGCAGACTTGTGATTGGTTGTTCTGCAGGTCAGCTGATTTTCTTTTTCCTGCAGTAGTAGGGCAGCTCATGACCACATTAAGTGGCAAAAGGTACAATACTCTCCCAAAAGAGCCCGACAGTGTGGAACTAGGTTCACACTAACCTTTTATGAGTAGAAGAGATTTATTAGTAACCAGGCTTTGTATGCTGCCTTTATTCATTGGACAAAGCACCTGTGAAACCCACAATTCCAATCTTATTACCTTAATCTAAACAGCTTTTGCCAATTAGCTCCAGGAAAAGTCATTAACACAAAGGGTCCCTTATTTTTTCCAGCCTGCTCTGAGGATGTTACTGAATGTGTTCAATAAAATACATAAAATGCGAAACTGTGTGTTATTAGTTCAGTTAGATGAACTAATGTGTTTGTTTAGAATTGTGACTTACTTGTGACAATGCAGTTCACTTACCTTTTCCTGTAACTGTAGTGTTGGAGTAGTTTCTCAAAATACGTAATCCATGAAAATTACTCATTATTCCCCTCTACCTGTAAAACCACTGCGCCCACTGAAAGGTTACTGAACTTTTCACAGTAGCCATGAAATGCAATTTTCACCTCTTTTGGAGCTCCCTCGGTTGACCTGCACAGCGTCGATGGAACATATCTTGATAAAAACTTGAATGATTTCCAAAACCCAAAGTGAACCGGAGCTCAATTCGGAGGTCGTCTTTGTAGTTGAGCAAGCTGGCCAGCATTTGTGTTTTTACTGCTTTTAAATGGTATTTGTATTGTGACAGTACTGAAGTTCGGATATGAAGATATTTTGGAAAGACGTGGACAGGTGAGAAGGGGCCTGCAGGATGACATTCGCAATAGCGTTTTTTGTATGGCATCGCTCCAAAGAACCCATTAGACACCTTCATTTTTCAGAGTGTACCACCTAAATTGTATGTCATATAAAGTACTTTCTTCTCTAAAACATCCACTCCCTTGCGGGGGCTGAAATTCATCAACCATTCTTGAAGTGTGAATAAGAGGAGGCTGGCTGGATGGTGGGACAGAGAGAGAGAAGCAGAGAAGGAGAGATTGTCCCCTTTCAGTCTGGATTAGCATGTGAGAGTAGGAGCGCTGGGTGAGATCAGGTTCCCCCTGAATCGGCAAACGTCACCCACTGCTCTTAAGAGCTCCCCCTTCCATCTCTCTCTCTCTCTCTCTCTCTCTCTCTCTCACACACACACACACACACACACACACACACACACACACACACATACACACACATTACCCAAGCCTCTTTATTCTAATGTAACACAATGCAGCGAGGCTGTGAGAAAGGGGGGGCTCTGGGCTAATGAGAGAGTAATTGTGCTTAGCAGAAAAAGAGGAGGGTGGTGGGGGGGGGGACGCTGGGATAAGCAGGCTGGGGTAAGGCGAGTCGACTGGGCTCAGCTAACCAGGCCTGGGAGGGTTTTTAGCAGGAACGCAGAGGGATCACCTTCACCGGGCCAGGAACACCGCTGACCTTCGTGTCCAAACAGGCTGCTCGGGCTCAGCTTTCTGGTGACAGGGTGGTGGGCTGGATCTGTGCTCTGCTGACTGCTGCTAATGTGAGGAGTTAGCATCGTGCTGCAGCAGATATTAGTGCTATGAAGTTATAGCTCAGTCAGGAGCCTAATTTATGATACTTACCCCGTAACCCCAAATAAAGTCAATTGTCCTAGATGTGTTTGGTGTCTGAAAGTTGCTTCTGTTGCATGTGTACGGACATGGCTGTTACTAAGCTAGCAGCAAGTGATCATGGCATGTGTTTAACACCACATACAAACATTACAGAAGAAAAGCTTTTTTCAGATTTTATCATCATCAGCAAAATGTAGAAGATATGGTGCACTGAACCTAAATCAACACAGATGGGCAACGTAGCTGCCTGTTTTGGCCAACAGAGGGGGCTGCTGCAACCTACCAGCCACTTGCTGGCCTAGTTTTAGAGAATCCTGCTTTGTAAAGCTAGCAAGTGTCAAGTGAGCCCATAACATCACTACAAACTTCTTTTTTAAGACACAAGGTAACGAAGGGATTAAAAGGGTCTTAAATCATACCACCATAGGCTGATTTATATAGGTACACAGCAGTGTTAATTTTAATTTTGATTTAGTCTTAGTCATAGTCTTTTGACTATAATGTCACTTAGTTTAAGTCATAATTAGTCATCTGAATTGTTTTAGTTTTAGTCTAGTTTTAGTCGACTAATTATCATAAGAATATAGTCTAGACTAATTCTACAGTCCATTTAGTCAACTAAAATATAAAGGGTGTAAAATGTAATGCATTTTTTTTTTCAGTTCCCTTCAATTATTTAAGTCATTATATATACTTACACGAAATGAAACATTTATTAACCAGTTATAGACTGTTATTACTGTTTGAAAGACCAATACACATACAAACAGATTTAACAAACAACATATGAGGTCTTCCGTAACTGCAAAGTGAAGAAGAGAAAATTGTTATTTTATCCTTGTATCACCTTTTTATTTATCTCTTATTTATTTAATAGTTGTTACTGGTGCTGTCAATCTAATTAAATAACATGCTCTGTGGTTAACTAATCTACATTAATTGCATTAATCACTTTTTGCTATAAAAATATTTTTAATTTTTTCCATTTAAAATAAATTTAAGCATAACAGTAAATCAATGAATGAAAAACTGCCACATCTCCAGGTCTCAGTGTTTACTAGAGACACACACTGCACATTACGTGCACTAATAAATTGTAAATAAAACTAGCTAATCTGTTTCGTGCACTTTCTAGTGTGTACGGAGAGATTTGGGACATGATCATCGAACGCAGATGGTTGGAGTTCGCTAGCTAGTCTCCCGACTCTGGCTCTGCACATATAGCGTTTCACCTGCTTCCCACATACCTGATCAACTAATCTGATCATTAACACCACCTTACTGAGTTAATACAGCGTTTACAGCAGGACACGTTCTAAACTGTACAGGACAGTGTGCTTTCAGGACTAGAATTAAGAAAGCTAAGCTAGCGTTAGCAGCGATAAAGCTAACGGTGGTGCTGGAGGGCTGATGTCCAGCACGGTGTGGTAATTTTCTCTAAACACTAACGCTTCTGTGAACACTTTCTCTCTGCTGACATTATCTAGATAACTTAGTTCCATCGTGAGTAGCGACAGTTCACAGGCTCGTATGCTCTTCCTGGGTTTAGACTAAATTTGTGTAAGTGTGCATTTGATTGATGGCTACTTGGCTTGTCCCGCCTCTCCATATATGCCGAAGTAGTTATGATTGGATGTTTTCCTAACTTGTCCCCGCTTTTCCCACAACTAAATCAGTTCTGATTGGATGTCGTTCCTGCCAAACATGTTTGTCTCGTTTTTATTCGTTGACTAAAGTGTCAATTTCGTCATAGTTTTTATCCTTTCTGTAGATTTTATTTAGTTATCGTCTCGTTCTCGTCGTGAAAAAAAGGTTAATTGACGAAAACTATGACGAAAATAGTTCGTCAACGAAATTAACACTGGTACACAGTCTACTTAAATGCAGCTGCCATGCAATCCACAAATAGTGCACCATTATATGAAACATGGCATATGTTGATAGCAGCCTTGTCTGCTTGTTAGGAACTGGAGTTGGCTCAGGGGTGTGTTTAGGATCTAGCTACTAAACAATAGCTCCAGGTCTCTCTTTTCTGTAGTTAAAAATCCCAATTTATGACCAAATTATTTAATGTGATTATGAAATATGGACTCCAACCGCTGAACCTGTTGTAATAAACATGCCCTTGCATCATCCCTGCCTAAGCGTGACTTCTGAAAGCCCTTTACTCAGCAACTCATTTCTAAATAACACAGAGCAACAAACCGTGTAATCAGGAATCCAAGAAACATAAATCTTTGATTATATTTATTTCTTTCTTTACTAAGCATACCATACTTTACCACAGCATCGCTCGCCATAGTTGCTACTGTATGATTTTCTGACTTGGTTTACAAAGTTGATTAGTACCTAGTCTTTATCAATTGGTCTTAACTATAATTCACTCATTACAACTGTTACAGTTGTTACAATTACAATTGTTAGCTAGTTCAGCCATGTAGCTCCAGTGCAGAACCAAAAAAGCAAGTTCAGACAGCAATCTTGTCTGTCTGAATATATTTGCAATGTGCAAATATGATTGTTGAATAGCTAAATCATGAGTAGCACAAGGACAAGGCATATCTATATGAGCAGTGCGCAGTTCACACAATTCACTGCTATTACCTAGCACTCGGCTCATTGTTTTGGGCCTTTGTGAGCATGTGTTCCTCCAAAATGTCTTCGAGGTGCACAGCGGTGGTGTAAAAAGCTGCGGCTGAACATCCTAAACACCCCACCGCAGGAATCAGTTATACTTCATTTTGATTTGGAGGCCCTGGGCGGCATTGGTGCATTGTAAACAAGTGCAAAACGAGCACTGCTGAGCCCTTTGCTATTGTAAAAGAGGAGTAATTAGCTCTTGCTTATCTAGTTCTCATGCCCCCTGGCACACGCCGGAGCCCACTCCATTAAACATCGGCCTTATCAGGACGGTGCAATGCCTGCTTCCGAAAGTGTCAAAACGCGCACCAGTGCAATGTTTCTTTTTGCCTTTGTTGGAAGGCGAGGCCCCATACGGCGAGGAGCCGAGGGTGGGGATTACCATCAAAGATAGTTTTGTTAACTTCAGAATTATGAAATTATGTCTACCGTTCACAAGGGGCCTTTCAGAAATAAAGCCAGAATGATCATTCAAGGCAATGTCCGAGGCTTTGTTCAATTTGAGGCTAGAAAAGCAACCGAGGCCTTTCGTCACACTCCCCCTCGGTGTGCGGCGGCTCAGCTGCCGTGAATGTGATGAAACCAGAGCGCCTGGTGTGAAAGGACTGTTGGGGCAAAATGTATCCTCACTGAGCCCTCATTCATTCAAACAGCTCCCTCCATAAATCACGTTAACTGTATGCTGCAAAAGAACAGTTCAAATACTTCTCCAGCGCTAAATCACTCAGAGGCTGTACTGCAGTGGGAATGAAAATGAAGACATTTATCCCCCTCGCTCCTGCTTCTCCGAAGAAACGTGTCAGAATATGTTTCGTATGCTAATTCTGCCTGTATTCCAAGCTCAGTGTGAGAGGAGTGAACAAGTTGAGCGCTTCTTGTCACTGTTTTGCGTCCAATAGGAAAAGCTAGCCTGAAAGTTAGCCTGAAGTGACCCAGACTGGTTGCCAAATCAGTAAGAAGTGTCCTTGCAGAGTGCCGTGAGAACCTCTCCATCTTCACAATAGCTTTTTTTTTTGCCTCAAAGACTCATTCGGGTTTTTAAAACGCATACACACAACGTCATTCTCTCTGAATCACTCAACCGCTTGTCAGTGCTTCTTATGTTGTCTTCCATCTCTAGCATGAGAAATTACTGATTGACTGACTAAATAATTACAAGCATAGAAAAGAAAACAAAACAAAAAGAGCTCTCTTTAATATCTCAGTAGTTTCTTCTAGATAACAACATCATCAGAATCTGTTTTTTGCGCCACAGCAGATTTCTTAACGTGTGAACCTCTCGCAATCTTAAAAAGAAGATCCCGCTCGATGTTTAGGTCTCAAATGCTAAATCAAGACTCTACTTTCTGATATGCTGGAGAAATACAGGCCTATAGGACTCCTCAGATCAGTAAAGGCAGATCTGCTAACAGTACCTAGAACCAGAACCCAACATGGTGAGGCAGCCTTCAGCCATTATGCTGCTGTTAGCTGGAATAAACTCCCAGAAGCTGTGAGATGTGCTCAGACTGTAATCTCTTTTAAAAACCAGGCTGAAAACATATCTATTTACCTGTGCTTTCCAGATTTGCCTAACTTATTTGTATAATTGCACAATTTTAGCTCTTTATTGTGTATATATATGAATTGTATTTCAATACTTATTATTATTTTGAGCTTCATTCTTTAAATTCTCTATTTTAAATTATATTTCTTGTTTTCCTTACTTGTTTTCTGTAACTTGCATTGTCTTAATTTTTTCTGTAAAGCACTTTGCATTGCCTTTGTGTATAAAAGGTGCTATACAAATGAACTTGCCTTGCCTTACAAATGATGTGATGATAGCACATCATTGTTTTGACTGAGTTCTCTTTGAATATTCTTTCAGCGCACATGCAATCACAACCCACTACATATTTCCAACAGAGTGGTCTCCAAATCCCCAAATCTTACACGTACCAAGCACTTTATTAGATACACCTCCCTATTTCTGCACTTCATTTTATCAGCTCCACTTACCCCATAAGAGCATTCATAGTTCTACAATTAAAGACTGTAGTCCATCTGATTCTTTGCTTATTTTGTTTTCCCCTATTTCCTGTTCTTCAGTGGTCAGGCCCAAAACAGAGCATGTACTATTTGGGTGCTGGTGTGAGCGACTCAGACACAACAGTGCTGCTACGGTTTTTAAATACTGTGTCCACTTACTGTCCACTTTAATAAACACGCCCACCATGTTGATGTAAAGTGAAAGACGATAGCTCCTCTGTATCTATACATCATTTTCTAGTCCTTCATCAATGGTTGCAGCCCACGGGACGCTGTTAACTGGATAGTTGTGTTTGGTGGGCTATTTTCAGTCCAGCAGGGACACTGATGTGTTTTAAAACTCCTGCAACACTGCTGTGTCTGATCCACTCATACAAGCACAACACACACTAAGATGCCACCACCATGTCAATATCACTGCAGTGTCGAGAATGATCCACCACACAAATGATACCTGCTCTATGGTGGTCCTGTGGAGGTCCTGACTGTTGGAGAACAGGCTAAACGGGAGCTAACAAAGTATACAGAAACTACAAAATGCGCCTATATAAATGATAGGTTGCGACGTTCACCTGTATTTACCATTCAAAGCGAGGATCAGGGAGTTCAATGAAAGAGGCCCAGGCTGCCTGTAGAGGATTTTGTGAGATCACACACTCCATTAGACTTTCAAACCTTTGTTTGAGCAAAAGCCTGGAGAGTGAAGGATTACAAATTTGTTTTGGAGGCGTCCAAATTCCTGCTGGTCTCATCCCCTCCGAACTGATTTCAAAGACCAACGCAAACCATCACCCCCACCCTCGCCCCCCACCGCCACAGCACTATTTCCATGTTTCCCTAGAAACCAAGTCTTACTGAGGGTTTTCTTTACCCCCCATTTTTTTGGATTTGCACTGGGATCCATCCCATAATGGGGATCTAAATGGAACAGGAAGGGAACAGTAGGGTGGGTGTGAGGGAAGCTGCGGAAAAAAGGCAAGAACAGTAAGAAAATGCATTGATAATGACATCACCAGCATTTCCCACAGCAGCCCATGTCTTAGTGGGGAGCGGGGGGCTTTCATTCATTGGCTCGGGGTTAGCTTTTCAGGAGGTCTGGGGAGGCCAGCGCTCCCTTCATCTCAATGGGCTTTTTGTTGACGAACAGAGGAGCTGTTTCTAGGTCTCACAGAAAAGCCCAGCTAATTCACTTCAGGGTTGCCAGGAAGCCCAGGCCTGTGAGCTTGGCAACAATGGCAAACTTCATTGCCTCACTTCGATGGCCCGAGAACTCCCAGCTGCAGCTCCAGAATTCTAATGGGAGCTTGTTTCTATCCTTTTTCTGCTCTCCCTCTCTCTCTCTCGCTCTCTCTCTTGCTTTCTCTGCCAGTCCTCTTCTTTCTGTCCTCACACATTCCTTCATCTCTTCGTCTGATGTGATGCTGTGGCAGCCAGAGGGCGGAGGGGGGCGCTGGGTGGATGGAGGAGGTTTTTCTTGGTAATCAGGCGCCCTCTGTGGGATGGGATGGGTAAGTGATGTGAAGTTGATGTGTTGCTATTTATACAGAAATGGGGATTTTTTCAGTACAGATGATGATTTTGCTCTGCTGCTCTCTCTTGGTAATCTTACAGCGTTATAGTGTGACTATAATGTAGTTTGGACAATGAATGAACAAGTTCATCAGTGAGATCTTCGTAGATGTAACATCTTCACATGAGTAAAGGTTGTGGACCTAAGTAGGTGAACTCACATTTCAGTTCTGTTTGTATAGAGCTTTCTACAGCCAGCGTTGCCTTAAAGCAGCTTTATAGAAATCCAGGTCCAGACCCTCGTCGAAGGACGCAGGAGTAGTTCCCCCTGCAGAGAGAGCACGAGGAAGAAACACAGAGAGGAACCAAAACTTGGAAGGGGAACACAATGTTCTCTGGTTAACAGTGGAAATTTACAAGCAGAAGGCACTCTGTTCACCACTAATTAACCACCAGCAACAAGGTACGATTACCACATGTTCAACCACTTTAAGTTGAGTAGTGCTGATACTACTGGTTTTCTTTTTGATATAAGAGCAGGTGATGCCAGGGCTACTTTGCCCCCGACCAGTAAAAACTGTTAAATGCAAAAGTCTTTGCATTACCAAACTGTCTAATCTAAGCCTGAATATACCTGTTGTAAACAAAATTGTGAATTAGAAGTGATCCTATCCTGCCTATCCTACCATTTAAGAGCTCAACTTCACTCATTCCTCAACTCCTCTAGCATTGTAGCCTATTTGTGTTGTAAAAAGAATTGTGTTCATGTTGCTTTAGATTATGTAGGAGGAGCCTGAGGAGTGTAGAATCTGTTACGCTGTGTTCTTTGAGGACTTTTATCCTGAAGTCTAGGCCTAGTTTTAAGAAAGCTGTAGCAAGCTTAACAGCAGGTGCTGAGAGTCATTGGCATTGTGTTTTCCCCCTTTCCCACGCACTGTTCTCAATAAAATTACATTCAAGAGATGTGAGTCAAATATATCTCTATATAGACTACAAACAACTTTTTGTCCTAAGATCTGGCAGGTCAAGATACAATCTTTCATAAATTAGTATTATAGATAAATTCTTGTATCTTATCTCACAGCGCCAACGTTAAGTTAGGAAATCTTAAACTACTCTGTCAGAGTGGACAGTCAGCTGTCATGCCTGTTACTTAGCATGCAGGAACAATTTCCACAAAACAGAGAACCTACATTGTTCTTCTAGGAGGACAAGATGGTTCTCAGTGGACGTAAACACAGCAAGCACAATGTGCAGACAACAGAACCTCACCCATAGCAGGGAAGGTGAACTGCGGACCTGGGGCCCAGTGTCCAGCATCGTTTGGTGATTTTTCTGCTCTTACTACTCCAAATAAACCTGGCAGGAGCTGAGTTGAATCAGGTGTGTCTGAGTAGGAAAATCAGCAAACCGTGCTGGACTCTGGCCCTCCTGGACCGCAGTTATTCAGCCCTAAATGCACTGAAACAACCAGCTCCATCTTCAACAGACAGCAAATGAACCTGTCCTGCCAGTTAGTTTAGTTGATACTGTGAGAAAGTTTGTAGTCTCAACAGATAATTCTGAAAGAACTGTAGATTGTTTTGTTTAACGTTTACTCAATCATGCTTTACATACTGTTTAGAACATGAAGCAGTGCTCTAGGGCAGAGCCGCCGTGTGATCCAGCCGTACAGCCGTTACATGTCACTTGTTTCACCCCAGCACGTTTATACCGCACTCTCACTCTCCCTGACTTTAGTTTTACAGCGTACAAAACAAGGACTCATTTGAAACCTGGTCCCACCTGTACACAAAATTACCCAGATGCTGTTGTAGTGAAATATATATATTAGTAGGACAGTAAAGAGGAGACATGCAGAGAAAAGGACACATGCAGAGAACTATGATAATGTCATTATTGTGGATCTCCAATTTTTTCACTTTCTATTCCTTTACTTTCCTATTTAACCTTATTTTCTCAAAGACCCAATAAACATTGTCTTTATACTACATAATAAAGGAGTGACTGGATAATTAACAGCAACAGATCAGTTAAAACTAATCTGGGAACGACATCCCAGAAACAATTCTGCAGTGAGCAGATTTACCCAGAGCAGGGATTGGGAACCACTGCTATGGTGTATTCAGTTCTCTTTATTTTTGTACAAAAGAACTGAAATGATATGGAAATGCTCTAATTTAGAATTAATTCTCTTTAATTTATAAACTGCAGGGAACACTGAGCCCCAAGGTTGCATCTAAACATTATTCCAAATTGGCTAAGAATTAGTTTTATATAATAGTTTTTTAAAATTGTTTTATTCAGTTATCCCTCAGTGCCCCCCAGGACTCCTACTGGTTGCAGCTCTGTGGAAAATGTTATTGAATAAAAAAGATATTCACTTAGAGCACTTGTATAGCCAAAATACTAAATGCAACACACACAAAAACAGATTAAATAATATTCAAAATGACCTCGGCTGCAGTTTCTCGACCATAGACATCTGAAGTAGGGTTTGATATTAAGACATGCTCGTTATAGACCATACAAGAATGTTAAACATAATGGTTTGCTATGTTTCCATAATTTTTGGCATAATTTACAATGAATACAATTAGATAACTCTCATAATGAACTGATAATTGCCCTGATAGAAGACTTCCTTTGTAACTTGTAACTGTTCATACAAGGCAGTAGAACTTTTGTTTTGGTGACTGTTTCATGATTTTTGCGCTGACTGTCGCACTTTCTCTAACAAGGGTGGCTTTACTTCATGCTAGGATGGCCTTGACCACCTCTGGTTACCCCCTGGCTATGCCTGATAACAGATAAAACACTGGCACGAACAGGTTGAATGTCCATCCGTCCATTATCTGCCGCTTAATCCTGCTGGTCGGGGTCACGGTGGAGAGGGGCTGGAGCCAATCCCAGTGTCGTCGGGCGAAGGCAGGGTACACCATGGACATTTCGCCAGTCCATCACATGGGCAACACTCACACCTACGGGCAACCCACTCAAGCACGGGGAGAACATACACACTCCACACAGAACGGCCCGGATCAGGAATCCAACCCAGATCGTCTTGCTGTGAGGTGACAGTGCTAGCCACTACACCACCATGCTGCCCGGATTGAACGTCATCTGTTTAAAAACAGTTTTAAAAGTGAGGAGAGCAGCTATACATGGTATTTATTCCACTGGGGGAATCTCCTTAGAAGTTACAAATTTGAAGGTTGTCTGTATGGTTTGTGTTCAGCTGGTTTTGGTCAGATGTGCTGAACATAATGCTTTCTTGTTTATAATTTAGACCTCGTAATCAATAATAGGTGTCGTGATAACAGTCCCAGCTGGATCTGGAGCCGGTGGGAGATTAACTAGACTGTAAGTTCAGTTGGTTTAGGATGGTGCTGGATTTGTGTGCAGGTGAGAAAATGACCTAATGAAGTTTAGCCTTTTCTCCTCCTGATTTTACTGGAGCCTCTGAAACACGACGTTGGTAAGTAGTTAAAATAGGTTAAATAGGTTAAACTGGCTACTGCTTTCTGACAGCAATCAGTGTTGATATGGCTTGTTAGTTATTTAACAGCATATTTATGCTAAAAGCTGGAAAACCAAAGGTGCTGGCTTTCTTGTTCAAAATAAGCGTAAAAATGAAACATATTACTTAAAATAAGGAAATGTACAGAACACATATAACTGACATAAATCAACAGAGCTAAGTCAGTTCAGTAATACCACCCAACACTAACGTTATAAACTCCCATTACAGACATTACAGTCAAGAGCTTATAGAGAATTTTACAGCCGTATAGGTGTAGCCTTCTGCAATAGTTCACCTAAAAACAGACAATTTAATGAATAAATATAATAACTAATATAAGTTTAAACGATAGCTGAGAATATTTTATTTGTTTTTGTTTAAATGTTTGTTTGTTTGTTTCCTGCATTAGACGAAGACCCTGTTCCTGATATAAACAAGAGTTTTTTCCAGAATTACCCCAAATCTGTTATGAACTGATGGCTGTATAATAATGAATAGTGGCAGTATGTCGCCCCCTAGTGGTAAATTCTGAGATTCTGGGATATCTGCAACCCTGACTCTTCCCAAACTCCAGGAAATCGTACAGAGATCATACAGCCTGTGGTTAAGGAGAGAATGTTTCTCTCTGAGCTTCATCTCTTAAAATTTCGCTGATGTTAGGTGAATGTTAAAACCCTATATTTGGTGCCACTAAGGTGCAGCAATTAATTCAGTAGTAAGAAGTAAATAGCAGCTCTACACAGGAGCTAATTCACATTGTGTTCATGTCTAAAAACACTCACTAAAACCTACACTGTACTAAACACACCAGACCTACATAACTTTTCACATCTTCACGTCACCTCCCCCACTTTCTCTTTCAGTTTCTCTTCTTTCCCTGAATCTTTTCTTCATCCTTTCCAATGTCAAAGTTGTGGTTAAGATCAATCTCAAAGACTGAAGTCCTAGAGTTAAAATGAGACTTTCTTTCACAACTGCTAAAGTTATTTCTTGCTGGCATTCAAACGCTGGAAATCTCTCCAACACACATTATGAGCCCCAGTGATTTTCTATTTTTCTGCTAGACCTGGGATGATGAATGCATGCCCCTAACCAAGGGTATCAAATCTAGGAAATGTAGGAATAACCCTAACCCTGGTCTGAAATTACCTTTACTTTCTTCATTTTCTGCAGCGGCCAGGTCCTGCAGAAGCTCTTCACTAGTAAAATCACATTTCTTTTTGTTTATTTTTCAGCTCATGAGCTTGCAAGAAAACAAATGTAAATTATAACACACAGTCGTATATAATATGTTTGGCACGCTTGTCAAATTGTCTGTTTATTTGTTAATTGTAACATAATAAATAATAAACACAAACTGCAGCCTGTGCAAAAGTTATGATAACTTTTGACCAGGGGTGTACTAACTTTTACTCATAGCTGCAAAATCTAGACAATTTCTTACTACACACCAAGCCTGTTTATCTGCCTCCCATCAGGGATTCTACTGTGTATAACACACTGCCTGCCACTCTTCACAGGAATGACATTTTTTTAGCAAAGCCAGCCTAAACGTTCCAAAAGTATATTGTCTGACTTTTATTCTAAAATGTATAAATCAGTGGTATTTAAAAGCATTTCTGAGATAAACCAAGCTATTAGCCTGGAGCTGGCTGGTGCCGCTTTGCCGCAGAAGGTCTATACAAAACATATTATGCTTATAACTCTTACTGCTAATGTGATTCTTTCCCAGTAGGATGCTTATATAACGAAATGCTGACCTCATATAAGAAGTAGAGACATTATTTTGTATTAATATCCTTAATCAGTTTGCTTCAACCCAAGAATTATTTAGCCCATTAGGAATGCTGGACCTGCCTGTCTCTTACTGCAATTTCAGGGCAGTAGAGATGGTGGTCTCACTGATGCTGACCCAAACCTTTTCCATCGGTTCCACTGTATCCTTCTTGACATGCCTAGGCCTTGGCTTTGGGTGATTATTCTTATTTACCTCACAAGAGTTCTACATCTTGCCTGTGCTGTTTCAGAACCACAACTTCTACCAGATTCATCAGCCTGCTGTTCGTGGCACTGAGGAATATACCTTCTCTCCATCCTAATCGCTTTAATCCCCCTGCCCAAGGGGTGTCATATATCGACTTCCTGCTCATGCCCAAAGGACAGCTTTCTTCTTGTACGCAGCACGCTTCAGGAAAACAGAAGGAACCTATTTCCTAGTGTCCTCTCTTTCCAGTCCAGGTCGCTGATCAGTTTTATGGTCTTATTTCTGGTCCTGTTTGTTGATGATGGCCATGTTTGTTTTGCCTGTTGTGCCTTTCTCTCAAGCCCTGCCTCATAATGTTTTTGTCATGATTCTCTTTTAACTTCTTTCTAATTCTAATAAAGCTCACTACAGCTTGCGTCACAGTCCACAGTACTTAATAACATGCAGTGCAACTTCTACTGAAATGCATAGAGAATCAGCATCTTCAGTAGGACTTAGAGCCTAATTTAACAGATGAGCTGATTTTTATTTGGCTTTGATAGTTTTACATTTACTTAGGACTATTTTTATAGGTACCTAAAAGATGATTCTTTAAAGGTTCTCTGGTAAAGACAGTGATTTTATCTAGAACTATGAACACTTAAAGAAACATATACGTGCTTAAATGGTTGTTTGTGTGGTGATATGTTTTTTTTTTCAGATTGATGGAGAATTTGTTGTATGTAGTTCTACATAGCACCAAAAAGAAGTCTGCCATTGCTTCAATGTCAAGCTTGTGACAATAGAAGCACCTTTCTTTTCAAATAGAACCATATATAACACATTCTCCATCAATCAGAAGAACATTTTTAGTGTTTAGATAGATCTAGATAGATCTATTGTCTTTACTAAAGACTTAGTTCTTAAAAGTATACAGTTAATGTAAACTCATTTTGGTGTAAAAACTGGCAGTGCTGCCGTTTGGAAACTGACTGTAAACTCTGATCTGACTGTAAACAGCTGCAGAGTGTCCATCACTACTACATTTGGTACAACACCTCCCACCAGTTTTGTTGATCTTTCCATTACATATATGGAAAAAAGAATATATATATATATATATATATATATATATATATATATATATATATATATATATAAGTGGACAGAATAACTTTTGATGGACATATAATCTAGAACAGAACAGAAAAATCTGCAAAGTATGGAAGTATGGGAGCAAAGTGCTTATATAAGTGGACAGAATAAAGTTTGATTCACATCTTATTATCATTCTTGTCATTGTAACTGCAATATACATATTTCATTTATTTTTAATACTGTCCTTAAAATATTTACATTTTATGTAAAACATTTAACACAAAATGAATAAAGCTCTGCTGCCCTCTACTGGAGACTCATTGAAATACCTAAAGAAAAACTGTAGTTTCTTGTTTAAGGCCTAATCAGTCCATAAGCAGTCTCACAATAAAAAACTAATGATTCTCTAGTGCTCATCAATTCAGATATAAGTTATCTAAGGTGCTAATAGACACAAACAGCGGATTAACCAGTTTGTACGAGAACAAGTTTAGGCTAAATGCAGAATTTAGAAATCTCATCAATTTTGAGTACAGCAGCAGATCTCCAGTTGTCCATAAATACTGACTGCTTGTAAATAAATAGTGCAACAATTAAACAGGCAAATATTGGCAAGTCTGACATGAATTAACTCTAGTATTTCAGACTAGGCAAATACAGAATGATTCCCAGTATTGATTAACCCTTTCAGTTACATTTACATTTACATTTATGACATTTAGCAGACGCTCTTATCCAGAGCAGCTTACGCTGTAAACAAAGACTGGTGAATAAACCAGGAACATACATCAATACAACTAGCCCTGATATCTATGTTGTGTAGGTAATTTGGATTAATTGTGGGTTTTAGGTACATAAATCTACCTCCCAAACTTCCATTAAACCAAGACATGAACATTTGCTATAATCAGTCAAACACAGATGTTGTATGCAAAAGTTTGGACACCTCTGGTCAAATGACACTGATTTTCTAACTGAGGAACATGGCTAACACATCCCTTACAGAGAACTATATATAGGTATATATTTATAATTGGGTATAATCAACAGTAACAGTGCATTAAAGAAGAAGTGTGTTCTTGGTAAAGCACATGCTTACTTATTTACACTTAGATCAACAAATCGGCCACACTTCTGTAAATGTATATATTTTAAACAATGCAGAGAATTATGAATATTAATATGGAGACATTGCTTGAACCAGTTATTTATTACAAAAAGGCAAGACAGCAAATTCATAAATTTTAATCTAATGGCAAACACAATACAAAAACATACACCTCTGTATTAGATACAGGTCCACCGCATTGGATTATGGGAAGTGCGGCAGTTGAAAAAAAAAGGTGAAGATATGGACAGAACCCACAGGTGGGAAATTACTGCAGAAAACAAGGTTAAAGCTGTTTGCCAGAGGAGAAAACCCAGGGAGGGGCAAAAACAATCACAACAGTAAAATAATCATTACACTGAGGAAACGTTGACCCTCAGCTTTTACGAACAGAGGAACTATTTCAAAACATGAACTAAGGAAAAGTACCAACTCTTTGTTCTGTCATTTTTTTACCCACCCTTTTTTTCATAGCAAACATGTCATTTGGAATATATGATCAGGATGTAGGCTGTGCTTGAGAAGGGCAACTCAACATCTTTCAAACACCTGCCGACTATAGAACAGGTTAGTAATGGCTAGACCATATCACTTCAAACAGTAAAGCAGAAGGCTGGGTGGACATGAACATTGAACTGGACAGAGACAAAACGCTACATGGACTATGGAACTGGACTGCAGAACGAGTGCTTGTGTACAGGCGCTTCTGAAAAGCTTTGGTGTTGCCATTAGAACTTTGTGAAAATGAACAGTAAGCGTGTTTGTGTCTCAAAAATCAAAAGTCTTAAACCAGTGTGGAAAAAAGCATTGGCATGTTTCAATCTTACAAGTCCCACTTATTGTTACCCTTAACATGTAATTCCGAATTCACGTGTATGTAGTGCTTTTTTCTGTAAATACAATAGTGCAACTTCTGTTGAAATATGAAATCCCTTGGCTAGTCCATAAATTAGTTCAAACAAATCATTCGCACAAAGTTACACCCCACCCCCCTCAACTTTTTTCATTTTTACACATATACAGTAGATTTAAAATGTATATATTTTGAGTATATTCTCTCAGTATATTCATCATGCACACACACGCTATTTAATATGAAGTCACCTTTTTTCTATTTTTTTTTTACCCCCCAACGCATTCAATATCACACATATTGATGTCCGAACTGCAATTTGCAGTTCTGTATAACTCTTATGAATCTTGTTTGTTGACAAACCGACAAGTAACCTTTCAAATCTTTTGCTCTTTAATTATCAGATGACAAAAGGACAGCACCAAAAAAATTTAAAAAGTAAAAAAAAATTTTTTATCAAGGACTGTGCAGAGCAAACAAACTGATTAGCAAGGACACCATAACCAAGCAAAAAAAAAAAAAAAAAAAAAAAAAATTCTAGGCAGGTCAGAACACAACAAATTCACCAAAAAGGTCACTCAACTGAGGTATAGACTTAAACCAACACTATAAGCTGTTGTGTTTGGGTGTTGCCAATAATAAAGTGAGAAATACAGGATCATTAGTTTGTTGGTTTAAGTCAAATGTGAAGGGACATGTGGGATCTCAGCTCCAAAAAAAAAAAGAGTAAAGAAAAAACTAAAATTAAATTAAATAAATAAATAAAGGTCACATTGTTGAACATTATCTGCATAGGACATGCTAGGAATCAAACCCACACTATAATAACAGCTGCATGTCTTTCGGAGAGCAGCACTTCCAAACAGCTTGCTGCCCACAAACCTGGGGGCTGAACAGTAACTACTGTTTTTCTATGTTTGTCCTGGATTTTTTTACTCTCAGTCGTTATTTTTCTAATAAGTACTTCACTTTGTTTTCAGTGCCAAGGATTATTTAGTGCAAGGATCCAAACAAATGTGTTACACCTGCACTGCTAATGTTGATTTTTTTGCTTCCAAATAAAAGGTAAACATAAATAACAGCACACAAAAAAATTCACTAACCTGCCATTAAATTAATTATCCCTAACCGTGAGCAAAAAAAGGGAATGTCAACAAAAATGTACAAATCTTTTACTATACATTGCTAAAAGATGGCCAGCACATCCTCTAGCGATGCCCCAAGCAAGAGAAATCAAACGAAAATAAAACATCAAAGCCTATTGCTGACAACACAAAGCCAATGACATCAAACCCACTTGACAGTGAGATCAATGCCAAATCCATCTGTCCAACAAAATAAGAAACAGGTGCAAATCAGGAGGAAAAAAAATAACAAACAAAAACAAATGCAACTAAAACAAAAGAGGCCTTCTTGCCAGCAGCTGTGTCGGGACTGATCCGGAAGCCGTCTTCTCACTCAGACTCGGACTCCAACGGGGCCGTCTCGTCGACCATCAGGCTCTGATTGCATTGTTTGGGTGCCTGCTTGAGGCCCGAATGGACCTTCTTGTGGCGCGAGAAGCTGGACGAGTGGACAAACGTCTTGCCGCAGTGCTGGCACTCGTACAGTTTACCCATGGCGTGCGTCTGCTGGTGCTGCTTCAGGTTGGACAGGCGGACGAAGGTCTTCTTGCAGGTGTTGCAGCCATAGCGTTTCTCGCTGCCGTGCGTATGCTCAAAGCTGCCGGTGTGGCTGAAGGGGCCGTCGCAGTCGTCGTCAGGGGGCAGCTGCAGCCTCTTCCGGCCTCCTTTGCCACGCTTGTTCTTCTTGCAGAGCGTGTAGTAGTTGGGTTTGTCCCGGGAGCAGAGCTTTAGGCGGATCTTCAGGTCAGACGACTTGTCCAGGGCATCCTTGCCCTGGGCGTAGGAGTTGAGTAGCTGCCGCACGTGGGACACTTGGTGCTTGGAGAGGCTGGTAGAGTTACTGAAGACCATGTCGCACTGCGTGCACTGGTACTGCTTCTCCCGCTCGCCCATCGCAAACTTGCCCTCCACCGGCAGCGGCTTCTTTTTCTTGGGGACGCGTCTGCGCTCAGTCACGGTCACGATGGGTGCTGGAGTGGGGGTTGGGTACAGCGGCTTCAACTTCTTGTCCAGACCTCTTTTATGGATCAACCTGTGCCGCGACAGGCTGGAGCTGTGATTGAACGTCTTGCCGCACGTGTTGCATGTGTGCAGTCTCTTGGTTTTGTGGCATTTCTTGTGTATTGCGAGAAGCCGTTTGCCGTTGCACCGTGCCCCGCACAGGTTGCACTGGAGGAACTTTTGGTTGTCCCCTAAACTTGCTTTAGGAGGAGAGGAGGAACGGTCCCCTGCGGTGTGCGTGTGTAAGTGGCGCGCCAGGCTGGAGGAATGGCTGTAGCTCTTGCCACAGAAGTGGCAGTTGTAACGCCCGTCTCTAGACTGAGAGCCCTCTTCCTCCCAATCGCCATCAGAGCCTTCGTCCTCCTCCTCGTCATCATCGTCGTCATCATCATCATCATCGTCGTCCTCGTTGTCATCCTCCATGGGGTGGCCACTCACCAGCTCCATGTGCTCGTCCACGTCCAAATCACTCCTCACTATCTCCTGCGAGGCGATCATGCTCGGATCCGTGTCCTCGCACTCCGTGTACACCGCTTCATACGGAACAAAGAACCTCTCGTCTGGCTCAGTTTTGACCAGCTGTTCGGATGTAAAGCAAGAGTTCTCGTCTGATTCCTTTTTCACGCAGGATATAGTGAATTTAGAGCCAACCTCAGCCCATTTGACCACGTACTCAATAGGCTGGGTGTCAAGTTCCACTGTGATGAAGTCCGCCCCAAGAGCGTCTGGTTCGGATGAAGCCAGCTCAGTTTCCGTGTCCTCCATTAGGGCTGTGCTTCAGTGGTGCTCCCGCAGAAACCTTGAGGTAAGTACGCTGCGGCTTCTTGGTTATCACGGCCTCGATTCACAGCTCAGTAACTCCTGGCAGAAACAGAAAATTAGCATATATTAATCTTGGCAGGCCAAAAAGATCCCAAATTAAGCTATTTAAAAAAATACAGTGTATCACTATGTGTGCTGGATGAGCCATTGTCCATTATAATATAAAAACATTCAAAAATAAACATACAGATCATTGAACCGGTACAATGCCCATGCACTAGCACAGCTATATCCAATTAAATAAGATTATATTTTCTTTTTAATGAATTGTGCAGTTGGCCAGTAAGTAGTGATGTTATCCACAATATGCTCAGGAAAGCATTGTAGGTATCATTTATCGTGATTAAGATAAAATATCATCACATTGCCCACTTTTACTTACTTTATAATACTTATAAAGATGAAATTCAGTACGTTGCAGTAGTATCAGGGGAAAAATAATATGTAAATCTGTTCATCAGTATTTGTTTATTTGAAGAAACAATAACAATTAAATCAAATTTACAAATACACAATATACTAAGAATTTGATAATAATGTCTTATATTATTTTCACCAACTATTAACAGTTCCTAACTATCCAATACCTATTCTATCTAATAAATTCTTCCTTCAATTAAATCAGAAGTGCTGCTGGTGGAATGTAACAAATCCTTAAAATGCATGGAACCAAACCTGGGTTCCTTTTAACTGTATTCGTCTAACACTGACATTATTAACAATCACTCAGTTCTAGATATATTCTACTTTTGTTATAACATCTATCTTTTTAATAGAATAGAATCATTTTCAAAAGAGTTCCACAGAGATTCATATACAAGACATTCTCCGTCAGTTTGAAGAACCATTTTACCAAGCATGAAATGAATGTATATAGATTTTGAAAATTGATCTATATTGCACAGAAAAGGGTTTTGCTATAGCTACCATATACAACGCATTCTCCATCAACCTGTACAGCTATTTCATGACTCGATTAATCATTTATACATGTAACAGATCTATATAGAAATATCTATATTTTTTGAAAATGATTATATATAAAACAGGGTTCTTCAAATAGGGTTCTTCTCTCCATAGATACAGAACCGTGAACACTGAAAGGTCCATTTGCATGGTAAAACAGTTCTTCAGACTGAAAATGTGAGGTGTATGGTCTAAACAGCACCAAAATGTTCTGCTCTTTTTATGATCTCTACCCTTTTTGCCACTTTATAGAACCATTCTCCAACAATCTGAAGAACCATTTCACCAAACATGAACTGGGTGTATACAGATCCTTTTGAAAAAAAATTCTATTAAGCACTTAGGCTTCTCATGTAGGTAGAGTGTCAACGCTTTTTGGTGCTATATAGATCCAACTTCAAAATGGCTCTACATAGAACCTCATACAAGGATTCTACAGAACCCTTTCACTTTAAAAAATGGGTTCTGCTACTCGATTACAGCTGCTTTTACAATGTCAGCCCTTTTTAGTGTTATATAGAACCCTGTGTAACACATTTGTCAGCAAACTGACCCACCATTTTGCCATGCATGAAATGATTCTGTATAGAAGCATTTTGAATTGGTTTCTATATAGAACCAAAAAGGGCTGCCAGTATAACAACAGCAGAACTCAATTGCAGAACCCTTTTGGGTGCTATATAGGATACATTCTCCATCTGGAGAACCGTTCCACCATGCAAAAAAACATTAGGCATTAAATGGTGTTATGTTTAAAGGATGGTTCTATACAGAGTCACTAAGGAACCATGTTTTTTTTTTAAGCGTGCAGCGTTTTGGTGACTACAAGAAAGGTCTCTTGGCTGCCTGAGATCCTTCCATAGTGCTGTATATTAAGAAGACAAGATGATCAGATCAGGCTCCAACTGAAAGAACTGAAAGCCCACCAAGAGTCACCAATCACGTCAGTGGCTGACAGGCCGCCTCTACTGCCTCAGAAAGCCCTCTGTAAACACTACTGCTATCCCTTTCAGTGAGACATGGCCGTTTCAATCCCTGGAAGCGCGTCTTAGAGTAAGTATTAAAAGCTGAGCAGATCCTAAACCGAAAGCAAGAGCTCATTTCCTGATCTTGGCCATTCTACGACACGACGGGTGTCTGTACAGAAGCCAGAACACGGCGCTTAAGTAAGATTACTTTTTTATCCATCGTCTCACCATCGTTTCGTCCGTGCAATCGCATAGCAAGACGTCCAGAGAAACACATTTCACTTTAAGAAAACGAGCCAACAAAGCATCGCAGTGCCACACAACAACTCCAACGGAGGGAAGCTACCGCCCCGGTGCATTGTGGGTAGGGATTAAAGGGGCTGCTCAACTGTGGCGGACTCTCTCCGGTGGCCGGACAAACTGCATCTAATAAAGCCGTTTTTAAGCACTGTTGTGTGGACACGCACCCGACGTGAGGGGGGGGTCAACGATAAGCGGATACCCCCACTGACCTTGTGGTACCACCATCACGAACACGTCTGATGCTGGCCTGGATTCAATGGGCCCGCCATAAATTTCCCCGCTCAACATCCCACACAGACGGACAATCTCCAGCCCTCTGGAGCTTTGGATCCCGGATCGATACTCGATAAACCTTCACTGACTAGTACAAAAGATTCCCCATACTTATTCGCCAGCTTCTCGGTCGAAGGTTCTCCGTTCCACCTTAAATGGTGCAGCAGTTACATCCTGGCGCCTCGGGCGTTTAAGGTGGAACGGGAGAATTCGAACAAGAAGCTGGCGCATAGGAAGCCTCACGCTGAACAGGAACGTGAATATTTCATTGTAGGAGGTCGTTTTTGACAGCACTCGTCTCGTATAACTCATATAACCGAGACAAGACCAGCTCCTCCATCCAAAACAACACGCTAAGACGCAGGAAAAAGCAAATAGGTTAAGCAGACACGATCCCATTTCTGAGGACTCAACACAACCGCCTCATACACAGGGCGAACTCACTAAGCTCACTGGCGTATGTGGTCTCAGACCATCGCTACACAACAACAACGACATTATCTACACAAACATATTTAAATATTTTCACAACAGAAGGTGGAAAACAGCCGGCTGGGTTTAAAAACGCGGCCACGGTATCGTGTTTTCCCGTTTTCCCCCCGCTGTCTCCGTCGGTTAGCTGCTGCTGCTTTTTATTTTTTCTTCTTTGGGAAGGTTACAAACCTAAAGGACTCGAATCTGAAGACATTACCGAGCGTCTTCTCTTTCAGAGAGTATATTTTTCCTGCCTTTCTCCTCGCTGTAAAGTGACTGAGCTCTGCCGCACCTCTCCTCTCTCTGGCCAGATCATAACCGATGTCGTCACGACTGTCAATTTTCAGGCGAGATGTTTTTTTTGTGTTTCGCCCCCGATCTTATAACATGCGGATTGACTGAGCGTGTCGCTGTATCATAGTGCTTTGCGTTGGCGTATATATAGTAGTCTGGCCATAAAGCAGCGCTTCCTGTCGCGAACATCCGAAAAGGCTCGTCCCTAAAACAACAACAACTACAGTGCGCTGTTTGTTGCGGCATGTGCGGTAGAATTATTAGGTAAATATCAGATTTTATTATGCTATTGTGTTATATATATAGATAGATATAATGTGTCTGGCAATGCTGTCTTGTTTACAGAACATAATGCTTGGGCGATACTTTTTATTACGACAGCTGCACAAGGCTATGACAGTTGTGACAGGACACTAATTTTGTGATTAAATAGTCACAGTTTAGTCATTAAAGACACTAAGTTAGGAAACATTTCGAGAAAAAAAAACCAGTAACGTAATACTTTTGTGTGTTCACGTTTAAGCTGCTTCTCTTTTGTTTTCAGTGTTAATGTTACTAGCTATGGCGCGTACATGAAGCTGAAGTTGAGTTTTCGAGTTCCACCTTAAATGGCGCAGCAGTTCCATTCTAGCGCCTCACGCACCTCAGTGGAACTGCTGCAGCTTTTAAGGTGGAACGCGAAATTCGACCAAGTAGCTGATCTTCAGCAGGTAGACTAGTACGCGCAGTATTGTATTTATATACTGCGGTGTCCCGAGTTACCTACTAAGTTTGGACTCGCCAAAACGGATTATACTGGCTTGCTGTTTTGGCAGGATTCGTCCAGCTGAATGAAGGACGAACGCAACCAAGCAAGCAAGTAAGAGGAAATTAAGTGAAGATGGACGGCGACAACGCAGGATCGCCACCTAGTCAGGGCTCCAAGGCCGGAGGAGGAGGAGGCGGCTTTGGTGGCCTGTTCAGGTCAACAGGACCGGGCTACTCAAACTCTGAGCTCGCTGGAGTGCCGTGTAAGTAAATGGAACTGAACTTTCAAAGGGGAATTCCACCATGTGTATAAAATTCTGAAGAATTAATTGAATAATTTATAAGAGGGCATTCAGAGTGATTTGATGTAAAATTCAGATTTGTTCACAGTGGTGGTCATGGGAACCAAAAGTCTAAAGCCTTAAAAAGGAACTGATTTTTCAAAACAGAGGTGGAACCAGACATCCACCTCTAAAAGCTCCCACACATTAAATAGTTATGAATACGCTGCCTGACACCTGAGGCATTGTTTTGAGGTAGTTTTGCATAAAGATTTAATTCTAATTCGTTCACTGTGGAGGGAATTATGCGGTGGAGGCAAACTGGTACCCAAATAAAACTTTTGTGTTTCTTTTCAAATTTATTTCGATGGTGTCAAAATCAGCATAACATACAAAAACTTAGAACTGTGTAGGTTTACTGTTGGTTTTCAATAAAAAATAAAATGTATGCTGTAGACATGGCAACGCCTTCGGTTCTGTCATCACCACTGTAGAAAATTGTTCTGGATTAAATTAAAAATAAAAAGTGTTGCAGTTCCCCATTAATCACCACAAAGACTGCCTTATAGAAAGTTTCATTTTTATATGTAATGGTTAAGAATATATACTGCTGTAGCCCTTAGATATTGTTTTACAGTAGTTTTGAGAAATATTTGAAAAGATATGAATGGTGACGAGATACATACAGAGCACTGTAAGATATAAAGTATTCAAACTGGCATCACCCCAAATACTTCTTTTCAGATACATTGGTTCATTTTACTATTATTTACACTACATATAACAAATCAAATGTAGATTTTCTGGTCATTTGATAGCAGTATCTTTACATTTTATTAGCCATTCATCAACATATTATATTCTTACATGTTTCAGTTGTTATGATTACTTGATTTATTGGCACCCATTTATCCCCTTCTCACTTATTAAGAGCTGACAATCACTCAAGATATGCATATATCTTCTGCACTTGCTACCGAAGGCACACATGCCAAGAAACTGTTAATTGTAATAATTATTATGCATTATGTTTAATCAGTGAACACTTTAGGTTTTTTTTACATTGAACCCTGATTGCACAATGTTTACATCTCAATAACTAAACTATAGACTAATTATTATTTTCCCTGAATATAGTCAGTTAAGGCATGTTTGGTGTTTGAAGTGTGCTTTTATTAAGTTTATGTCACAAAACAAATCCCAGACATCCATTATTTTTAGCTCCATTAGCCTTATCGCTCCAGCGCAAAGAAGCAAGCGCGGGGCACCAAACATGTCTTGGCTGATCGACTGCATTTGGAGTAAATCAGGTACATTTAGATTTTTCGCTCAGTTCAACTGTTCCTGTAAACTGGTGCCACTGTAGCAGTTGCATAGATCTGTGCTACGTTCATGAATAACTAAATAACCCAGTGTTATATTTGTTGTGTGTTTTTTTTTTTTTTTTTTTAAACAGTGACAGGTATGAGCCCCCTCTCACCGTATCTAAACGTGGATCCTAGATATCTGATTCAGGTGAGACTTATGATCACTAATGCTCTGCAACATCAATTCAGAACCAAATGCATTGCACGTTGTTAAGAGGTAGACAAAGTTATTTTCCACTAACATAAAACAGATATGTATGATTGGGGTCTTGGTCGTAAGAGGGGGGTTGGAATCTTTCCCAGCGCTCATTGGACGAAGCACCCAGGACAGTATATATTACTGTTGTTGTTATTGTTATTATTATTATTATTATTATTATTATTGTTGTTGTTGTTGTTCTTCTTCTTCTTCTTCTTCTTCTTCTTCTTCCTTATTCACTACTATCCTGTAAACAGCTGTAAAAATAATTTCAAATACTTTATATAAACGTTGCTAATACATGAGTCTTGTCCATTCATAAATTGTGAGAAGACCAGACATAATGGTAAATTAATAAACCTATTCTGAACAGAAAATTACATTAGATTAGATTAACAGCTCCATCAGCAAGTCTTATTGTTGTCATGTTCTGTCTATTATAGGATGCAGATGAGTTCATTTTGCCCACTGGTGCCAACAAGACCAGAGGCCGCTTTGAGTTGGCCTTTTTTACAATTGGATCGTGCTGTATGACAGGTACGTTTCCCTTCACCCTTTCACAAAGTCTATAATAGGGCTGTGTTTTATTTAAGTGGTTTTACATTTCAGGATGTGAATCCTGGTTTAAAGACAGTAGTGGTGCTGTAGTGAATGATGTTATGAAATTATGTTTAATATCCCACATACAGTAGAAAGGATTTGTAACAGCATGTGTAATGCACTTTTACCATAACAGCCTCTCATTTGCTACCGTGGATGTATCCGTTCATCCTCCCTTCCCTTATTTGCAGAAGCTAAAAAACAACAACGCTGTAGTCTTATGATATTAGTTTTTTTATCTTCAGGCGCACTATTTGGAGCCATTAATGGACTGAGAATGGGACTGTCTGAAACCAAGAACATGGGCTGGTCTAAGCCTCGCAATGTACAGTAAGTACTGTCTCTATTAAGAAAAACAAATAGAGATTTTTATGAACATAAACCAGGGAGTCCACTTAATGTAGTCAGTTAAATTGCTTTAAAAGCAGTACTTTTTTCACATCAGATCCTGGCTTTTGACTCTAGTGGTCATTGTTGATGTCTAAGCTGGACGCTCAGTTAATTAATTAATTCATGCATGTATAACAGATCATTTAGTGCAGTGTTTTGTTATTTTTGTATAGTCTTTGTTGCCTTTCCCCTGTACTGTACAACTTGACGCTGTCCAGCCATTAGATGGCAGTGTTTACTGTGGTTTGGCTGCTTGGGCTCCTTAAATGTTGTTTCCGGCACTTAGGGGCACAGTCAGATGACTCATTCACACAGTAGGTGGCGTCTCCCTCTTCCATGACGCCAGAGAGCAAGCTGTATTATGGACAGACCCACAGTACTGTGTGATCACTCTATATAATCTCTCTATATGATGCTGTTTATGAACTCTATATGAGCTTCTAGCTATTCTTATGTGATTGCCCCGGTTTTTATCAGCAAGTGACAAAAGTGTTCATACAAGACTTTGAACTGAATTGGCCACATTTAACAGTAAACAGAAAATAGAATATAAAATATAAATGTCTTGTGTGTTGCAAAAGCACTTCTTACACAACTACACATGTGGCCTCATGATATTACAGCTGCTTTCTGAGAGTCTGCTTTGTTCCTGCAGTGCACGCTGGAGTGCATGTGTAACCAGATTTGAGGGCCAAGTTTAGCTGAGTTCAGGCTTGAGGAAATTGCTCAAGCTCTTGGAACGTGATCTGGCTCAGCGAGGGACGCTGTTTTAGAATTTTAAGGAGTATCAGGCTTAGAGTCTGAGGTTGCATACATGCTTTTTCAGTGTACATTTTTCTTGTGCAAACGATTGTGGACCAGCAGCTCAAACACAGCTGTGTGTACAGAACTGTGCCCTGATGTAGCGGATGGTCAAGGCCATAGAAGGAGCCACTATGTGTAAATCCTTCTATGTGCCGGCATGTGAGGGCCAAAGGCTGCCTGTGATGCCTCGCACACATGACCAATACCTCTCTAAACAGTAGCACTGAGGAATGTGTGAGCAGTAGAGAGATGCATGCCATAAGATGTAGTGTACACCTCACTCCGAGTCTCTTGATGGCTATCACATGACCTGTCATGGAGAGGCTCAGGAATGTTACTGAATAGCTGTTCCTACATGTTATGTCAACACTGTTAGGGGACAGATACAAGCATGTTTGTGTAGAACTGATACGCTGATGAACTGATAATCCCCTTTTACTGCTGCATTAGAATAATATGGTAACACTGTGTTTTGTCCTTACCATTAGCTATTTATAGGCCTATATCATGATAAAAAACTAATATTCCTAAAATAAAATATCCTCTTTAAATTTGATAAATATATAAACATTGTTTACAAGTTTAAAAATTCACCCCTAAATCCATATGATCTGCATATGCAAACTGTAAAACAAAAATCCATTTTTTGGCACAAACGCCCACAAAAAAGACTTAAAGGTGCCATACACTGTCAAAGTTAAATCAAGTGTTTGGTACATGAAACTGATATACTATAAACCTCCTTCAATTACGTATTTGCAAAAGGAGAACAGTAAAACATGTCCTAAAGTATTACATAACATTATATATATTATATTGTATTAATATTATACCCCCCCCCCTCAATTTACATATGACAATGAAGCAATAGCAATGAATATAGTGGACCATGTGGAGAAATCTACTGTTCCAGTCTATAGAGGATATATTAACACTTTTCAAAACCCTTTCCACGGAACTGAACTGTCCGTGGGCATGACCAGTGTTGACCTTTTAAACTAGGCTGAAGTTGTCTTCATATTCATCAGCTTCTTAATCAAATGTTCCGTTTCTCCCTCATTGCTACAGCTTGTACAGGAGCCAGAATATAACTGTGGCACTATTTAAAAAAAAAAATTATTTACTTTGTTGACGAATTAAGTGGCTACGATGTGTAACGTTAGCTATTAGCAATCTCCAAGTAACTAGCATAGCTAGTTCATCAAATTATTCATAAACTCACCAAATTCAACAGCTTTGTTCTAAAATCCAAATCATAGTGTGTAAAAGAGTGTTTGAACCTGCATCTGGACACTTGTCACCATGACCAATGTCACATACCTTCTATGTAGACATATAAAAGCTAAGTGCTAAATAAATACATTCTATGGGGGCTTGAAATGTAGGATTTGGGCCCTTAAAAATAATATCACAACAGAATATGCTTTCACATCACCAAAGATGTAGGAAGGCCTTTACTCTTATCAGTAATACTTATTAGCCATCTAACCTTTTCATTTCTCTAAGGCTGTCTGTCAGAGGGATTAAGTCTTCTTGTGAAAGGACATGTCCTTTACTTTCTCCTGTAGGGTGCTAAACCTGGTGACGCGTCAGGGTGCTACATGGGCAAATACTCTGGGCTCACTTGGTAAGTGCCCTAGTTTCTCTCCCTGTGAATGTGAAAGATATTGTTCACGTTAGCCGTCACTTGCACTGCCACCTAATCACATTAATGGTCCGATCAGACTGCACAGGCCTTTTGAAATATGTGCTGCTTTACTAAGTAGCTGAATGTCTGAATGAATTTGCCATTACATTATTTGTGTATGTGTGTGTGTGTGTGTGTGTGTGTGTGTGTGTGTGTGTGTGTGTGTGTGTGTGTGGCCAGCTCTATTGTACAGTGTGTTCGGTGTGGTCATAGAGAAGGCCAGAGGAGCGGAAGATGACCTCAACACTGTGGCTGCTGGGACTATGACTGGTATGCTTTATAAATCCCCAGGTGAGGAAACAAAGGTGGGCTAACTGGGCCGCGTTTAGAATAGAAACTGTTTCTTTCCTGGAAATCTGCTGCAGCTGATATTGAGAAGTAAGGAAAAGGGGAAAGTGGCCAATCCCATGATCCATTGAACACTGGGGTATTGTGTTTTTCACAGTTAGGTGTTGATTTCCCGGTCATTGTAGTTCCTTAATATACTGCGCCACTGGAACTGGTATTAGCCTCACCTGTTTCAGAGACCTTGTTTCACGTGCGCTGCCGCTCAGTAGTTTCAGTTGTTTGTAATGTTTGAACCAATATGGTTCCTGTATTATCATCCCTAATTGAAACTCTTTTGGCCAAAAAGGGGTTTAAACAGCTGATTTAAGAGTGGTCTGAGTGCTGACGTCACAATAAGTAGATAAAAAGTGTGAGGTTTGACTGTAATTCCAAATAAATATACACTTACTGAGGACTTACTGAGGACCTATGCTCATTTGACATTTTATGAGCTGCACTTACCATATAGAAGCACTTGGTAGTTCTAAAATTACAGACTGTAGTCCAGCTCCTTCTTTGTATACTTGTTTGACCCAATTTCACCCTGTTTTTCAATGGTCAGGACCCCTAAAGGACCACCAAAGAGCTGGTATTATTTGGGTGGTGGATAATTCTCGACACTGCAGTGACACTGACATGGTGGTGGTGTGTAAGTGTGTGATGCATTTCTGAGATTGTATCAGACACAGCAGTGCTGGTGTAGTTTTTAAACATCTTAGTGTCACTGCTGGACTGAGAATAGTCCACCAACCAGCAACATCCAGTCAACAGAGTCCTGTGGGCAGCATCCTGTTACCGCTAGAGAATGACCAACACAAACTGCTATTGTGCTATCGCATCTGACTTTCTTTGTTCAAGGTGGACTGACAGGGTAGTGGTGTCTAATAGAGTGGACAGCGACTGGACACAAGGTTCGAAAAGTGCTCAGTGAGTGTATATATCTCTAAAATGAATATCAGATATGGACCTTAATGGAAAAACTTGATGGGCATTGTGGAAACTTTAAATGTATCAGACTAATCAAAATAAGCACTGCTGTCAGTCAGTCCTTTCTCTGCCATTTTTGATCCAGAATTATTTCGGTCAGTGACGAATGGAATTTAAAAGCACATGGAAAGGAAACTAAAATTCTGCTGGCTAATCGGCAAAAAGGAATTCTGGTTTAGTCATGAATTCAGACGGGTCTTTTTAAGATATCCACAAGAGCTAGACATGCAGCTAGAGCACATTCTGAATTCCCTGGACAAATAGGTTTCTCAGTAAGCTGCTCAGGGGTTTGTGTGTGGAATACTTGTGGGTTGTGTGAGATTTGTGAAATGGACTCTAGGTCAGTTCAATGTCTGGAAGCACCCGGGGAAACACTGTCAGCCAGAAAACACAGACCAATACACGTGGTCTCATGTGACTTAATTGTTTGAGGAAGTGTAGTACAATCTCATATACCTCCAGCAAAGTTTTCAGAATTCTGGACCACAAAGTGACTATTCATATGTATAAGCAACTTTACTGCAGGAGAAAAATATTTCAACAACATTACAGACCAATGAATAACATTAGTACTGTAATAATAACCTTAGTACTTTATTGTGTAGTAAAATAAGTAATTAGCTTTTTTGGCATTGTGGTATCATTATGACTGCTTTTGGCAAACTATGTATAGTTACTTATGGTTAAGAGGGCCTTGTGATGTACTTTTACAATTAAAGGGGATCTATTATGCTCTTTAGGGGTCTACTAGAATATATGTTTCAATTCACCAAACTCAACACTTTAATCATACTTGTATTTACATTTAGGTGTAGAAACATCCTGTCGCAAGTCCCCGCCTACACACAGATGCAGGTGACGAATAAAGATTCAGTATTTCAGTAGAGTAGTTTCTGTATGAAAGAGCTTCTCCCTCTGGCGTGTACTCTGGGCTTTATAACTTTGCAGACCGTTTACATCAAAAAAACTATATTACACACTAAAGGAAAAAAATGGAAAAGCATAATATTTACACTTTCAATGGGGTTCAAGTCAGGAGAAGCCTCTCTAGACACCAGGTCTTAGTTTATTTGGCTGTATGTTTGGAGTTGCTGTGTAGTTTAAACACCCGTCCTCTCTGCTTCTTGGCCCGTGAAATGATCGCTGTGTTTATTTCCTTTAATGACATGTCACAATAGTGTTTGAGGAGAAGCAGTCCCATGTCATGATGCTCCCACTTGTGCACTTTACTGTGGGCGTTCTTGGGATCATATGTGCATCATATGGGATCATGTGTATTATTATTTCCACAGAGATCTATTTTTGTTTATATTGTTTCAAAACAGTTTTAATTGGTCTAGATGACACAAATCTGTTCTTTTTTATTTTTAGCAGAGGAGTTTTAGTGGGGTGTAGAGACAGAGATGAGATGCAGCACAGTTCATTGCTTGATATTCTTTATGCAGTTGCTGTTTCTGCTGCTGTCCGGCTGCTTACCTTCCTCATCATTAGTCTATAAGGTGCTCCTGTCCAAGAACGTCCAGTTACATATTATGTAAAAGTGTGTACTGGCAAGGATGTGTAAGGCCTTTGCTTTGGCTTTGTAGCTTTTTCCACTCAAATGTTATTTAGTAATGCAACTCTTGAGAACTTCAGCTCGAACAGTCTTCACTATAAATGCTTCATGTTATGTGAAATCGTATAACAACCAAATGGCAGTGTATTTTATAACAACAGCATGTGCATTAATATGTAGTATTTAATTCATGTAATTCTTACATGTGTGTATGCTTTAATATAATGATTGGAAAATGTTCCCCTATTTATGTAATTTCTTAAAAACATGTACAAAAAACATGTTGTTCATGTTTATAAATTCAGTTTTAAAAGTCAAAAGACATATATATTTGAAATGGATATGTGTACCTGAGTATTTAAAAAAAAAAAAAACATTAGGTCTTGTCACAGCTTCTAGAATAATCTTAAGACATTGAAAGAGTACAAAGGTGCCCACATCAAAAGGATGACATTAATGACTAAACAGCAGCATATGAGTGTATGTTAGCGAAACAAACAGGTGGCAGGAGGAAAACATCTGAAACTTGGAAACATTTCTTTAACACAGTTTATGCACAGCCCACCAGCTAAAGTAGGAATGGGACAGTTGCACTGGATCATGTTCTATCTGTAGTTCTCAAGAGTAAACTGATATATTCTTTTTCACCTTGATTTCTGAAAAGTACTCCGTGCTTTAATTTGTACATTTGTTGTGTTCCGGTATATATATGTATGTATGTGAACTGAAAAGTGTCCCTCTCTGTTTTATTTAATATATATATATATATATATATATATATATATATATATATATATATATATATATATATATAGTATTATTATTATTATTATATTATTATTATTATTATTATTATTATTATTATTATTATTATTATTATTATTATTATTATGGTAAAATAAATCAATAAGTAAACAACAACAATCAAATATAATAAGTCATTTATAAATATAATATATATATATATATATATATATATATATATATATATATATATATATATATATATATATTTATTTATTTATTTATAATTGACTTATTATAGTTGATTGTTGTTGTTTACTTATTGATTTATTTTATTACTATTGTTGTTATTTTATTTTATAGACGCAAGCCTGTATTACAGCAAGAAAAGCAATAAATATGTAAATTACAAAAAAAATCCCTTTTACAGTCCTGCAGCTAGAAAAAAACATGTGATATATGGGTCTGCTGGTTTTCAAAGTGTTTTCCATGAAAATTATTGCAAACACCTGATCAACAATCCTGTGGAATGTCCCAGCATGCACAGTTGTGCAGTTTTCAGAAAGGGACGTTACTAGAAAGCATGCATGTACCGCTGTGTGTGAGTGAGATAACCAGGTTTATGCCACGTTGTGAAGACCAAAACCTGTTTATACAGCCCCGTTGTGGAGACCAGTCTTTCTTGAGGGAACCACAAAGTAAATCATTAAATTATAAGAAAAATAGGTTAGTAGTAGTTCTGGTTAAGGTTGGGCAAAGTCTCTACCAAATTAATGGAAGTCTATGTAAGGTCCCCACAATTCACAGAAACAAACATATGTGTGTGTTTTCGCCAGTCAGCTAAAGGGAGTAGGCTAGAGTTCAAATTCAGACAAGACGTTTGTGACAGCAGCTCCCCCCCACCCCCTCCATTGCACTCAGCTGATTTGAGATTGGCCTTAGTGAACCTGCTCGTTCCTATCAAGAGTTCATTGACAGCTTGAAGTGATATTCGGAGCTCACGTGACCCTCTCAAAGGTGTCAGATCATTTTGTTTTTTCCGGACACAGAGGAAGGTTTCTTTTATAGTGCATGTACAGCAGCTATAGCTATAATTTAGTTTTTTAAAAGTGTCCTCCTGTCCGGTGCAAAGTCTCTTGTTCTGAATAGCGGGTGTTTTGTTCTTTTGTTATTGTTTTTACACACAAATTGACAGCTGAGCAAACAGTAACTGAGCAAGTGGACGTGCAGGGATGCAGGGTTGCAGAAAAAAACTGCAGTTTGGGAAAAGAAAACAGGCCTTCATAACGTTTAGTCTTATTTAATGGAAAAAGATTGTTGGAGCATGTTGGTCTGCTTGTCCTGAAATTTTCACATAGTATAAACGACAGCTGGCCTTTTCAAAGGAGGGGGAACTGGGGATAGACAGTTTGGTTTCTAAAAATATGTATGTGTTGCTACTGTGACTATGCAACTATTGGATTAATAGAGTTGTCTATCAGGAGTCGAATGAAATATGTGGAAATTATAACCTATTCAGTAGTGTGTAAGTAAATATTGATACACTTGAGTTTCTGTTATAATGAAAAGGTTGGTGCAGACAGTGGTTTATTTTATGTTGAGTTTAAATCCATCTTTAGCAGTGTTGGAATCTTCAGCCACTTCAATGTAAACATGCAACATAAAATCACGCTGCTCACATTAGCAATACCCAACCTTCAGTATGTATATGGTCATGTGGTTTAATATTATTGCAGTTTTTACAAATGGATTTTACAGATTTTACAAAAAATGTACTGTAAACTGTAAACCCTGTAACGTGATAAGTGCCATATCACCAGGTATGTGTTCTAACACTAATTTGAGTTGAATGTACACTACTGCTCAAAAGTGTGGGATCACAGTGAAATGTTCTTGTTTTCAATGGAGTAGACTTCCTTCCTTAACACAACAATGGACTGACGGGTCTCTAAAGAAAGTTGTTTCTTTCTGGACATTTTGAGTCGGTCAGCAAGCCATCAACTGCTGATACTTCAGATACTAAACTAACCTAGAATGTTGTTCTCACTTTAATACTCACTTATTAGTAGAATGTTTTTCAGCTGTGCATCACAATTGAGCAAGAGTGTCCTAACAACCAATGAGCCCAATAACATCCTTAACTTGGATTGGCGGCTGTACCAGGAGATTTAGACAGAGGACTGAGAATTGCTGATAATATGACTATATGCAAAATAAGCCTCTATACAAAAATAGGCTTTAATACAAACATTTTTATTCTTTAAAAATCATCTGAGACACTGAAATTAACTGTGAAATGGACAATATTGTTTGTGAATTGCATGAAAATTGCATGAATTGCATGAAATGAAATTCTAAAGTAATCCTAAACTTTTGAGCAGTAGTGTAGTTTATAGGCTTTGCTCAGTATCAGTCCATGTATATATGGAAACTAATCTGCAAAAACAGCCTGTTCATGGTTTGTGATGTCTTGAAAAAAGGCTGTTTAAATATATCTGACTATTCAGCCTACCACATGTTGGCTCCACCCATGCATACAGAATATAGAAGGAGTGTTTCTGCCTAGACTGTTTTTGAATGAAGCACAATACAGAGCAGCTAATCAGAACAGAGTTTACAGTTTTGAGGGCAACATGATAAAAACAGCGTGTTTCGTTTAAAGGGATAAAGAGCAGTTGGAAATGGTCATGAAAACATGAAGCTACATAAAGACACTTTAGCATTGAACATGAACCAAAAGTAAAAAAAAAAAAGAAGAAACGCAAATGTAGGGCCCTTTAACAAAACATTTGATTCTGAATAAAAGCATAGAACTGACATTAATGAGTACAGTTAGCTGTTTATCCATGACATAACTCTGCAAACATTTATTTATTTACTTTTTTATTCATTTGATTTACTACATGAATAATGGTCAATAATTCAGAAGGTTACAATATGCAGTTGTTGTGGTATTAAGCATATTTGGTAACCCTTTTTCTACAACCTGCTCATCACAGAGTTTTACCTCAAAGCAAACGAGTCCTTTGTCACAGCCCCCCCTCTCGGGTCTGAATGACTGTTAATTGTGCTGTGCCTGTGGGCAGTGTGTCCTGTGTTGAGAGCGATGGGTGTGGGCACCATATTGGGAGAAGACTAAAGGCAGGCTCTGACTGAGCTATTACGTAGTGCTTAGCTCATCCCACACTTATCAGGCTTCCCCTGGTGGTGGGTGTGGAGGATATGCACCATTACATGAGAACTCTATCAGTCCTCATCCCCTCTACTGAACTCTACTGAGTTCTACTGTCTCTGTTAGAACCCGGTCTCCTGCATCTCCCCAGCATTTAGGCGAGGTTTTAGTCCATCAAGACAGTTTGTCAGTGACCACGGCTGCCCGCTCACAGCTTTGACACACTTTTGTTCACGTTTTGCACACCAGACAGTCCAGAACACTGTTCTGAAACTTAACATTGACTGACTTCTCAGCAGTTTGGCAGTAGTGTGGATTGACATGAGATGTTTGGGTTCATGTTGTGGCTCCATTTTATTTATTTATTTATTTTTTACTCCACTCTATTAGACTGGTCATGGCACTAATAATCCTTTGCTCGTGTTCCCAAATCCTGGCTCTGTTTACACTTTTGAAGCCAACAGCCACGTCTCGAGTGAATGTAAGAAATGATCATCTGTCTGGATTCGAAATGAAGTCTGTGTTGTTGCTGTTCATTGACCCCTGTGCTTCTGTGTGTTGTAGGGGGTGTGCGTGGAGCAGTTCGTGGGGGCGTCGTTGGCCTGGTTCTTTCAGGACTCTATGCCCTGTACAATAACTGGGACCACCTGAAAGGCTCACCCACGCGCTATTAAGCCAGGAGCAGCTATGGTGGTCATTCGGTGCTGCTAGACGCTGAAAGCCTGTCCTACAAAACCATTCGCTCTAAATCTTTGATGGTACAGAGGTTTTGGGGAGCATGTAAATGTTGGTACATACAGATGATCCTATTGAATTATAAATTGCTGATTTGTATTTCTTAATGTGCTGGGATGCATTTCTGATTTGAATACAGAACATATATTGTAGAGACCATTTATGACCTAACAGGCCATTGCAGTGCAGAGATCTGAGATCTGAATTATCTGTATCTTAAATAAAATGTAGTCTGTCCTGTGTGAAGATTGACCGTTTCAAATGTATGTATAGATCATATAGTTAAAGCTATACATTTACATACACAAAGGTAAAGGTGTTCACACAGTTTTCGACACTTTTTTTATTTCGAGGCAATCTTGAAATAACTGCAACCGATTTATTTCAATCAACCTTTATTTTCACTCGGGAGTACATTAAGGGAGACCCTCATTTACAGTGTCGCCGAGCATTACAATTGTTAAACAAAAAAGGGATTGAAAATAAATTAAAATAAATTTTAATGAGTACTTAAAATGTAAAAGAAACAATTAGAACTGAGACAAAATTAAGTAAGATGAATCATAAAAGAAAAAACAATAAAAACTGGATAAGAAACTCAGGAATCAGGAATAAGACAAAAGTAAAAAATAAGTCAATAAAAATAGATATAAATAGTGAAACGTAAAAAAGTAAAAGAAATAATTTTAAAAAGTAATAATAATAATAATAATAATAGAGTAATACAAATTAAGATAAAATAATGGTAAAAGGAAATAAAAAATAAAAATAAATGAATAAATAAACCTAAATATCAAATCATAAAACTGTTAACTAAATTTAAGTTGTGTGGAGGTGGTTAGAAATTTCAGGTTTTATTTACTATATCAGATTTTCAGGAGTTTACATACCCCTGGTAGTTACTTGGTGGCATTGCCTTTTAATTGCTGAATTCTTAGCACATGCGGAGGGTTAGCCTCTTCTCACACACTTCTCACAGTGCTTTGCCAGAATTTTGGCCCATTCCTGCTGGCGAACCTGCTTGCTTAGACTTTTTAGTTCAGTCCACTAATGTTCTATGGGATTCAGGTCAGGGCTTTGTGGTTGTGGCGCTAGGACTTCAACTTTGTTGTCTTTAAGCCATTTTGTCACAGTAATGCTTTGGATCATTGTACCACTCGAAGATCTAGTCATGACCAGCTTTTAGTTTTCTATCTGATGTAGAAAGGTAAGGCTTTAGTATTCCCCAAGCAGTGTGGTCACAAGGTTTTTAGATTTGCCTATGGTTTATTTGTAGAAATGATTGTGGGAGCTTCACATGTTTGGAAATTGCTCACAAAAAGGAACCAGACTTGTGGAGGACCACATTTTATTCAGAGTGACTTGGATTTTCCACAGCATCAAAGACAAATTGCCACTGGCTCTGACTAGACACTTTAGTACAGCCACAGGTGTACTCATAATGGTAACTGGCCAATCAGAAGCATCACATTAATTTTCTTAAACTCATTCTGGATGTTTTAAAGAGACTGTATGTAGACTTCTTGACACACTGGAAATCTGATATAATGAATGTAAGTTGAGATAATCATAAACCTTTCACCCCAACTGTATATTTTTAACATAAATAAAGCCAAATGTATCATATTAGCACTAACCTACAGCTGGAACATGTGCATCCCAAAAGGAAACTTCTATATATATATATATATATATATATATATATATATATATATGTATAAAGGGAACTTGGTGGAATACATCTGAATCATTATCATCATAACATCACTACTGCTGTTAACTGGCTTCAGTCCACAGATGTACTTTAGCCTCAGTTAACATGCATGTCCAAGTGTAGCTCTTCTGCTAGTAGCCGCATTGATTAAACCCAGTTATTAAAAGCATAAAGCTGCTGATAAGGAGGAAATTACCTTGCTGCTGTAAAGTAGCATAAAGTCATATCTCTTGTAAATGATAAAAATGATTATTTGTCAGACTCAAAGGTCACTTGGTGAACCTTCATGATGTAACCTATAATAAGGCGTCAAGTGTTACATAAATACTTGTTCTTTAATAAATATGCCCCACACACTGGATTTGAAATGAAACAATAACTAAGAGGTTAAAGCGCTGGTGAGTTGTACCATTTTGGGTTAACAAGGAACCTCAGCCCTTTTAATACATAGTCATTAACTGCTTTTCAGTGCGCTTAAGCTACAGATGACCTCTTAGAGTTTTGTCACAGAACTTTTGGCATCTGAATCTGGAGTTGTTGCCTCTCAACAGAAAGATTTGGAAGGTTTGCACATACTTATTACTTATTATAACTGAATAACTGTACGTAATAATATTACACAAATGGTTAAACACCTTGTCAAATGGCATGTTTTGTTCATTTTCTTAGTGAAAATAATAAAAATATCACACCCTCTACAGAGATCACCCTTAGATATGGCATCTGTTGTGCATTTTAAAGCAAAATTACTGTTTGCTGAATTTAGCATATATTCCATATAGTTGTAGCACATTGTAGTTCCAATTTGGCTCATTGTAGTTCATTTGTTTCTCTGTATACTTACAGTATACAGTTAGTTTCCCATTTTACTCTGCTTCTCAGTGGTCAGGACTCCCACAGGACCACAACAGAGCAGGTATTATTTGGGTAGTGGATCATACACAGTGCTGCAGTGACACTGATGTGGTAGTGATGTGTTAGTGCATGTGGTAATACATGGAACAGACACAGCAGTTTTTAAAACACTGTGTCCACTAAATTAGACACACTTACCTTGTTGGTCCACCTTGAAGGTGTAAGGTCAGAGATAATCTCATCTGTTACTGCACAGTTTGGTCATCAGTGATTACAGGACGCTACCCACAGGACATTATTGGCTGGATGCTGCTGATTTGTGGACTATTCTTAGTCCAGCACTGACACGGAGGTGTTTAAAAACTGCAGCAGCCCTGCTGTGTCTGGTCCGCTCTCACCTGCACCACACACAACACACCACCTCCACATCAGTGTCACTGCAATGCTGAGAATGATCCACCTTCCTAATAGCACCTGCTCTGTGGTGGTCCTGTGGGGATCTTGATGGTAAAAACAAGGTATGCAGAGAAACAGATGAACTACAGTCTGTGATTGTAGAACTAGTAACTGCTCCTATAAGGTCAGTGGAGCTGATAAAATAGAAATTAGTGTTGAAGCAAAGAGGTGGTTCTAATGAAGCAGTTGTCACTGTATTGACTGAAGCCTGGTGAACTCAGGATAGAGCTGCAGATTTGCAGAAGAGAGAAGAATGCAGTGGCATGGCATCTGGCAATTAGCCACAAAGAGCAAACCTCTGGAGAGCTTTGGGAAAGTCCGGCGTAGAGTTTGATGAAAAGTACCGGAAAGTCTGTAGTGTTCAGACAGATGGAAAGAGGAAACTGTGGAGTGGACGATAGGGATCTGATCATGATGTATAACAAACCACCTATTTGAAGAACTTGTTGATACAGACATCCAACTTCCAGTGGAACCATCAAACGTCTTTACTGATCATGTGACTGTGAGCAGATGCGTTTCGGTTCAGATACAAAAAATGCTTAAAAATCATGTGGACAAAAGTTAACAATGAGCCAAAACAATAGAAACAACTTCTTCTTTTCAGAGCCAAAAAGAGGAACACGCCTGCAAACTGGGTACCAACTGAAGACAGACTGAGGTGAAAAACTCTAGAAACAAGCTTGAAATAAATATTATAGAGCCTGATGTCTGACATAGGCTGACATAGTTATTGGTTTCAAAATATTCAAATACACCGTCTATAAGCCACAACCAGCTTCTTTAAGATGATTTATAATAATGAAGGAAGTGCAGGTTAAAATCAGATCAGACTGTTCATGATCAATTCACAGCTGTTCATGATCAAATCAGATCATGAACAGCTGTAAAAAGAGCTTGCAATCATGTTTTATTGTAGGTTTTACTATCGCCAATGAAAATACTGTCATATGTCTAAGAAGGATCTCTCCGCTGACACAGTTCTGTTAATTACTGTGAGGAACTATACTTTAAATGCGGCCTACATACATACCAACTAGTGCTGATCAGATTTAAACACAGCATGCTGCAAATAGAACAATGAGGTGAAATTAGTTGAGATCAGTTAGTTCACAGGAGCAGATGCGCTACAGATGGGAACAGTTATCAAATGTGTTGTTGATTTTCTTACAGATCATCTACACAGATTTTTAAATGTTCTGCATAATAAAGTTTTAAGGTGCAAAGAAAGCCATTGAGAGTAGTATAGTATGAAATGCTTCACTGTGCATAAATGTACCAAGTCAGATGTTTTCACAGTGGTACGGATGGGAACCGGATGTGTAAAGGAGTGTAGATTTTTTCCCACAATTAAATTGACATCTTATATCTTTAAAAAGTCTTAATTAGTGTTAGAAATAATAGTTCTTTTGTTTTTGTGTCCCAGTGAGGCCTGTAACGATAAACGCATGTGTAGATTGTCAATTTTACCTTTATTGTGCATGAAGGTAGAACTGCTTTGACCATGACTGTGATGGGAAGACACTTGCAGGTCAAACTTGTAAAAATCCATGCACTGTCTTGTCTAGTTTTTGAGGTATATCACATCACAGAAACAATGAATGGATGTTTTTTTTTTACACATATACATTAATACATTTTACTAGACAACTGACAACCTGTCCAGGGTTTCTTCCTTCAGCCTAGTGAGCATCTGGAATAAGCTCCAGAAACCACTGGGTCACAGGAGGGTAAGTGGCTTACATAATGAACAAATAAATTTTAGTTTTGCTGTGATGAATTACCCAACATGTCCAAAGAGTTTAAGAGTTTAAATATCCGTCTTGTTGCCTAATGCCCGAGTTGTTATTTATTTATTCATTGACCAGGTTTAGCTTATTGGAGGTAGGTGTGCTGTTGCTTTGAATAGTAAGTTGCACTTAAGACATAGTTCTCCTGGTTCATATCACAACCACTATAAAGAAATCAAGGCATTCAAGTTTCTCCACACTGAACTATTTAGCGTCTGAACAGTGTAACTAAGGATACTGAAATGCCCCTTTAAATGTGAAACGTTTCCACTAATTGTAGTACTCAAGTTCTAGTTAATGATAAAAATGTAGACACAGAAAAACATAAAATGTGCTGTTAACATTAAAACAGGTCGTGTTTTCTGCATTGCTCCCCAACATGTTAACTTTATAGTGGACCTACAAGGTGAGTGGACCCAAAATGACCAGTGAGTGGGAACGCAGGGTAGGTTTGTAATGACGTGAACTGTGAGTTGCTAAAAGAGGCCTATAAATTGTTAAGCAGCATTTGTTGGGTAACCAGAAAAACGACCTTGTCTTTTGTTACAACAGGCATTGCGTTGCAGTTATTTTTAAAGCAAACGCTTTTTTCAGTTAAATTACATCACCAAAGTACAACACAACAAACCAACCAGACACATCCTCAATTGGACAGCCAGCAAAATCTGCTCGACAGAGAAAAGAAACACCACAATAGTTTTACTCTTATTTTTATTCTTTAATATTTTATTAATTAAGAGTTAAATATGGTACAGGGATCACAGCAGAGGACAGAAAGCACGTAAGCCGTAATATTTCAAATTGCTTATGTTTGTGGGTTCTCTCAGCTACAACTCATTTATAGTACTGCACTTCAGAAGGACAGCATGGGCTTAGCAAAGGAAGCTTGTGTACATCTCAATTAATATAAAGTGAAGTGGTATTCATTTGTTATATTTCGTGTACATATTGCACAGAACCCTTGGTCCTTTAGTGGGGTGCTTCCTACAAGCCCCAAAGGAAGTGTCCATCATGAAGAGGGTTTCAAAGTTTTCTTATCATAAAAAGCAAATCTTAACAAAACTGCTATACCTCCTACTTAAGCCTGTGCTTTCTAGCGGAACACAAGGTTTGAGATCCAGCTACAGTGCTGGAGCAGAGAAGGAAACAAGTGGTTAATTTTAGAGACCTTTATTTCTGATAAATACTTGTGATAAACGTTTGCCACATTGCATTCAGGTAGAACTCAGTCTAAACCTTCACAGCAGACTATCCAAAAGAAACTCAATGTGGCAAACTTGATGTACAGGGGTTTAGAGCGGTTAAATTAATAAAGTGTGCAAAGAATTGTGCTGTTTACTTGTTCCACAAATAAATATGCTGAAACATGCTGATTTTGGTTAGTTTCATATGACAAATGCATGTTCAGCATTTTATACGTGGAGGGAAAACTATGGTTAATATCAAATCCCACTAGAAATAGCATCGCCTTCAACGCTAGTAAAGGCAAAATAAAAAATAACTGAAACACCATAACATCACTTAATAGCTTATGAGCTTATTATAGTAGAATGAAAGTTAGATAAAGGTTTTTGTGCCAGGCTAACGGAATGCGCGGTCTGCTAAGGAATCTGTCCTCTTCTGGGTGTACAGGAGCAACTCGTTCCATAAAAACAAACATTTCAATTATCATCCTATTTATCCCCCGAAAAGAAAAATAGATTTTATTCTTTACATATGCACCGATCTGGTCCATTTTATCACTTCATGTCATTTAGATCCCATGTTTGGCACTCCTTTTTTAGGACTCACACAGGCAACACATTACAAGTCCCTGTGTTCAGCTCAATTCATCACCAATTTAAGGGAGGGATCCCCCTAAAGCTTATTCTCAGTGAACCAGTAAATGATGAAAGATTAGCGACAGACCCCCGACCCTACAGACATGAAATATAAGGCAATTGAAGATATTGTGTGCGATGATCAGCAATTATGTGGGTTCACCAAAGAATTGGAGAAACTGATGCAGTTTTCACATCTGAAAGAGAGAATGTATTTTTACTTCCTTCTCAACACTTTGCTTAATCTTCAAAACAATTTGTTTTTAGCTCTAATTATTTCATTCATTAGAAAGCAACTGTAACTCTTACCTGTACTGGACCTCTATGTAGCCACTTTTCATTGTCTGCATCAAGTTTAATGCAGGAAAATAAATCACATACTGTGGGAAGACCAAGTCTGTCCTGTAACACAACAGAACAGGATAAGTCATATATATATATGTATATATACGTATTGCTGATGGGTTCATGGTTCACATAACATAAGCTAATTTGACTGATTTTCCACCATTATGAATATAAATGGCCTTACCTGTGCATTGGCTCTCTTGCGTAGCAGCCACTTGTCTTCCACTGACTCTGTGCTGGCTGGCTCTGGTGTATCTGGCTTGTTGGATGTCTCTGTGCTGCTGTGCGTTTTCTCTGGCAGGACCCATCTCTCAGGCTGCAGAGGCTTACAGAAGGGGCTGTCGGATTCTTTAACTGTGAATTTGAAACTATAGCTCGTTTCCTCCCGACTGGCCTTTTCCTCGACTCCAGGAGTAGATGGGGACACCCAAGCTGCGAGGGAGGACAAAGCCGGGTTGCTGGCACTTTTGCTAGGATGAAGCCAGGCCTCCAGAATAGCCTGCACCTTCTGCTGCTGTTCATGCTGCTGGAAGATGGCTGACTTGCTGGCGACGTTCTTGTCCATGGGCATGCCATTCTTGTCTCTGCCTTCTTTCTTGAGGAGCCAGGCACTCAAGGCCTCTTTCCCACAGTTGTCATCGCACACACACTGAGCGAAGCTGGCACAGGTTTCGTTAGCTTTGCATGTGGTCTCCAAAGGAATGGTCTGCTTGAGCCACATTTCGATGGGGGCAGGGCTGAGAGGAGAGGGAGCTGGAGTGCTGGCAGCTGTAGCTGGGGGAGTCTTGAGGCACTTGAGCTTACCCAGGTTCTCAATCTCCACAGCCTTGACATGTGACCCGCAACAGGAGCCACAGTCTGACTTGGGGAGCCACTCACTAGGAGAAAAGCTTTCATTGAAAGGCTTGAGAACCTGCTTCCAGTTGTCTGCATCTAACAAAGGGTTGGTTAAGGCCAACTTGCTGGTGTTTGGGGTGATGAGCCAGTCATTGAGCACATCTGTGTCAGCAATCTCCTCATCATTCTCCATCTGAAGTATCTCCTCTTCCTCTACTTCCAGGAACTCGCTCTCATCGATCTTCTCAATGGAGAAGGCAGAGCTACTGCTGCTAGCATTGCTATTGGTGCGCTCACGCAGGGGTGATTTCTCCTTCAAGAGCCACGCTTCTAGATCCTTCAGTTGACCCCAGGCTTTCTGGAAGTCTAAATGGACAAGTGGGCAATACACCTGGAAGAAAAGAAAACAGAAACTAAATTTCTGATAAGCGTAACAATTACAGCATTTACTAAAACAAAGATGGCCAGATTAAGTAATGGCTAAACATAGCATGATCATTACAATTTTTCCAGACATGAAGTAAGTCTAGTCTTGCACTATATTGTAGCACCAATGCTAAATTACTAACGTAAATTCTTTTTAGAGAAGAAGAAAACTTGATCTGGGTCTGAGAAACTGGCTGGTAAAGTACATCTTTTTAAAAAACCTGATTATTCGTGCTGATCCCAGTGTTGTTCAAGGTGCAACAGCACACAAGTCTAAAATGCTTGATTAAGCAGCATTACATTTACTTTTCAGAAACCAGGGCCTGCATTCATACAAACCTTTTTACATAGGAATGCTGATTTAGGATCAGAGGTCCTAAATCAGCACTCCTAGTCTGAGATGTTTTAAGAATATGCCCCTGATCTAAAACGCAAACAAAATCTTAAAAAAATGTCTTAAAAATGTAACAACAATGTAATGAAATAAAAAAAAAACTAACCTGGGGTTTTTCCCTGGGAGCAATCAGCCAATCCTGAGGGTTCTCACTGGCCTGGTATCCAACTGGAGTACTAGAAACAGGACGACTCCCAAGAAGCCATTCAGCAAGAGGCGCCCCCCATTCCGAGTCCAGCTTCTACACAAACAAAACAACCAGGCTTTATGCTGTAACATGAGAAAGTGAGATTCCAGGCGTAGCAACGACACTATCTACTGATATTTACAGATACGACCAAGACAAACCTGTCTCTTGGCAGTGATGGGGCAGGCCTGCAAGAGCCAGTGTCTATCAGCAGTGACTGAACTTTGAGTGGGAGCAGGAGTCTTCACCATCTGTAAAAGAAGGTAAAATTATTTATGCGTAACATACGACATAATGGAGATCATCAGAAACCAAGTCTAATGTAGCACAATCCGTTTCCATCAGCTGAGAGAGAAATGGCTTTAAACCTGACACTTGATGTAAAGCCAGTTTACAAAGAGAGGCACTAATAGCTGCTTTGTTACAAGTAATTACACATATCTATTTAACAGTGTGACCGTGAAATGTGGCTTAGCTGCGTTGATATAAATTTAGCTTTAAAATGTTCCTATAAACTGGAACTGACTAAAAACTGACTGTGATCGTAAAGTATCCACAAACCTGGGTAGAAATGGTCCCAAAAGATGTAATAGCCTGGCGCAAAGACATAGCATCTGCTTCGAAACTCATCTCTGGTGTTTCCTCGGGAGTCAGATTCAGACCTGAAAACCTGCAGAAAATCCAAGTATTAATGCTTCTGAGCACATGGTCTATAAGATAACTAAGGGACTATACACAGTGGGTATATACATGTGGCTGTGTATGATTAAATCTGGCCTCTAAAAAGAAGGTACAGGGATGGGCTTAAACCACTACAGAGCTTCTACTGAACAGTCTAGTCTGTAAACAGTAATTTGGCCTGTTGAGGCAAACATTCAACAAGACTGCAGGCTAAGCTGTGGCTTACTTTTCCAAGCAGCTAGTTAGTTGGTTGGCAAGGTCGTTGCTGTTGGAATTCTCCAGCTGATGAATGAGAATGTCAAACTGGCCCCGGAGCTAAATATGAAAATAAATAAATAAATACATAAATACATAAATAAATAAATAAATAATCAGTCAAGAATCACTTCTAATATCACAGCAAGAACAGAACAAACTGCTCAACCTTTCAAGGTCAGAATGTCATCGTAATAAGATATTAGCACATTGTGTCAAAGAAAAGAAAAAAAAACATAACAGAAGAAAAGCTTGTACTACATGATAACAATTCTAGATTTGTGACAGACTGACCCAGTGAAGTTGTTGTAGCTGTTGCTGTAGAGCCTCTTCTTTCAGCTGCTGCACCAGGTCAATCTGCTCCAGCAGCCAGACCTCCCGAGAACGCAGGGTCTCCAGATGTCTACTAATACAGCTGTGCAGCTGGGACTTCACCTGAACACCAACAGAGGCATTAAGAGAAATTTAGAGGAAGGGAAAACTCAAGATGACGAAGTAATGTTGAAAGTAGATAAATATAGATAACAGAACTTGTTTCACAAGCACACACACATAATGCTGCAAAGCCTTGAAAGGTCTGAGTCTCACTTAATCTTCTGCCAGTGTTCTTAAGAAAAGGTCACAGACGTATTACATACTGACCCACTGTCAGCAAAGCCAATGATTTTCACAAGAAGCAATTAAGTAAAGCAGCTATGGTCCTCAGCCAGTGAAGATAAAAGAAAAGAAAACCGTCTTATCATTAAAATACCTAACAGCGAGACGGGCTTGTGAAGAAATCTGTGATGAGTTCCACAAGTAGACAGGAATAACAGCAATCTTCACCAATGTTAGGTCAAGAGAGACACGCACTGGTCCAAGGAGTCGCCGAATATGAAGCTAAAGGTTTTCCAGTCCTCCTATTTATAGGACTGATGTTGATGATTCTCCTCGGCTGTCACGTTTAAGTGTGATCTCAGTCGACCACTTCCTTTAGGCATAAAACTTAAAGTCTTATAACTGTTACAACCAGGTAGCAATTATTAACCAAGTCAAGGCCACAGGGACATTGCAGCGGTATTCAAACGGACATGTCTTACCATGCACATCCACGCCACAATAGCAAGCTCAAGGGGTGGGGTGAACAAGTGGTTATCACGTCATGTGCATGGGTATTTGTCCCGCATTTGTGATAAAAATGCCCTCTTTCTTTTGCAGTCCCCCAAAGGATTAGCCAAATGGTCTGCACAAAAACCTCCTAAACAACAGTGTTTACAGCAGAGGACACAAAAGACCAAGCTGACAGTGATCACAGACAGTCAAACAAATCAAGCGCAGACACACTCTGAACATCGCTGGAAAATGTGTAGTGCATTTCCTGCAGTAGGCTATGTTTAAGAAAAGCCTCTCACCTCTCTTGAGTTACCCTTGAGCTGCGCCTCTGCCTTCATCACCCCAGCAATGGCCTCCTCCAGCTGGGTCCGGGCCTGAACACATTGCCTCAGGGCAGTGTTTTCTCTGTCCACTACGGATGACATGCTGAAAAGAAACAAAAGTCATCAGATTCTTGTTCTACTATTATGATGTCAAAACTCAAAACCTGAGATAAATATACAAAGTATGTAAAAATATTTAAACACCCAACTAATTAGCATTTTCAGCTCTAAAGTATACTGATATGTTCATAGCTGAAGCTAACACCAGCATGACAGTTAAATATATTCATCCACTATGTCACATTTTTATTACACCGTCCCTTTACTTTAATAAACCTGTTCTAATAGATACCATTCAGATTACGTAACTTCAAATCAGTAACCACTGGTTAAAACTTCTTTTAACTTAAAAAACTTAAGTATTTTAGGAGTCTGGTGGAAGTTCAATATACTGACAGACTTTGACACAATATAATTCAATAATCAGAACATGCCGTGTACACGGTGAGTCACCTTTTATTTATGTTTAGTCTTAAGACTGGAGAAGGAACTTTCAAAGAACTGATACACTTGGCAGAAATTCCCTTTCTGTTCTCTCTGATAAGAAACCACCTCCTTCTGTGCAACTCACTTTCCTTTTCCTGAGTATCAGCATATCTGAGTCTGCTTATGCTTTATGCCTAAACCACTTATGTACGTCACGTACAAGTACAGACTGAAATCTTCAAAATGTAAGAGAACTGTGTTGTTTAGGATTTTATTATATTCATTCTGATCACAGATGAAAGAACATGACTTTTGTACGTGCATGTAAAAAGCTAGTTTAGATGAAAGTACAAAGAGGTTATGACATTTGACATTTAAATAACTGCTCTTAACTTTATCTGCTTGACAGTTAACACCAAAACTCAAGCATATGTCATCAGACTGAAATTTGTTTCGACTCGTGTTCGGCAGCTACCTGTTTTAAGTTTGCCCTTCCACCTTAAATAGTTCAGCAGGCGGCACTGTAACTGCTGCAGGCTTTAAGGTGGAACGGGACATTCTGAACAAGTAACTGGAACATTCTGAACAAGTAACGGGTAAATAAGAAGATAACGTAGACGTGAAAAAATAACTTTAAAATGTGCAGTATATGACAATACGTCGACTCCATCTGCACAGCTCCGAGTTTAGCATGCTGTAGCACATTTCCGCGATAAACGCGCACTTGGTCGACTTCCACATATCGCGGACAAAGTAACAATCGCTTAAAATGTGGCATAAAGTAAAATATACAACAGCAAAAAAGCATATTCTTCACACGGAGGTCAAATGGTTGACGTTAAAAGTTGCAGCTCCAGTGCTAACGTAACTAGTTAGCAGGAAGCTAGCGCTGAGTGGCCCTCGCTCTCATAAACATCTATTTATGAGTCCTCACCTCTCTGGTCCGATCCAATTCTCTCTGACTGTCCAATAGATCCGAGCTAATGACGGTTTGATCCAAATTAAAGTTTGACACAGGCTTAATTGTCGGCTTTCATGATTTTATATGAGTCCCTACGCGGCGTGGCTCAGCCCACAGCTCTGCCCCTCCACCACTGCTGAGCCTTCGATCTGCACGTACACAGGCTGACAGACTGGGGCCCAGACAGGGGGGGCACAGCGCAGACAGAAAGCGGGCCAGAGCCACTGCTGACACAGCTATGCAACAAAAAAAAAATTTGACACAAACGTGCCAACACCCTTCCCTTTTTAAAGAATTAGCATTGTCTAATTATAAAAAAAATAAATAAATGGCCAACCATGGAGAACAGAATTTTTCAACTGAGCTTAAAGGCTCAAGCTGGCACACAAGTTACAGCTTCTGTACATTTTTACTCTTTTGTTTAGTATGTGTACATATGTGTAGTCCTATTTTTGCTTCTGTTCTGTAAGCTTACAGTTTGTGAGTTCAATATCACTTTATTGATCATATTAAAGGAGAAATATGTAAGCTGATAATCAATATGTACAATTTTTTGTTCCTAAATGAACACCGTGAACATTAGTTTTGACTGTACCTCAAAGATGTCCATGTATCATGACATAGCATGCTAACCATCTAGTAGTGCCCTGTACTTTCTTGTAGTACACCTTTGTACCTCAAAAGACAGAAGTAGCTACATAATAAATGAAGATTCAGGTCACTGGTTGCATTCGACAGATTTACATATTGCTTCTTTAAGTTATATAGACCCCAAGTCCCATATCATGGATAACAAAATATTCCTCACTGTTGGAATAGTCTGATGCACTTTGCAAACACTGTTAAAATTTCACACTGTTCACTAACCAGTCCGTACAATTTACATGTTGATGCTGAACTGCATAACTAAGCTGTATTTTGCATGTGTCCACCTTTTTAGCCTACAGCAGTTTAGCCCCGCCTATTAATGTTAACGAATTTAGCCCTGAGTTTTAGCCCTTACTTGATTTGACTGACCAGTTTAAAGGCCAACCTGAAAGATGCTAGAGTCATGCCTGATATAACTATAGTCTAGTGAAAACAACACACAAAATTGCTAATACATTTGTCTAATTTGCTAACAAGCAGAAATCCACCACTCACATATATTCACCTGAAGTTCTAAGGAGTGTTTCAGCTAAACGAGAGTGAAACAGCAATGTTATGTGAAGAGTGTCTATTTTACATGTAATCTGAATAATGGTATAACTGCTTTGACTGTGTCTGTGTTAGAGGTGCAGGTGCTCTCACCCCACTCTCTCAATTGTTAGGAGTTTTAGTCTGTAAATTTCTGTCTTTAAGTTTTTGCGTGCAAGGTTGTGTCTTTGCCCTAAAGACACAACAGAATCATTACATTTTATAATCTACACTGCATTTTGAAGGAGATACAATGCAGGGCAGCCAACCAGAACCAAGATAATTTACATATCTTAAAGGCACAGTAACAAAAACAGTTTGTTTTATTTTATCAGAAGAAGGTAAGATGTCTAAATGTTATGCAAAATATGTTGGCTGTTTTTGATTGTAAACGAAACCAAACATGTTTACTCGAGTGAAAACATACAATAAATCTATAAGATACGGCTCCTTAAATGCCTGATTAGTTTATATCTAATTCACTAAAAAGTTATCATTTTGTATAAAAATTGTGGAATTGTGGTGGTGGTGTGCAGCACTGCTGTGTCTGATCTACTCGCACCAGCACAACACACACTAACACACCATCACCACCGCGTCATCAGTGTCACTGCAGTGCTAAGAGTGTTCTACCACACAAATAATACCTGCTCTGTGGTGGCCCTGATCATTGAAGAACAGGTGCAAGAGGGCTAACAAAGTATACAAAGAAACAGACTACAATCTTCTAGAACAACAAAGTGCTCCTATATAGTAAGTGGAGCTGTTGTTGTTGTGTTAGACTGACTGAAAAAATATGTATACACTTATGCACAAACTTTACATGCTCCACGTTCCACAAATCAATAAACAGCAGTTTGAACAATCATTAGGCTGACAAAACAACATCATGCACTTATTATGTATTGAGGAGGCAGTCACGTCAATAAACTGCGCTGTGATAACAACGGTCGCTTAAAAAGTGCGTTAGGTCGTATGTCGTGACTCCCCTCACAGCGGCGTGCGAAGGGAGAACAAGGGCATTCGAGCAAACGTAGCTACATGGGTTTTCCATTAAAGGACGTACTTAAGTTTATCTTTCCTGTTTCCCCTAATTCGGTACATTGACGTTGGCGAAACAGTTTCAGGCTAAAAAATAACAAATGACAAGAAAACGGTAATCCAACGTTCAGTGTGTACTGTTAGGTTAGCTAGCTGGATAGCATTAGCTAACTTTGGCTAAACGAACACTTGCCAGCATTTAAACGGCACAGCACTATAATCGAATGTCACCTACCGATATTCCTCCCTCTGTATCAGTCTAAGTCTGGACGTCATCGAGAATATAGAATTCACGAAATAAACTAATTTGTCAGAATCCCAGCGAGGCTAAGTAAACTAGCCGGTCAATGAAAATCCTTCACGAGCCGGTAGATAAATGTCAAACGCGCTAAAGCCGTAAAGATGCGGTGCTTCAGCCGGATGCGCGGGTTGCGCAGATCTCTAACAAGTCTGTCCAGACAGACTACAGACGAGCGGCGTGTCCGTATGATTAGTAAGTCGATACTAACCGCATAAGCGCAGCGTGCGTATCACGTCACCCCTCTGGTAGCGTCACAGCATTTTTGACTGCGCTCCCATTGTGCTGCTGCTGATGTTGCGGCGACACCTGGTGGTGGAAAACGGTCATCGTTTTTAATATTTAAATTATTCGAGTGAATTCAAAGCGAAAATTTAATTTGACCAGGTAAAAATGTTACTAGATACGAGTGGATCCACTTTAATAGACACGCCTACATATTCTTAGTCCGCAGAGGCGTTTAAAACCTCTAATAACACAGCTGTGTCTGATCCACTCACACCAGCACATCGCACACTAACACACCACCACTGCAGTGACAGTGAGTGTCAGCTGCAGTTCTGAGATTGATCCAGCACACACATAATGCCTGCTCTGAGGTGGCCCTATTTGGGTTCTGACTATTGGAGAACAGTATGATGGGGGATAACAAAGTATACAGAGAATCAGGTGGACTACAGACTGTAGTTGAAGACTTACAAGGTGTTCCTATATGGTAAGCAGAAGAAATAGAAGTTGAGTGTGAATAAAAGGAGGTGTTCATTATGAAAGTGCTCAGTGAGTGTAAGGAGGTGTTTTAGGCCCAATGGCAAATAAAGTTTTACACGTGAGGCAAATGTTAGCACACTATCAATGAACTGACTGTGTAAAATTCCTGTTTAACATTTCTCACCACCTCATTTCTGATAAGACAGAATGTGATGTCACATATAATATTTCAATATGCAAATTAAGCTCTGTCATCCAGTCCCACTGATCTGACTGTCCAGTAGATTCAAAACACCAAAAACCCTGGTGGTCGTGGTATCTGTCTCCATCCTAGTGCACAGCTTTACTTGTCCTCTCTTATAGGACATCTTAATGGTGTTTTTAATGTTCCAGAACTTTTTGGTGACACCAAACATATTTTGGAGCTGTGCACCTGCAGCTGGTGGCAGTAGTAATAGCAGAAAACAAGTTTTAGCCTTTGAGTCTCAAGCAGGTCATCACACATGGGAATTGGCCATGTATTTGGAGGACAGCCGTCATTTTATGCTCGACTTCCAAGTATTAATATTTCACCATGAAATAAATATATCTAAATATAATACAGGAGATATAAACATACTGTGTAAAAATATTTAAATATCTTGTTTAGACTCAAAAAGTGAAAAACACTTGATCATGTAATGATTTCAGGGTTCCAGACTTCTTTTGTTTCATTGTTAGAAGTACTTAATGGAGATTAAGCCCAAATGCCATACTGAAAATTCTGTTTATTATACTACTTCAGAATCTGCCTACCACAAATATCCACCAGACAGTAGTCCTGTGCTCAGAAACTGACTGGTGAAGGAATAGGACAGATAACACCCTGAAGACGTCTGTCATGCCCGTATCCTTGTTTTATTTATTTTTTTATCAATGTGTTTATAGAGTTTGCCATCTCTACAACACACAACTGTAGACAATACACTACTTTATGTGTAAAGTTTATGAGTTTATGTCTCAGACATCAGGTCACACACATATTATTCTCTGTCATATTATTCTCTGTCTGTACTGTGTTGTGTTGTCTGTCCGCACTTGTTTGTTCGTGTTGCACTTGTGTCTTGTATGCACTGTCTATGTTGCACCATGGTCCTGGAGGAACGTTGTTTCGTTTCACTGTGTACTCTGTATGTAGTTGAAATGACAATAAAACCCACTTGACTTGACTTGACAACTATTTAATGTAATAACCTCTCTGTGAGGAAACTTTCAGGTGGATTGAAGTCTTGAGATGTCTGGTTTTCAGATGTCTGGTTCCTATCAACACCACTATGAACTATTCTGATTTCTCTAGAATGATCTTTTCACACCAAAACAATCGGGATGACTTTGTTGAAGTGTCATCATCTTTCTCTTAGAAAATCGGCGAAGTTCTCCTTTAAATGACGTCACCCGTTGCGCGCAGCGATCACGTGACTGTGCTGTTCGAAGCTTGAGCTTCGGAGCGGAAGTGAACCGACACAGAGCAGCTTCGTTCACTTCTCTGATGTGGCATGTAGCTGTTTACATCTGGCGAGACTGACCGTCCCGATTTAATCATCTGCCTCTGAGACTAGAATGCTTGTCAGTGTCGCTGTATAGCCACGACGTAGTAGCACAGCTGGTGAACTTGTAGAGCAGTCCAGACTCGTCGTCTGCTAAAATGTCGGCGTCCGGAGGAACCAAAACCACGAATACGGAACCCTGGGGCGGCTTCGATGACAACATCATTATCCAGGTAGCCTGGCCAGTCAGTCTGAAATCCCCAGCGTGAAACCTACTGAACTAATGTCGTTTAGGAGGATTTGGGTTTGAACGCTGCAAGAAGATTTGAGCTCTGAATGAACCAGACACGATGTCGTATGAAAACTATGTGACGTAACATTAGCTAAGTTGCTAGCCAGCTAGGCTAGTCGGCTAGCTTGAGCTGAGGTTTCTGCCTGACTTGTGGCTTCAAAACGGTCACATTCTGAGCGAATTAACTTAAAATAACTATATATATATAATCTCAAAAGAAATGGGACACTGTGCAAAATGAAATGTAAATCATTGAAACCCTATGTGTATAGGTTTGTAAACAGGTTTGTAAACAGGTCCAAAAAGGTTATTCCATAGTTACAAACTTGACATCGCAGCTATGGCAGATCCCACTTTGGGTTCAATCTAAAAAACTTCTTTACACAACATGTAAGCATGAAACAAGTCTACTCAAAGCCACTGGCTTAAAGAGCCGTCTTTTTTTAAGAGTTTCACTTTCAACCTTCACTTTACTGCAAACTTTCCCTGCAGTTCATTATATTACAGTATATATAGTACGAGTGCAGTTACAGACTGTACACTGTCTGTTGTCATGCACAATTTGTCAGTCAAATTCTGCCCCATTGAGTTTCTGACTATTAAACCTCTGTTGACCGAATATGATTTAGGTGGCCGCTGTGCCACTGACAATGACTGTGGGTGCTGAATATTCAGTGTTACCTTTACAGTGTTGCTTGGAAGTAGGGGTGTGCCATATCATATCGTATACAATAATATCATCAACATTTTTAAATATCGTGAACAATATACCCTGAAATGTCATGCCATATCACCCATCCCTAATTATCACACCAGGGTTCTACTTTTTTACTGTTTTTAGCAAAAGAATTTACACTGTTTTCATTTCCCATTATATATCTACTAGAGACAGTTTTTATCTGTCCAGTATCATTCATTTTACTTCAGTCCTGGATATATGGAGATATTTGGAGTGCATTATGGATCATTACCTTTTGTTACAATCTGATGAATTCTTGTATTTTTAAATATCTCAGTTAGGGTTGTGCCATATCATATTGTATGCAACAATAAAATAAAATTTTCATTTTGTTGCAGTAGTGTATTCTTGAAATATTTTTTTTTAAATTCAATGTTTAGTCATATCGCCAAGAGAATCGTTATTGCAAAAATACCATGAAATATTGTGATATTATTGTAGGGCCATATCGCCCACCCCTACTTGGAAGTTTGCAGAACTTAAAAAGACTGCAGAAACTGCAGAAAGACAACCCAAAAACATAAGTTAGTTTACAAAGAGTCTGTGCAGCAACAGAAATGTGGCATTTTAAAATGGCTCAATCAAATAGAAATCTAATAGCGAGACATAAGAAATGCAAGAAAGCCCACTAACATAAGAGTTAAAGCAGTACAGAGGAATGGTCCTAGATTCCTGTTGATGTGCTGGGCTGACAACTGTGGAACCATTGTTGCTGAAGAGTGTCACATACAAAGTTCACATACTTTTGCGTACATAGACATTTAACATTAAATAATTTGTTCAATAAATGAATGGAAAACTGTATAAGGTGTGTATCTTTTGATTTTTTATATTCTCTTTATTTTTTATTTGGAAGAAGTAGATCTAATTATATTTTTGGACATTTTGGACACAAGTCCAAGTAATGCCATAATAAAGGGTTCTCAAACTTTTAAGCAACGCTGCAGCTTGAGACTGGTTTATTAGAGTTTCTGTGGTCAGAAACTGACTAGAGATGGACTAGCATTCATCAAAACATGGACTGCATTATCTAAATGTACCTGTGAGGTATGATGATGCCTATTGTCTAATAAAATGTCAAGCATCTTGGACTAATTTGCTTGCGTAATATCTTATTTTCTGTATCACACTCCTAGCAACTGTTGTTTTGCAAGACCTGTTCTGCAGTATTTCTTAAAAGTCATAAAAATTCCTAAAAGGCATGATGTTTCCACAACCATGCACATACTCATTACACAAAACTGTGATTTGATTCATCTTCAGGGCAGCGGCTCAGCGGTCATAGACATGGAGAACATGGATGACACCTCTGGCTCCAGCTTTGAGGACATGGGGGAGATGCACCAGCGTATGAAGGAGGAGGAGGAGGTGGCAGCGGAGGCTGCAGCTACAGAAGAGGACAACGGAGAGGATGGAGAGTTCCTCGGAATGAAAGGCCTCAAAGGACAGTTGGGCAGACAGGTCGCCGATGAGGTCAGCTCTAGCACGTAACCCTGAATGACAGTAAAGTGTGTGTTGATGTGTATCCCAGATGTCTGAAATATACATGGGAGTAAATTCAGAAACGTTGAATATAGTCGGAAACGTTAAAACACGTCTTATTGGACTAAATTAACTAAATATTTTTGGGGTGCTGTGTTGCAGGGAACACTATTAGTTCTCACTGAAATCTGCAGCTGGGTTTTTACAGTAGGCTTGTGGTGTCTTATGAGGTTCATGTTAGCTGTATTTATAATCAAAGATTATATGTTGCCTGGCCAAAAACAAGGCACTGCTGGATTTAAATATGCAGATCCTCTGGAAGCTTTGATTGGATTATCACTGTAGTTATTCATGTGAATCAGCTGGCGACAATTCTTTAAACCTTAACTGATGCAGTGAGTAGCTTTTCATTTCTTAACTAACTATGTGGGAAGATATATCCTGTGGTTGTGGAAAATATGTTACTGCGTAATCATAATCATAATGCTAAAAAGTATAAAGGTTGGATTCTGAACCAATGGAAAAAGGTCACGTTGTGTGATGAGAAAGAAGAGAAATGCATAAAGTGATGCACTCATCGTACATGAAGAAACATGCTCATACATGAACTGGCCACCACCAGTCCTGACCTTAACCTTATTGAAAGTCTTTAAGATATGCTGAAAAAATACTGTACAGAGTGGTTCATCTCCCCTGTCATCAATAGAAGATCTTTGGTAAAGATAAGCGCAACCCTGGACGGAGATAAATATTGCGTCGTTGTTTAAGGTCGCCAAAATGAAGCCATGGCGAATGCACGCCGGAATCAAAGCTAAAGGTTGTCCAGTGACATATTAGAGTGTGTGACTTTTTCTTTGGCCAGGAGTGCAGATGCTGATCTTTCAGGTGTAGGTGAAAGTTGGAGTCGTGCTCTTCTGCAGGGGAAACATCTGGGACTTAGTCCTGGTGAACTTTGCTTAAAAGCCAGCAGTCATATTAAGTCACATCAGATGAATGACGAAGAACGCTGATTGTTGCAAGTGGAAAGCTGAAATTGCAACCCTTCGGCTTCTGTTTGCTTTTTTTAAATTTTTTTTTAAATAATGTGACTTTTACTAGTAGAAGTGGGCAATCTGAAAATATTTTATCATACATGTTATTATTAGTACGTTTTTAGAAGCACATACTAAGTATACTAAAAGAACACTGACTAAATGTGTGTTTCATTACAAAGAGAACTTTATTAGTCCAGAACAGACTGAAATGTGTTGAGCTGTTTTTAACCGTAGCACTGCTAGTGCCGTCTCTCTTAATATTGTAAATATGTATACAAAATATTGTAATATGTATTATGTATTGCAAATTTTAAGTTTCATGAGAGCCCATCTCTACTCACAGGCATAAAGCATAATTAAAACATATTCTTTTTGACATTGTATTGATTTAATATTCAGCTTTGTGTGATATTAAGTTATGTTTTGTTATGTATTATGTTATTCATGTTCATTTCATTCATACAGGTTTGGCAAGCGGGGAAGCGGCAGGCCTCGAAAGCCTTTAACCTCTACGCTAATATCGACATCCTTCGGCCCTACTTTGATGTTGAACCTATTCAAGTGAGAAACCGGTAAGGTCTATTAAACAGACCCTGCAAATGTGTTTTAGAGTGTTTGTGATCAGCAGTTCTCATTGATGGTATGTATTTCTTACACAGATTAATTGAGTCCATGATTCCACTCCGAATGATTGCTTTTCCACAGGTAAGCATGTTTCACGATTGCTAGCTGCTATTTAAGAAACTGTTTCCTTTATATTAATAAAGCAGATCTGGGGGCTTCCTAGGGTCAATTTAAAGGCGCTATAGAATTTGAAAATAGCATTTTTTTAATGATCTATGGTCTGTGTCCTAGATGCGGTTTTACAACCCTATAATTTGGTCCTTGAATGAAACGAGCTGTTTTCTTTTTTATGGTGGTCTCATTAATAATTTGATGAGCTTTTTAGTGAGGCACTACTTTGATCACACAAAAACTAATAAATAAAATGAAGCTCAGTGTAAATATGTTCGGTCCTCATGCTATTTAGTTAGCCATGCTAGCTAACATAAAGCTTGCTAGTAGCTAATGTTACCTATGCTAGCTACTTGCTTTCAGTCTTAATATCAACACAAAGTAAATTAAAGTTGTTTCTCACTATGAAACTTGCTCACGATGACAGTTTTGTTTCTTGGAAAGGGTTTAAAAAGTGCTTCTGAAATGGTATATTTCTCCACATAGTCCGGCCTTTTCAGTGCTGTTGCTCTGTTGTAATTGTTTGTTGGGCTAAAACATGATCTGGTGTATGTTAATCTAATAAAAAAAAAAAAAAAAAAAAAAAAAAAAAATGTAAATATGGGATGTAAATAATGTTACTAAACAGTTTAGGATTTTGGAACTGGCCCATTTTACCACTGTCTTTTGTAAATGTAGGATTTGTATTTGAAGGAGTAAAAGCAGTGTAGAGGTTCACGGTATATCAGTTCTATGCACCGAACTCTTATTCAACTATGCCAACAGAAATACAGTTTTCTATTCAATGGCACTTTTAAAAATTCCTAATGCTATTTTTCACTGTGTCTTACAATAATAATAGAAAAGCTCTATCTAAACATATGGATTCCATTTATAGAAAATCGCTGGAGAGTTATATGGTCCAATGATGCTGGTGTTCACTCTGGTGGCCATCCTTCTGCATGGCATGAAGACATCGGGAACAGTTATTGTAAGCAATCCTCTTTATACACTTTACATTTAAAGTCCTTCCCAGAGTTCAGAATGAAATATTTAATTTATTATTCCTGTTGGTGGGCATCAACTGCTATGAATAATGTTGTTTCCTGAAACAGAGGGAGGGTACACTGATGGGCACTGCCATTGGAACCTGCTTCGGTTACTGGTTGGGGACGTCCTCCTTCATCTATTTCTTGGCCTACCTTTGCAATGCTCAAATCACCATGCTTCAGATGCTGTCTTTATTAGTAAGTGATCACAGTCTGATAAAGTTAAGACACTTATCTTGTCTGTGTGCTGTATTAAGTTGGTGAACTATAACCATGTTAAACTATGTCACCCTTTTTTGCAGGGATATGGACTCTTCGGCCACTGTGTGGTCCTTTTTATCACCTACAACGTCCACTTTCACTCCCTGTTCTATATTCTGTGGCTGGTGATTGGAGGACTTTCCACACTACGGATGGTAAGGAGAATTTCAGGCGATACCCAATTGTAACCACAAAGGTTTGAAGGACTTAATGTACTTGGTTTCTCGAAAGCTAATATGTGTAACATACAAATGAGCTTAATCAGTATATTTGATGAAAGGCTTATTAAGACACAGCACTGTGCAAAAGTCCTCCCATCATTTATTTCATTGACAAAAAATGACTGTTAAGTACAAATTATTCAACTATCTATGAGAAGACTAAATGAGAGAATCTACTTGCATAAAAAAGTGAAAAACAGGAAAAATTAAATCATTAAAAAAGATTAAAAGATCGGAATTTTAATTATTTGTATGGGCCAGCTGAGAAAAGTGGTTTCTGTGAGAGAGAGTTTCTCCCTCTGGTGTGTAACTTGGGGCTTTCTAACTATACAAACCTTTTACAATAAACTACAAAACACACTAAAGGAAAGAGAAAAAAACAGAATAATATAGGTGTGAATAATATATGTATGAATACTGTGTGTTTGTGTGTGTGTGTGTGTGTGTGTTTGTGTGTATGTATGTGTATGTTTGTATATATTATGCAAATACTAAATAAAAATGGTAGACACCATTGGTAAAAATTAATAACTAACAACTGATTTGACTGGAATTTGAGGGCAAATGAAGAGCAGTATGTGCAGTGCAGAAACATTATTTCATGGTAATTAAACTTTTTTTCTCTCTATACTTTTTTCCCTCCTTTTCCCAGGTTGCTGTGCTGATCTCCCGCACAGTTGGTCAGACTCCTCGTCTCATATTATGTGGCACCCTGACTGCTCTCCACATGCTCTTTCTGCTCTACCTGCACTTTGCCTACCACAAGATGGTTGAAGGTAAGATGCATGTGCTGGTTTCTGAGTCCAGAAATGTCCAGAGTGAACATGTAATGACATGTAATAAGTATGTACTGACAGTATTTAGTCATGGTTCAGAAGTCAGTAAAGTTACTAGGGTTTTGAACTAAAATTTACTTTGGTCCCACTGAGCATCCAAATAATGAAAGTGGTTTCTCCAGAGAACAGCTAGGCTTTATAATAGCCTTGTGATAATAGAGTTCTTGTCTTTAGTCTATTCCTTTGTCTAATTTTAGAAACAATTATGTTGCGTTAGGTTCAAAGCACCAAAGTCGTTTTTTTTGGGGGGGAATTGAATTTCTGCAGTTTATCACAACTGGGTCAGGTTTTGAGGACTTTTTGTCACTCTAGTACTGTCTATGTCGCTTTTATTAGTATTTAAATATGTTTATTAACATTAATAAAATGTAATCTTTGTACTTAATATTTGTATGAAACCAGTTGCTGCATTGCTGACTTGTCCTTACCTATTGTAAATTTGTTTTAAACTTGTTTGCTGCATATTTGCAACCCAAATTGCTCTTCACATATTGTATTGTCAGTTTTATATAGTTGTACCTCAATAACAACCGAGTATTAATGCCACACTGTTTTATTTTTTTGTGTGTAGGGATCCTGGACACACTAGAAGGTCCCAATGTTCCTCCTATCCAGAGAGTTGCCAGAGATCTACCTAATGTGGCATCTGCTGTTGTGAACGCCACTGTAAAGTCTGTGGCTGCAATTGTACACTCACAGTGATCACATGGTTAGCACCGGTGCTTCCTTCCATGGAGAAGGAAGCTGGTTTGAGTGTGCATGAACTGGACAAAAGAGACTGACATGGGAGTTCACATCTTGCGCCACTGGAGTCCAGTTGTCAGTTGAATGTCATACGTCTGCCATGTTGATGGACATACGGTCATAGGTCACAGTGGCAAAACGTGGATCTTGACCTTAGTCGTTTTGAGAGGCAATACTATTTTTACAAACCTAAACTGTTATTGCTCCCTGTGGTCATCTCTTGTGGAAGAATTTTACTGCGCAACGGAAAGAAGTCACATTTTCACTAGACACTAAAGCTTAAAATCGTTCATGTATGTAAAGTGCCCAAAGCTTTTCCCCAGCTGATCAGTGTGCCACCACATACAACATGCAAATTCATTTAACGCTGAAAAGGATATAAGCTTTTTTACAGCAATTGTTTTGGTTTTTTTTTTTTTAATTTAGCTGTTTTGTAAATTTCAGTTTTGCTCAAAATCTTTTTTCTGTGAGACTTTTGGAAGATACTTTAGTGCAGACATGTCAAACTGGATTCTCTCCAGGCTGCAGCTCTGCGGAGATTAACTGTTTCCCCTGTTTAAGGCTCTGAATTCAGTTTATTGAGATCAGCTAAGTCTGTTGTGGTAAATGAAGCAGAAAGCTAAAATCTGCAGAGCTGTGACCCGCGAGGACCGGAGTTGCTTTACAAGCAACAAGAATAACCGTTGCCATTTTTATCACATGACCTGTTAAACTGATCTCATTGCGATTGAAATGAACATTAGAAAGTCTACTCCCTGCCACTTTAGTATGTTAAACTAGACCGAAGATCTTCTTTCACTTACATATATGCAGTTGTAATAGAAAAGCTCTTCGCCTGTCAGCCATTCCACCTGTGTGTCCTCACAATTTGTCTAATATACATAGACAGCTGAACTTTTGGACCACTTGCTTTAACCCCTGAGACGTTTTAGGGTTGGTGATTGGTTAATGAAGCCTATATCTACAATTACTTTATGTCGGGTTATAAGAGCAATGTATTGGTGCAGAAATGCAGTGATGATCCTGATTTTCTTTTCTCTTAATGGTGCATGATTTTTTAAATCCAGTTTTGTTTTAACCAGCCGTTATGTGCTGCACTCTGGACTTCTGTTGGGAACACTGGGTAGAGGTCTGTGGCTATCAATACGTGCTCATTATTTTGTCTTTTATGTAAACTTTCTATTTATAGGGTTACTGTACAGAAAAAAATAAGTAGAATCACAAATAAAATATTGGAAATGGAAAGCTAACCTGAGACCTTTCTTGTTGATTTATGATAATAGTAATAATAATAATAATAATAGTAATAATACACTTTAGTGACCCAATTTTACAAACTCATTGTAAGGCACTTACAGTATTTGTTTCATGAACAAGGTTATTATCATTATAGAGCACTTTATATACTTTTAATGCGCTTCACAGTGAATTTGTAAAATTACATAACCGTTAAAATGTTTAACAAGGAGGGCTGGATTACATACCATCACTGTCCAACGAAAAACAAGTACCTTAAAAACGGCAACCTTGCAGGACAGTGCCGCAACCTGCTTTACCTAATGTCAGTGAAACCAGAATTTTTTTTCAAGCTATTTCTGTTGGCCCATTCATCATAAAATTTTAACTCCAAAAAGATTTCTTCAGACACAGATGATACATAGTTGAGACTCATGTTCTGCTGTCTTCTTTATTTCTAATATGCATTTGAAACTCCCAGCTGAGGTGTCTCCCTACCTGCTGTCTCTATTCACTGAAACAGGATACTATTCACTGGATACAGTGCAGTGTGTTTTATTGATTCATTTCAGCACCAAAGTAAGAAACTCCTTGTTGTTTCATGTTACAAGGTGACATCATCTAATAACACAGTCCTTTTTGCCTGTTTACTGACAAATTTGCCACTCTCATACGATGTACAGTACTGGAGGCTGTGTAGGAATGGGACAACGGAACCACTCTGATGGTTTACAAGACTGATTTGAGTGGTTGTGCACACTGAGCTCACCAGAAGGCGGGGCTTAAAGACACTAGTTGCAGGGTATACATGAATATTGTTATATATATTCCAGATTATACAGGATGTTCTAGACTGAAGTATCAGTAACGTGCAGAGTGAGTCAGTAATGAGGTGTGTATATGGTGTGAATCATCTGTGGAGGTCATGATGACAATTCAGGTAAGAGGTGTGGTGACAAGCCTATTGATCAATATTTAAGTACTACTGACTATTCAGCAGCCTGATGGCCTGAGGAACTGGCTTGTTCTGTGTTATATCTATTTTTATTGTTATTATTGGTGTAATAAATTATATTGATTATATTTTTGCTAAGTTCAGTGCAAATTAAGCAATTTCTCTTCAGGTAGTTAATATTACATTATTATATTACACCTTCAGGTTGTTATTAAGCTCAAAATAAATTAAATACACTTTTACCAGATGCAGGTTTGACCATACAGACATGCCAAAACTGTTCTAATTTGTATGCACTTACCATTATGTCTTTGCATCTATACAAGCTAAGATCAGTATCGAGGCCCATTACCGGTGTGTAGTGATCAGTAAAAAGCAAGGCTACTTTCTCTTTGTTTTTATTAATCAATTGCCATGTTTAAGGTAGTGAAACAGTATCCAAGGTGAAACTCTAGAAAACTGCTATTGATTTCAGTCGTCGTGGTGTTTGTCCTAGTCCAGGTCACACCTGGGTGGTTATATATAATTTGTTAGAAGAACATATGAGCAGAGGAAGATTAAAAAGGGAGCTTGGTAGCATAAGCCATTTGTTTTATGTTGCCTCAGTGCTGCTGAATTCAGCTGTGTTTGTGTGTTATAAAAGAATCAGGGCTCACATTTCACTGGCCTCCTCAGGGGAGTCAATAAAGAAGCAGCCTCACAACTAGGCACGCTCTCTGTGGCACTATATGACCCATATCTTCTGGAACTGAAGACCAGATCAGTCACAAATATTGTTTGACGTTCTATTCCATGGTTCTTCAATAGTTCTTCTATTGTCTAAAGACAATTATTGTATTTAGAACCATGTGTTCTGTGAAGAACCATTTTATAGTTCATCAGATTGATGGAGAATGTGTTGTATCTGGTTTTATATAGCATGAAAAAAGGGGGTCTGCTATTATTATGATGTCAAGCTTGTAACAATAGAAGAACACATTTTGGTTCTATACAGAACCATTTATTATTAATGAATGACACATTCTCCATCAACCTAAATAACCATTTAAGACCTTTCTCAGTTTTGTAGACCCACTGTTTATACAAAAGAACGATTAAAGAAATCATTCATTTTTTAAGAATTGTTTCATTGGTTTTAATTGGTTCTTTGGATAGATGGAGAATGTGTTGTATATCGTTGCTATCCAGAGAAAACATATATCTCCATTTTTGTCGAATTTATTTTTTTTTTTACATCATTTGAATGTTGATGAGCGGACCAATAAAAATGCTCCAAAATAGCTTACAAACAATTCTGGTTCCATTGACTTACATTGTATAGAAAGACAGTTTTTGACCTCTCATGTAACGATGCCATTTTTTGAAGATACACATTTTTCTTTGGACAAAAACTATGTAGTTTTATATAAAACCTTGAAAATAGCTTATTAAAAATGGTCTATATAAGCATATAGAAGCATGAACTGCTTAAACTCCGGTTTAAGAATATTGTACTCTGGTACGGAGATGCTCTGTACAGCTGTATAAGAAGAGGTTGGTAGTTTACTGGGTTCTTATCTGCTCTATTTATAGATTATAGGAAATATATTAAGGTTGATTAACAGGTATTGTGGATTGATTACAAAAGACGTAACTAATCGACCTATCCGCTATAATATGCTGCATCACAGTAGCGGCGCTCTTGTTCCATCAGTAGCTCTTGGCTCGTCCGTGTTCCCTGCAGAAGAGGCTGCAGTTCAGACTAGCCCTTATCCCCGTGTTCAGTTCAGAGCGGATTATCTCCGGTGCAAACACACTGCTGCTCATAGCGACTACAGGAGGCTGTAAACACCACAAGTGGCACTTTTTCTGTCGTTAGTGAAAATAATGTCTTCTATCAAATCTTCAGTAGCGTTTTAGGGGTGTCTGTATTCTCATTAACCTGCACCTGCACACAGCCGTTACTGTCTATTTTTCACATTTGGTGTCTCGAATTCCGAGCATGACGAGTCGTCCGCATTTATCCTTCAAAGAACCCTGAAATATTGGACATAAGCGATGACTTTAGAGCAACCAAGAGAAACAAATATGTTTTAAAATGTGCTCCTGAGCGTTATGGTATGGCTGCAGAAAGGCTGAGAGGCAAGCTATGATGTCAGTGCAACTTTGCGAAGGCGCTAGTGAGTGAACGGCTCGGTTCTTTGGAGCCGATTCACCGTTCTAACTGAATCAAACTTTTTGTAGCGTTTGTGTAACTGGGTGAGGACTTTTAATAAAACACGAATAATAGTTTTAACTTCATATAATATATAAACGTACAGCACTGATGTAACTGAGTTCGTTTATACCCTTTCTTTGTAGACTCCAGCCGCCTTACTCTTGGTGGTGAGGCTCCGACTCTGACTTGTGAATCATCGAATGGTCGCCGTTCGGTTCATTTAAACGGACAGTTCGGAGGAATCGGTTCGGTAAAACTGAATCGAAATTAACATCACTAGTGTCAGCGTCGACCAACGGTTTTCCCGTTCATTATATTTCAAATCAGACTGCGCGCGCGTCGTGTTGGATGTGGAAATCGAGAACCGTGACAGAAACGGCTCCGTGTCCCCGGTCCTCTCTCTCTCTCTCGCTGGCTTCTCTGTTAAAATCTCAAGTTCGGTGCTTTTTCGGTTGTCATAGTGAACCGGACTGATGACGACGCCGCCACCGCCGCCGCCTCGCGCGTGACTCGCCCCGAGCTTTCGCCGACATGCTGCCAGGCTCGATTCAGATAACGGGCGAGGCGCTGTCCGGGGCGGAGATCAGGGACATCTGTGAGAGTCTGAAGGAGAACAGTGTGAGGCTGCTGTCCGTGCGGGGTTGCCAGCTCTCTGACCGGGACTTCGGCCGGGTGTGCCGCGGCGTGTCCGAGTCTCGCTCTCTGGCGCAGCTTAACCTGAACCTCGGCGTGGTGTCCAGCGGCAGCCGCGCCAAGCAGCTCGCGGACGCGCTCGAGGCCAACAGATCTATTCAGACTCTTTTGTAAGTGCTTATAGAAACATTTCCTTCTAATTACTGCTTTACAGTACATCTACAACGCGTCAGGACCGGCGGTGTGAAAGATAAATGAAGTGTTTGTGCTGTAACTTTACGCACTGTGGGTCTTCAGTGTTTTTTGATATATGGAATGGTTCTATTTACAACCAGTAACTATATATATATATAACCGTTTGCATGGTTAAGTAGTTCTTCGGGTTAATCGAGAATGTGTTGTATATGGTTCTATATAGAAACATATAAGGGTTCCCCTATTAGTACAAGATTGAATTCCAGGGTTAGAGCTATTTTCAGGATAGTACTTACATAGAACTAAACACAACACCTTCCCCATCATTGTGAAGAACTGTTTCACCATGCAGAGAACCATTTAGGCATGCACATGGTTCTTTAGGAGTTCACGGTTCTGTATACAACCATTATCTTTGACTATTGAAGACAGAAGAACCTTTTTTAAGATTCACAACCACTTCATATAATAACTTTCTCTGAGGGAGCTTTTCAGTCTAAACTCCTAAAACTCTTCTGGTTTCTATTACTACTGCTGTGAACTCAAAACGTTGGTCTAGAATGGGGCATTTCTCATCAGACCACTCTGGTAACTTAGTTTACGTATTAAAGGAGGTATGTCATTTATTCTTTTTGTTTGGTTTTATTTTCTACTTAAATCTAAATCTATATTAATGTACATGCTTAAATTTTCCCAAACACAATATTGTTTTCACACTGTGCATCTTTATTCACTCTTTGTCTGAAACTCTCAGTAAGAACTCTTGTGTGTGAGGAAGTGGCAGGCTTCTGAGAAGGTGGGCTATAGGAACTTAAAAAAAAAAGCTGGAATTCCAACATGACAGTTAGGCAGCTGAGAAAAGTGGTCCCTGCTCTGGTGTGTACTTGGGTCTTATAACTGTTTACATTCACAGAAAGCCACACACTAAAGGAAAGATAAAAAACAACAAAAATGTATAATAGATGCCTTTAATCATTAAATTATGGAGAACAAAATAACTGAAACATTCTCTTTAATTGTGTCTCATTTTGTACTTCCGGTTCAGCACCTGCAACACCTGGGCTGCTTTGCTGTTGTCAACACTTCTCTCTTTCGAGCTTTAAGATTCAGTTTACTGATTTGTAGTACTATAGAACATTTTCCCCACCTACATTATTTAGTGTTAGTGTGGGAGTGTATATTGGCCTTGGATTATATAGCATCGGTTTACTGCACTAATAATGGTGTTCTGCAATAACAGGATTGTCCTTTAAGTTTCAGTCAGGCATACTTCCAGCTGGCAGGACCAGTGTAGTACTTAAACCAGACATCTTCAAACATCCGCATATATATATATTCTTTTCTCTGTAATGTTTCTTGCCATCCTAAGAGAGTGCTGAGCCTTCTGTGTTACCATTTCAGCAGTTCTCCTAAATTCAGAATGCTATTTTTAAGTCTGCTTAGTTACTTTGTGTCAGATTAAAACATTCCCACTTTCTAGGTCTCTGCTCTTCTCACTCTTACAGTCTGCATGGAAGCCCTCTTTTAGATGCAGGGTTGGTCACCCTGAACACAGCGCTGTCAACTCACCCTTCACTAGTGTCCTTGGATCTGGGGGATTGCATGTTGGGAGATGAGGCAATTCAGCTGATCTGTGGCATGCTGCCTCCAGACGGAGCCAAATCTGGTAAAACTTCACAAATACTCATTACAACGATTTTGGAGAACCTTAGAAAATGCAGTGGGACCATAAAAATACCAAAAAAGCTCCAGCTATGATGAGTATATATGCTTTTCTATATGACAGTTAGGGCGCTTTTCCATTGCATGGTACACTTTGACTTGCTTTTGGTAGCAGCTACTTCGTTTTCGACCGCAGACTATGTAGCTGGTCGTCATAGCAGCACTGTTCAAAACTGCTATGTTGTGAAAGAGACAAATTTTGTTAAGAAGAGGCTCAACGAGGCTTTTTGTTGCTCAAAAGGTGACGCAAAAGGGCATACTAACCTGGTAGTTAGCGTTAGCGTATATGTGTTTAGGGTTATAACAATCCTCCCTGAACAATCAGTATCCTGCAGCACTTTGAAGACACTTATTTGTATCGGCTCAGGTCGCTTGGAACCTTGATGGTGGTGATAACAAAAGTAGTACCAGAAAAGCAAGGCAGTAATCACAATATATATTAAAGGGGGGATTTAGATGTATTCCGATATGGTCATAATGCCCCTCCAGAAAGCATCAGTGATTGTATGAAATGCAGCAACCAGTTTTGGTCATGGACATATTCAACTAATGCTAATGCTTTTATATTTGTTGGAAATTGTGTGTGAAGTCTCAGTAAATGGCAATCATTGTAGCAAATGTTAATGAGAAAAAAAGTACAACAGTAGAGTAAAAACAAATTTCAAAAACAGAATAAAATGATTGTCATTTAACAGGTCACATACTGTGCTGGTTAGTCCAAATAAACAAAACTAATTATGCTCTCTTTGCAATGAAACATGCGGTTGGTCGGTTTTTGTTAGTTAGTATCTACAGTACGTTCAGAAATGTTCTTCTTTAAGAAGGTTGTGTTGCTCTGCAGGTCTTAGGGAGCTGACACTGAGTGCAAATCCAGCAATCACCACCAAGGGTTGGGCTCGACTGGCCATTGCTGTGGCTCACAGCTCCCAGCTACGGGTCCTTAATTTAGACTACAATCCCTTAGGTAAGCAACTCACACCAGACTACACAGAGGTCATAGCAACCTTTATTTTAGGGGTAGCATCTCTGGCACTGCAGTAGTCTTATGTTAGTGTATATGTGTATATGTATATAAGTATGTGTGTGTGTGTGTGTGTATATATATATATATATATATATATATATATATATATATATATATATATATATATATAATTTACCTGTGGAAATAGCTTTATAAATGAAATGACTGCAACCAAGTAAGAATGTTTTACTTGCCTTTGATTTCCCCCTTTCAGTGATTTGCTCTAAAAGTGCTTGCAGGATGTTAAGCTAATTGTGTAGTCAGCTTCTGATATACACTCAACCCACCTTGATAATTACTGACATAAGCAAGTAGGCTTGGTTTCCCCTGAGATCTCGAAGAAAAAGTGGAGCTACATCTTTTGCTTTAGTTTTTTGCTGAGCATTGCTTTCCAGTGAATGAAATTGCCACACTAGTGTCCAAGCTGCTGGAAGAATGCAGTAGTAGCAGTTTCTGGACTCCAAGGAGACCATAGTGTGACCTCTGTTTTTCTCTCTGCTTCTATTCTTTCGTTCCTCTTGGCTCCTATAGGGGACCAGATTGCCGGAATGTTGGCTGTTGCTGTGGCTTCAAGCCGGACTCTAGAAGTTCTAGACTTGGAGGGAACAGGGCTTACAAATCAGTCAGCACAGGTAAACAGTTCATTTGAAAGCTACACGATTAAACATTCATGTAGTCAAGAAATGAATTTTACAATATTTGCTGTGAGATGTGATTATATACCAATCAGCCTGAACATTAAAACCACCAATAGCAGAGTAGTTAAAGAGAGGGCAGAACATATGAAAGTAGCAGACCTGATGGCAGCTCAGTCAAAGTCAGAACAGATGAATTAGTCAGAAGGCCAAACTAGATTAGACTGTGGAATTCACAGGGCCAAAGCATCTGGCTTTCCAATCAAGATTGCTGTATCTGAACTGAAATGTCAGTAGTTTTTGAGATGTAACTACAGAAAGCCTAATTTTTATATTAGAAATGGTGGCTTCCACTGCTGTCTGATAGATAAAAAAGAATGAAAGAGGATATTACGTTGAGAAGAACTCTCTTAAAAAGGGAAAACTAAAGTTCATAGGTTACTTGTGTAAAATAAACCTACAAGACTGGTAATTACTGTCCACAGGAGGGCATCATTGTTTAGTAGCTCCAGAAGAAAGAGCTCAGGTATACTATGTGCTACATAGACCCACATAGATATCCCAAAAAACCTGATGTGACGTGAAGAGTATGTAATTTGTTTGCAGTATATGCACTGTTTATGCAGCATAATTTGATTGAATAATAAAGATGTGTTGTTGAACACTTAGACATAAAAAACATGGTATTTTTCTCACGTGTAGCTGATTGAAAGGTGGTACAGTTCTTTAGACAGTGTGGAGTTCAACCTTACAATTAATAACACATTTGTGTTTGTAAGTAATAAGATGTTTGTAAACAATAGGAAGAGACTGTATTATGATTTTGAAGTTAAGTTTAAAAGCTGTTGAAAAAGAATGAAAATCAGTCCAGGGTCATCCTATCTGCCCAGAGAGAAGAAGGGACAATTCCTGGTTATGGATGGCTTTTGCCCTCACCTACTATTAAACTCTGGCTTTCCACGCCTGAAATTGCCTGCTGTTAAGTAAACAGGGTGGATATTCGGAGAAATTGTGCTGTATACAGTTTTTCAGTAGGGGGCGATGTTGAACACCTTTGTCTAGCCATCTAATGAAATGCGTGAGGCGTTCATCTGTGCACTTCTCTTATCTCCCCTTATTACACAGTCAATCCTCCCATTCTCCCATGCCTTTCATATGTGTATGAATTAAAGCAGAAGCCGGCTGAGCCCACCTTATGGGTGAAAACACCACGACCAAGGACAACCCACAGTGACTAAAAATGCATGATCAAAGCGCACTCCATCAGCAATGTGAGGCTCTCTCACTCTCTGTGTCTGTTCTTCTTACTTGCTGAGTGAAGGAGAGAAAGATAAAAAGTAATGTGCTAATCTCCTGCTGATGCAGGTCAGCTTGGTAATTATACAGAACCATCTTGAGAAAGACGTTTTCAGCTTAGTGCTTTTAGTAAATAGAGGACTAGTCCACCCCAGTAGCACAATTCCAATGCATATTATGTTAGATTTGAGAGTAGTGGTGTCTAAGCAGACACACTGTGCTTCAGTCAAGCAGTAATATAAATATTAAGAATATATTTCCTGCACTTTTTTTCATGATGCCTGCTTTTTCAGGGATAAAACGTTGTCTTTGACAGCATGGATTTCAGCAGCCGCCCTATTGGCCACTTACACTTTCAGCTTCTAAAAATAGCCTAAAAAGCTGATGTCACTGCTGCAAATGTGTTTTATTTCAGCCAGTCAGATATAATATGCTCTTTTTTGAGGCAAGATGTTAAAAAGTGTTCACATGAAATGTCATTCTGTAGTATCATTTTAATATGGCTCCACTGTGAAGTCATTTTAGAGGAAATCAGTAAGATTATTCAGGCCCTTTACAAGACAGGGCCAGTAGATGCCTTATTTTTACCTCTGCTCCACACATTCTCTACAGGGAACAAAATGAACAACCTTTCAGTTCATAATTCTACTTATTTAACATATTTTGTTTAACAACAAATCTGTTTTTTAGTGACATGAATGTTGGACAGCTTTTAAAATAAAGGCTTTTTTATTTTAAAATTACACTGAATAAAAATCTAAATATTTCAACCACATTTTAAATGAAGTTAACATTAAAAAGGGTGTATATTTAGGGGTTTGTGATACCTCCTAATAGAAAGTATTTTGTAAATCATGATATTATACATATTTAGCACTTATTACTATTTCTTTCTTAATGCCCTGGGTTAGAATACAGTGCTTGTTAATACATAAAGTCTGAATACTTAATTGTTTATATATATATATATATATATATATATATATATATATATATATATATATATATATATATATATATATATATATATATATATATATTGCAAGCACAACTTATTCGGTAGAATGGCCCCTATATAAATATGCTGCCGTAAGAAAACCTCAATGGCAACTTTGTAGGAGAAGGAAACAACTTTCTTAACTTGAAAGTACAAGTTAATATGTTGAAATTTCATAGTCTGTAAGACATTTTGGGTGGGTTATAGGGCGCACTCATTGAGCAATGATTACGTGATGCAAAAGGCAGCTATGTTTTTGAAGTGATTTTTAGTACTGTAAAAAAAGGTTTTTGAGGTTTTGTAATGTCAGTATCTGATGATGTTATTGTTTCATCTGAGACTGTTTAATCTGTGAAAGCCAAGAACAAACACAGACACAAATAGTACAGAACATGAGCAAAAATAGCCCAGCACTAATAGCTTTCACTCAGCTTCTGATATGCTCAGTTTCCTCCAGTACACTACCCACTCCCATTTCTTTCATCACACTCTACCGTAGGCTGTTTTGCCCCTATACCCCCAACCCCACCACCATTTGCTAGCTGATGCACTGTAAAATTAGAGGCACATTTGTGTACTAATGATGTATTGATGATTGTTTACCCAGTTTATTTCTGTCTAATATGACTGATAGCAACGACGTGGCTATTTTAGTGTTATAAATTGGCTGTCAGTCAGGAATGTGTACACACTTTCACACTTTCATGTGTACGAGGATTTCACAGTCTCACAGTCTAAACCTGAAATAACAGGCAGCTGTTAACTGCTGTTGTAAAACGAGTGAATTGTCTCTGTTAGGTTTTGTGAAGCTGAAAGTCTACGTTTAACCTGCTTCATCTGCCCGTTACTGAGTTGAAGCTGGTGTGTTAAAGCAAGAAAAACACTAAAATGCGCAAGACAGTGGGCCTCTAAGACCAGGGCTATGAAATACTCTCATAGTCAATATAATGGCACAGTAATAACCCATAAGCTGTTAGGTGCACCCCCTGGTGGCCACAATGCTCTCAGCTACTTATGTCTGTAATTAAATATAGCCAGCATTGAAGATGATTGTGTGTTTTACGCCTGCATCATCAGGTCTTCCTGGACATGGTGGAGAACTACCCCACGTGCCTGCGTGTGCTGGTGCTGGCCGAGAATGCCATCAGCCCCGAGCTGCAGCAGCAGATATCCGATCTACTGTCGGAGGGCGAAGATGACGATGAGAAGGACGCCGAAGCCCGCGGCAGCTCTGTAGCTCCCCGAGAGAAGCCAGCCTGGCTCCCTCACAGCAGTAAGGGCTGATCTGCTCTCACGCTCTCTCTCTCTGCCTCACTCTCCGCTTCAGACTGTTTCAGTTAGGCTCTCTTACTTTCGCTCTCTTTTCTCTTTCTTTGTGTGAAAGACGGTCCAGGGGTCACCGGTTGACTCTGAAGAACAGGAGCCTCGATGTTTAAAGTAATACAGGGGTATTTGTAGCCTTTCTTGTGCAATATGAGGACAGATTGTATGCTTTTCATAGGTAGAGAGTCCTTTCAGTATAAAAGCCAATAAAAGAAGGTAGTTTTTAACTAGTGTATCTGATGAACGAACATAAACGTATATAAAGTCAGCGGGCGGGGGGGATAACAGTAGAAGGAGGAGCAGTAGTATAAAATTCAGAGTAGCCCTTTCCTTTCTTCCTTAGAATGACATTTTTCAAACATTTACCTGATGTCTCTGACCCTTTCAGGCTCCAACTCCCAGGTGGTCCTGATGACATCAGGACTGGGTGAGAGCTTTTTGGCAGAGACAGAGATGTGATAACTGGAGCTGCCTTTGGTTTTAGGTTTGCACTGCACGCCGCTACCGCCAGACCACCTGTTAGCGTGCAACCACTCATACTGCATGACCTGTAGCACTTAGCGGTAGACCGTTTGAAGCTGGCACAAAGTAAAAACCTCGATCACCAAGTGACTTATGATACTCAATAGTGAATTATTTATTTATTTTCCAGATGTACAGACTATTTATAAGCAGCTATTTAAGCAAACACAGTGTACTCTTTATTTGAACTGCTAAGTAGGATTGTTGTGATGGCCTGATGTCTGAATAAATCTATTTACATCTTTTTTTTAAGTGCTTTGTCCTGTTCGGAACTGTGTCCAGTCAACATTTTATGATGAACATAAAGAGGAAATTCCACCAATTTTTTCAAATGTCTGTAGAATTCAGCTGTTCCGAGTGGGTTCATGTGAAATGTGCTATTCTAGAGAAACTTAGAGATTTCTATAAAGTGGTAGTGATGGAGACCAGGGGTCACTGTGTCTGCAATGCAAATATAGCCATTTTATTTACTATACACAACCACCACTAAACCTACATGTGTCTTCTCAGTTTTTAAACATAAGGTTAATGAAAGTAAGGTAGTGATAAATCTGGAAAAGTTTTTTGAGGTCTGACAGTGTTGTTCATGTACCTCTCATTGAATAATAATACATTTAATAATACTTTTTTTAGGCCAAAACGTTTTGTGTCAGGCATCAGGTGGTGTATCCTTAACCATTTCATCCAATAACTTTCTGTGTGGGAGCTTTTAGAGGCTATTAACTCTTCAGACATCTGGCTCTCATCACCACCAAGTGGGCATTTCACATCAAACCACTCTGCATGAGTTTGTTTACATCTTAACCATTTAATTATACAGAAATGTAAATAAAAGTTGGTGGAATTTCTCCTTAAGAAGAAATGCACAGTATGAGTATGCTTCTGCTGTTACTGTAGTCAGAGAGACCATCTTTCCAACATCCAGCTAAAGACAGGAGATACAGTGGTTGCACACATTTCAATGGAGCCTTGCATCTTACAACTTCAAGAGAAAAACATGTAATTACTAAATAATTATATAACACAGTATAATAATAATAATAATAATAATAATAATAATAATAATAATAATAATAAGAACTGTAATACTCAGATGTAATGTGCAGATGTAGCCAGTTACATTCAAAATAATCTCCAAAAACAACATTCACTTACCATCAATAAAAGTTATTGCATCCATCCATCATCTGTCGCAATCATGGGGGTCCGGGTCACAGGGGTAGCATTCTAGGCAGGGAAGCCCAGACCCCCCTTTCCCCAGCCACCTCCTTTAGCTCCTCCGGGGGATACCAAGGTGTTCCCTGGCCAGCCGAGAGATGTAATCCCTCCAGCGTGTCCTAGGTCTCCCCCAGGCTCTCCTCCAGGTTGGACACGTCCGGAACACCTCCACAGGGAGGCATCCAGGAGGCATCCTAACCAGATGCCCGAACCACCTCAACTGGTTCCTCTCGATGTGGAAGGGTAGTGGCTCTACTCTGAGCCTCCCCTGCATGATCAAGCTCCTCACCCCATCTTTGAGGGTGAGACCTGACAGTAATTCTAATTCACTCCATATAAAAAAATAAGCTCTTCTTCTCCTCATAGTATTTATTGCTGCGTCCTTACCAAATACAGTGAGGAAAATAATTGTAAAGTATTTGAACTCTGAAATCTTAGGTGCATGTCCACTGTGAGTGACATAATCTAAAAAGAAATCTGGAAATCACAATGTATGATTTTTTAAATAATTTATTTGTGTGTTACTGCTGCAAATAACTATTTGAACACCTGTGAAAATCAATGTTAATATTTGGTACCGTAGCCTTTGTTTGCAATTACGTTTACTTTTTAGTTTTTCACCAGGTTTGCACATCAGCTGAGATTTTGGCCCGTTCCTCCACACAGATCTTCTCCAGATCAGCCAGGTTTGAGTTTGAGCTCCCTCCAAAGATTTTCTATAGGGTTTAGGTCTGGAGGCTGGCTAGGCCACTCCAGAACCTTGATATGCTTCTTACGGAGCCACTCCTTGGTTATCCTGGCTGTGTGCTTTGGGTCATTGTCATGTTGAAAGACCTAGCCACGACCCATTTTCAGAGGGAAGGAGGTTGTTCCCCAAAATCTCGCAATACATGGCCCCGGTCATCCTCTCCATAATACAGTGCAGTTGTCTCGTCCCATGTGCAGAAAAACGGTTCACAGTAGAGATGGTGTTTTTGGGATGGTACTCATCTGACTCATCTGACATCTGACCACAGAACTTTTTTCCATGACTCCTCTGGATCATCCAAATGGTCATGGGCAAACTTAAGACAGGCCTGGACGTGTGCTGATTTAAGCAGGGGAACCTTCCGTGCCATGCATGACTTTAAACTATGGCATCTTAGTGTATTACATACAGTAACCTTAGAAACAGTGGTGCCAGCTCTCTTCAGGTCATTGAACAGCTCCTCCCCTGTAGCTCTGAGCTGATTCCTCACCTTTCTTAGGATTACTGATACGCCTCGAGGTGAGATCTTGTATAGAGCCCCAGTCCGAGGGAGATTGACAGTCATGTTTAGCTTCTTCCATTTTCTAATAATTGCTCCAACAGTTGATCTTTTTTCATCAAGCTGCTTGGCAATTGCCCCGTAGCCCGTTCTGGCCTTGTGGAGGTCTACAATTCAGGTCTTTGAGGGCCAGAAGTTTTGCCGATTGGCAGGTGTTCAAATATTTATTTGCAGCAGTAACACACAAATAAATGATAAAAAATCATACATTGTGATTTCCAGTTGTTTTTTTTTTAGATTACGTCTCTCACAGTGGACATGCACCTAAGATGAAAATTTCAGACCCCTCCATGATTTTAAAGTGGGAGAACTTGCAAAGTCGCAGGGTGTTCAAATACATAGTTTCCTCACTCTAGGTATGGTCCTGCCTAGGAGCTTATGAAACATCTACAGAACATTTTTGTTAAAAGGCGGAAGTGAAAGAGTAGGTAGAGAAAAGCTGAGATCAGGGAAACCCTTCAAAGATGGTGGACAGAGGAGGTGAATTCCAGGAGGCTACCTACAGTGTCATTTAATGACCTGGCAAATAGTGAGCACTCCTTGCATGCAATATTATGATGTAGATCTTTTACATCAAAAAAAAAAATAAATAACCATAACAAATCAACCTTAACAGATGTTGAAGTTTTTGGCCTAATTTCCAGATAATTTTTTTTTAAAAAACACTACAACTCAAAGATCACTGTATCTACTGTCATGGAATAGCCCACTCATCATCTAAACCATGCTGTGTGCAGGAGACTGATCACCTGGCAAGTCCAGGAGGTATAAGAAGAAATGCTAATTCCAGGTGTAAAGACTTTAATAGAGGGGTTAGAGGGGTTGTGTGCAACTAAAAAGATTATTATCAGCTCATTTTAAATAGTTTACCTAATACATTCGTTTTCTCTTGAAGTTTGATTGCAAAGTCCAATCAGTATGGAAAGCATGGCTATTATGATTTATCTTCATTCATGACTGTTCATCACAAAAGCCTGCAAATTCAATAAGAGTGTGTAGACGTTTCCTATGCACTGTAGCAGAACACGGCGAATAGTCTAAACACTTCAGTGTCTTCACGCCAGACGCATCCTGGTGTTCTTGAAACCTTCCAGAACTCTCCTGATGACGGTGTCTTGTTTCAGTGCTGTTATGCTGCTAAACAGCTCGTGTGCAAAGCTGATTATGCTGTTTATACCATTCCAGGACAACTGTGATCCGATTAAAGCTCTTTGTTCCAACCCCTTGTGCTTCATGTATTTCTAACCTGCCTCGTCTGTTCTCCATGCTGCTGCGCCATGTATACAATCATATAAAGAGGGTGAATACTAAAGCATAAGACGATTTAGATTTTCTTTACTTTCTTTAAAGACTGAAAACTGAGTTGGTAGCATGGAGGCGTTAAATGGAAGAAGCCTGTTTGAACAATGGGTAAAAGACCACAGCGAGGGTCTGAAATGAAACATGGCATTAAACTGGCATGGTGTACACAACAGGCTTTTCTTCCACAACACAACTGGGATTTTCACCCATGTAGACGATTGTGGTGCATTGGCAGCAAGTGAAGAGGAGGCAGTGTTTACCATCGCAGACTTCAGGGCAGTGTGATCGTCCACTGATGACAGCAATGATTCTGATTCACATCGTCCCACAACAAGATGATGTACAGTTGCAAGTGTGTAGCATATTGTCGTTGCCATGGCTGGATTACTGACCGGGCCAGTGAGGCCAGTGCCCAGGGGACCTTGAGGTCGGGGGCACTGACTATCCTGAATCTGTCCTTGGGAATCGCAAGCTTCCCAGTCTTCCATCCCTGGCCCAAGACATTTTGTGATGCTTATCAACATTTATGATACAATATATTTTTATTTCCAAAGGCCCTCCATTTTAAGGATCCTCTGACTTTTAGGGACTTTGACCCCAGGGCCTCTCGGGGGCCCTAGCCATGCTTTTGGGGCCCCTAGCCATGCTTTTGGGCCCCTTATGAAAATGGACGAGGCGTTGTAGCACTACTCTGACTTAAACTTCTGGCTATTAGGGGTCCTTGGAAAGAGGGGGGCATAATTTTAGAGGGCCCTGGTTATGAGAGCCCCAACCAAGGAAACTCTAGAGAAGGGCAGGGCATACCATTAGAGGGCCCTTGATCACAAAGGGCGCAGGTTGGTGGAGGGGTTAACTCTTTGCCCAGGGGCACTGACTATCCTTAATCTGTCTTTGGCCATTGCACTAACAAATCGCAAGATTCCCAGTCTTCCATCCCACCTTCATGGTAGTCTGCATCAATTGGTTTCAGTGTCCAAGCGTGTTCTTGATGCTATTATGTAGCATATCCATTGAATCATTCATTATTAAATTTTCATACAATGTAAGCGGCAGCTGCCATATTCAGATGACGCGGAAAAATATAAATAGACAAAATGGACATGCATGTTTTTCTATAGGCAGTGACGATAAGCAGGAGCATTGAATTTTCCCTGGTTTGCCAGCCTTTGTGAGTTTGACTAAGCCGCTCTCTGAGGAGTACCAAAGAACGAAATGAACACCATTGTGGGTGAAACTTTTTCGCAAAGCAGCTGCCGAGAAAGCCAAGTAACACCAGAGGAACAGGCCTTCTATAATTAATGAAAGGGCTCTGAACAATCTCCGGAGTTGCTAAGTGACCAAGACAAACTGAAGGTAATTTTTCCTCCCTGTACGTAGAGGGGCAATGAATCCTCCTCCACACTAATCTTCGTACAGGAGGTGTGTGCTAAAATGATGAAGCACCAATTTTGTTCCACAGAACTTTTTTTAAAATCACACGTTTTTACAAATTAACATTACAGACATTACAGGCTCAGAAGGAAAGTCCAGCTCCATTTTTAGGCTTACACAAAAAATTGACATTATACTGACAGAAAAAGATCAGGCTATTAGGTTGGGGGTTTGCCGGTAATACAGTGGTATGTAACATGTTTTATATAAAATGATGTGTCAAATTTCTATTCCAAGTCCAAACAGATAAATAAATACATTTCACCCATTTTTATTTTAGGGGGCTCACTGATTGGTGGTGTGGGAGCTCAGTAATAGGTGGCACTAACAGAAAAAGGGGGGCTTGGAAAAACCATGACAGCCATGACAAAGAGCTGCGCATACCACACATACACAACATATGTGTGGTATAAACATCTTTATCATCTAAATTTCTGTCAACAGAGCACTAGTTTTCAGAATCAGGCCTGTAGTGTGTGGCACTGTTTGGGTCTGTAGATGCTAGCTAAGCTAACGTTAAGGTAGCCAGACAGGCTACAGAGTTAAACACCACATTCACCTTTTCAGTCCTCTCAGCAGGTGCTGGGCTTCACTTACCTTCATTTTAAGCAGTATTTTTAATCATCTAAACTTGTCAGTGCTTTAGTTTAGCCAGAATCCATGTTGTTTAGTGAGCACAGCTGTTGATGCTAATCAGCTACTTAGCAGCACTGTTCCCCAGCTAGCAGTTGTTACATAAAAGATTTCAAAGATTTTTATTAGATTTATAAAAATCATTCCTTTTTTAAGTTTTGAAAGAATGTAAGACGAGATAGAATACAGCGTTATGACTTCTATCACCAACAGCTCAGCTTTACACAAACACCGGCATATACCACATACTCCGGTGAAAATATCAGAAAGGTATTAAGAGTAATTACAATAGAAGAACATTTATTTCCTTCCTTGGAAGAAGTTTTCTGAATATTTTCAACACCCTCACAATAATCATATTCATCCACTCAGGGAAGTGGTCTGACCTACATTACAAAATGTTCTTCCACACACTGCATATGGTCTCCAAATCCCCCAAAAATGTAATTTTAAGCAACAGCCTTAAAAAAAACCCACTAATGCAGGCACAAGTTAGCTTTTAATAGTTTTCAAACCCCCCAAAAAGCACATTATCTGGTAGCTGCTAGGAAAAAAAGGTTTATGCATTTCACTCTGTTTTATAACAACTTTCACTAATGAGTGTCATCTTTAACACTACTAAAGATTATATGTACCGAATTCATCAAATGCCTGTTTTCATTAATAATGTATAATGTAGACCTTATCATACTGAACGTTTTACCTTCTTATGGTCATGTCTAGCGTCCAGTATGCATCCACCACAAAAAAGCAGACAAAAACACATCTCAGCAGATGTTTTCAGGGCTATTTTGCACAAGGTTTTAGCTTTAGTCACACAACAGACCCCCTACTACACTAAAGAACAACTCAGGTTTCAGACACACTCAGTTCATTTAATCAAATTTTAGACAGGGGCAGAAAAGTACATGAAACAACATGGATTTACGTAGAAGTCCACATTACTGTTACTGAAAACGCCAGGCCTGTTAAAAAGGCAGTGCACACAATGAATGCTAATACACCTCAACAAACATGACCACTGCAGTTTAGTGAACTATTTAGAAGACATGCTAGCCACGAACTTTATTCAAGTTTTTTTTAATGAGGCTCAGAAAAGTCTTCAACAAGGACGCCAAAAATAGCTGCCATAGTTGCAACGCTTGTCTAACAGTGTTTTCAACTACCACCCCCTTTTCCTGTGTTTGATCGGTGCTGAAAGCCCAGGTGCCCTTCACAAGGTGAGAAATACACCAACTGAAAAGTCCCAAAATTACTTTGGGGAGGAAATCTTGTTGTGTCCACATCTACTCAAAGTTAAAAAGTTAAGTTGTTTTACTTCTCCTGTAAAGTTGCTATTATGGAGATATGAGGGGGTGTTGTGATGGTGACTGTATATTAATAATATACTCACAAATAAAAACGCTTCACAGGGAAAAAACTGCACAACCTATAATATCCACTGTTCTCAATATCACAAAAAAGCCACCTAAAGACAAACATGTAAACTGTAAATGTAGAAAATACTTTAAGGCCAGTCAGCATCTGCAAACGCCAGATCATAGTAGCATTTCAAACTACCTCAACGTGGTTTAAATCAGATTTGCTTCCCTGACGATCAAAAAAATCAACCTGGAAATAATTTGATATGCCAAAACTCTGGGCTGGCAGTCTGAGGCTTTGGCTCCTCTCAGTTCTCCTGTATCCTTTTAGAAAGCTCACCTGCTCTTGTTAATTAGTGGCGTAATATAAACAAATAAAACTTCATCATTTCTAATAATGACCTACTGAACCCCTTCCCAATAACGTAAGCTGATATACTGCCTGTCCTGCACAAACAAAACTTGCTTTTACACCAATTTGACACTAAGTGACCACCTGGAGGCGCTCTAACATTAGCAACCACAGTGTGTAGCCCCAGTGACGTCACCCAAGTGAATGACATGCATTAAAATAAGTCCTGGAGGAAATTAATGATGTCAGTCTGATGTACGCGATCAAAGTTTAAAATAGTTTTTATTTGTTTTTAAAATATACATCAGTTTACAAATTGAGAAAATAAAATTAGTTGAGTATAACAGTCTTTTTGTAGGTTTTTATCCTTTTTTTTACAGGAAGAAAAAAAAATGGAACAAAAGTCAGTCATTACACATGGTGTCGCTACATGACCATGAAAGCTTAACGCTCAAGTGAGACTGAAAGGAACGTATACAAAGCCACGGAAGAATAGACAGAGCTAGGGGGGTGGAGGTGGAGGGGGGGGGGCACAAACATAACGGAAGGACAGAAGCACCATATCGCTACAATTAACCCAAAATGTAGACGAGGCGGGGCTTATGCCTCAAATGATCTATAATGCAGACAGACGCATTTTACAGTGACAAACTATACAATCATATACTGGATGTATCTGAAATGCGCCTGAGAGTCATCATGTTGAAATTCACAGGCTCTGCTGTCACATTCCTGATTCTGCACCGGAAATGCTTTCTACAATCAACTTAAAGGGCACCTCTAGAAACGTCAGAGGACTCATGTTGACAATCAAGCGTGAAAAAACAAAGAAAAGACAAATAAGACTCGTTAAATGCAAAATAAAGACGAGTAAATACTAAAGAAAACAAACACAGATCACCTGTTATTCTAAACACCTGTGAAATGAAGAGGGACCCTTTGGTATTGCAACCAAGTGTGCATATTTACACAGCAAACATTTCCAAAGACTACGATTACGAGACACGACTGGAATATCAGACTGAAGCCAACGGAACAAGGAAAAAAATATAGATGGAATACTGTAATAAGTAGAACACTGGACTGCAGGCTACCACCTGCCAGTTAAATTCAGATAGAAATGTAACTCCAGACACCAACACTCCTCGAACCTCCTCTTTATCCACACATTTTACCTTTATCATTTCTTCAGTGTGTGCATATACCACCACCACCATCACTGTTAAATCTAAATCCCACCTAAGTAAAGAGGGCGGGGCTTACGTTTAGCTTTATACTCTTTCAGAAGATAGGGCTTTCAGATGCAAAGCACCTCGTGAAATTGGTTTTGGAAGGCTTTCGCTCACTCACGTTTAGCAGGCTCAGAGTTCTCCACAAGGGGAGGTGGGGCTGCCACTGGCACACAAAAAGCTTCTGAAGCTTTATAAAAAGCTCCAAATGTGTTACATGCATTACATGTTTATGAAAAGTCTGGATTTTAAGGACATTTCAGGAAACGATAAACTTGTAGAACTGGATGCCTTGAATTTCCCTTTGGGACCAATAAATATATTTATCTAAAATGTTTTAAAAAATATATGGAAACAGCTGAAGAGCTTTAAATTTAAAATAGGGGGTGTGATGTTTGGGGGTGTTATTTCGGTAGAGGGCGGCTAAAGAACTCCAATAGACCAACAGAGCACAGTATTCAAACCACTTACAACATAAGTGGGCAGTCGTGGTCTGAAGGTTAGGGATCCAGTCTTGTGACTGGAAGGTTGAAGGTTCAATCCCTGGGACCAGTAAGACACGACTGAAGTGCCCTTGAGCAGGGCTCCTACCCCCCAAATGCTCTAAGGGCACCGTGGATAGGGCTTCCCACCACTCCAGGCACGTTTACTCACTGTCCCTAGTGTGTACGTTCACAAGTGTGTGTGTATATGTGGGTCTTTCACTGCACGGATGGGTTAATTGATGCAGAGGTCAAATTTCGCTGTGGGCAAACACAAGTGACAGAATAATTCTAAACTAAAACATCAAAGCTAATCAGGTCTTGAGCTCCAGATTAAAATCATCTAAACCTAAAAAGGTATATGGTTTCACACACACTAATGATAAAGGGAAATGTGTGACTCCGACTGCGCTGAAGGTTAAAAACTATGCGGTTCCCTCGCTGATGATGGACCTGATAAAAAAAAAAGATGACAGTTGTGACATTTCATTTCTCCCCCTTTAGCTCGGACTTCTCAGCCAGCGTTTTGCTTGCCTCGTGCGCCGGGTCACCTTGGATCAAAGAAGAGAGCTGTCCGTCACCCGTGCACTCAATTATAGTCATGATAGGGAGAGTCATTAAAGTTGCAGCGCGGCAGATGTAAAAGCCTATTTATACGCACAGCACATTACACAAAGCTGCTCGTCTTCACTTTCCTTTTCTCTCTCTCTCTCTCTCTCTCTCTCTCTCTCTCTCTCTTTTTTTTGTATTTGCGCAAGCTCTTGTCTACATCACATCTGATGAAGTCATGAAATATTTAAGGACGTCCATTTCCGTGCGCAAGACCCTGACAGACTGTTCTCTGTCTCCTCCTCTCCTTTAAACATCAGCGAGCTATTTTCGAGCATGATAAAACATCAATTATTCAGCACAGGGGCTCGTTACAGTTCTATTCATTATGGGCTGTTACAATTATGTACGGTGGGGGGGAGTGGGGGGTGGTGGTGGTGGTGGACATAGAACAGTAGGAAGAACAGATGATTAACAGAGAGAGAAAAAAGAAGTGGATTTGGGAGCCCTTCCGTCACACATCCTGTGTTTCAACAGAGGAAAACCGAGCTGAATTATTGAAGGCAGGGAGTGCAGTGTAGTGCAGTGTAGTGCAGTGTAGTGTAGTGTAGTGCAGTGTACTGTAGTGCAGTGTAGTGTAGTGTAGTGTAGTGCAGTGTAGTGTAGTGTAGTGCAGTGTACTGTAGTGCCGTGTAGTGTAGTGCAGTGTACTGTAGTGCAGTGTAGTGCAGTGTACTGTAGTGCAGTGTAGTGTAGTGTAGTGCAGTGTACTGTAGTGCCGTGTAGTGTAGTGCAGTGTACTGTAGTGCAGTGTAGTGTAGTGCAGTGCACTGTAGTGCAGTGTAGTGTACTGTAGTGCAGTGTAGTGCAGTGCAGTGCAGTGTAGTGTACTGTAGTGCAGTGTAGTGCAGTGTACTGTACTGTAGTGCAGTGCAGTGCAGTGTACTGTAGTGCAGTGTAGTGCAGTGTACTGTACTGTAGTGCAGTGTAGTGCAGTGCAGTGTACTGTACTGTAGTGCAGTGTAGTGCAGTGTACTGTAGTGCAGTGCAGTGCAGTGTAGTGTACTGTAGTGCCGTGTAGTGTAGTGCAGTGTAGTGCAGTGTAGTGTAGTGCAGTGCAGTGTACTGTAGTGCAGTGTAGTGTACTGTAGTGCAGTGCAGTGTAGTGTACTGTAGTGCAGTGTAGTGTAGTGCAGTGTAGTGTAGTGTAGTGCAGTGTACTGTACTGTAGTGCAGTGCAGTGTACTGTAGTGCAGTGTAGTGTACTGTAGTGCAGTGTAGTGTAGTGCAGTGTAGTGTAGTGCAGTGTAGTGTAGTGTACTGTAGTGCAGTGTAGTGTAGTGTGCTGTAGTATAGTGTAGTGCAGTGTACTGTAGTGCAGTGTAGTGTAGTGTAGTGCAGTGCAGTGTAGTGCAGTGTACTGTAGTGTAGTGCAGTGTAGTGCAGTGCTGACCAGTGCTGACCAGTGAGGAGGTAAATACATGCAGCAAGTCTATTACGGAGAGGCTGAGGTCTCAAGGCCCTTCGACTAGAACTTGTAATAGTAAGCATTCGACTACAACTGGTTGATATGTCTCGCAAGGTTAAGAATCATGGTCGCACAACACACAATAACCTATGACATGTAACCTTGAGTTAGATACTGCAAATATTCAGTGTGTGTGTGTTTGTGAGTATGTGTGTGTGTGTGTGTGAGTTATTTCCCATCAGCGTACTAAATGCCTGGAGCGCAGCTTCTGAAGAGCAAGGACCTGAAACATCCAGTAGTCGCGTAATCGAATGTGAATACAAAAACAACACAGAATGTGTGCAATAGTACTTGAAGGCAACATGCACAGTGTTTTTCTTTTTTTCGAACCATCTTCAGAGTATAAAATGAAAACAGGTGTATAAAATCGGCAGCGCTGACGTGTCTCGGACGCGCGTCGGTTCAGACCTAAACTCCAACCCCTCAAGATGTGACTGAAAAGAAAGAATCTGCCAAGTGCGGCCGTCGTGTATACTGATTAGAAAAAAAACTCGGCGAGGAGTCTGAACGCACTTACACACACACAAAAAAAAACACTCTAAAAAGAAAACAAGCAAAACATGAAATGTATACTGTATGTACTGTAAGCAAACGTGGCTGCTACATAAACAGAATAACTACTTCAGGGGGTTTGTTTTTTTTCCCCCTCAGGCAAATTCAGGGCTAATATCGAAATCGTCCAAACAGGTGAGGCTTAGTTAGCTTTACACTTGAGTCCGGCAGTTTGGAGCTGCTCACGTTCCTTCGTCTGTGGACTGGGGGGCTAAAAGGACTGGCTCTGTACTTCAGCAGAGGTTACCAAAAGAACTGTTTGACTACCTAAAGCATGATTCCATTTTTGGAAGTATTTCAAAATTACTGTATGCATAGTTCCAAGTAAGTGGTACTGAGTACTGAATATGGCCTCCAGCGACAATCAGCAGCTCAGAGAGCACATTACACTACCCATACAACTGAACAACTATCACAAATCTCGTCGTCCTTCTCTCCAATACTGAGTTCTGAACACTCAATCTGAATCACCAAGGTTCAAATAAAGGCCAATAAGGCCGCATTTTAGAATCTAATACAACAATTTGTTGTTCTTAAAACTAAACTAAATAGATTCGTACATGTGTTTGGCTGCAGGGCTCTGTTTCAAAAACACATAAACACATAATACCTTCCAGCAGTGCGTCCAGCAGTGCTCACCATGATGTTGAAATGAACAGGAAATTGGTTTACTGCTCCTAATTAAACAGTATAACAAAAAAAATCAACCAAAACAAATAAATACACACGTTTAAATCTCTGGTTTAAATATCAGTAGTCAAATTAAACAGCTTGGATGTAAATGGCTGAACACCTGATGCTGAAAACAAACGGAATAAAATCCTTACAATCTTCCCATAAACGAAGGGTTTCGTTTCAGTTAGGTCAAGAATTACAGTGGTAGATCTGTGAGGAGAGGTGTTTGAAGATTTTGTCTGCGCAGTGGAGTAGGTTGTTCCTCAGTTCCATGTGAGCTGAAAGTAGACTTAAGGAGTAATACTTCCTCTTAAAGGGCAACAGGGAAACCCCTCAGTCAGCAAAAAAAAGGGTCAGGCACTGTAAGTCGAAGAAAGAATCCTTTAGATTTTATGAAACCTGCACCACTCCTTCCAGGGCAGACTGCCAGACTTGCAAACAGTCTCTAATTGTTTGAGACCGAGGGCTGTCACTAGGAAACCCTCCAACAAAAGAGACGACCGTTGTTGTATCTGCACTATTCCAGGTCCTGACAGGACAACAGCAACAAGTCACGGAATCATTTCACTCCCCCAATTACAGTACACTGGCCACAAGCAGTGGTGTCTCTATATGGCTATATCCTGGGGTCCTCTTCTCATTTACGCCACATCTGGTAGTCTTGACGACGCATTCCTATACTGTTCCACCGATCTGGGACGTTTTAAAATGACTTGGTAAGATGCTAACTGACTGCCATACCCATACACATACACATCCATACCACAAGTAAACCTCTGTCTTCTGAAAGTGGCGGAAGAGTTACAGTAATAAACGGCAAAAAAGGTGATTACGACACCATTTCCTGCTTCCCTTAGTGGGCTGCCAAGACTTGTGATTGCTAACAAGCAGAAGAGCACTGTGAGTGAGGAACGGGGTGTGGGCTTCCATCTCAGTCCAGCAAGTTTCCATGTTCTTGCGCTTTTGTAAGGCTGTCCTTGCGGTGCAAGTGATGGACTCCCATCCTTTTGGGGCTCTTGTGCGGCCGACTAGAGCCGCTCTGGGGGTGGTGCCGTTGAGACGGGGACTTATCCGTGTAATCCTCAAGACCAGCAAGGACCCTGGAGCCAATGATGGGAAGATCCTGCGGCAGGACGTCCCTCTCCTCGGCAGAACTGCCTGCCGAGCCAGCATCTTCTGCAAACTCTTGCCGCTTGGCAGAGGCTGGGCTACCTTCCACCGTGACCATTGTATCACCACTGGCACCGTCCTCATGGTCCACACCCATCAGCAAGCGCTCGCTTTCCTCCGTGGAAAAGTCAGCGCCGTACTGCCCTCGTTTGGTGCGCAAATCCGCCACGCTACTGGTGTCCGTGTCCAGACTGGACTCTCTGCTGGCCGTCCAGCTTTGAGCGGAGGAGCCTTCTTCCCCGTCTGAATATGCCCCCCGCAAAATCCCTCGGTCTGGAGCTTCTCTTCCCGACTTGCTATTGCGACTCCTCTGAAGGTCCTTTACAGTCTCGCTGCTGAAGGAGGTACGGTTGACCAGTGTACCCTCTGAGGATGGTGCAATCTTCTCCACGAACATCCGCTGCCAGTTGGCGAGCAAGTCCTCCTCAGAACTCCCTGAGCTGGCAAAGGCACTCGGTGGCTGTGGTGGGCTGCTGAAGGGGCTGGACTGGCTGGACAGTGGGTCAGTGACGTCTGTTTGCTGGGGCGTTCGTGGGAGCGATGTGTGTCCTCCACCTAAGGACAAGGATAAGTTCTGTTAATATTTTAACAGTACTTTACTGTTTCCTTTACTGTTACAAGTTATCTTGTTAATAATATTAACAAGAGTTTAGACTTAACTTTATCAGTACTATCCATTGGCTATTTATTGACTACAACTAGCACTGGCTATCAGGGGCATCCCTACCTGAAGAAGAAGAGGTCCCAGAGCGCCAGCCTCCGTCAGACACGGCGGGGCTGTTGGGGACAGTGCGCTGCCGCTCGCCTGCTTCTTCGTCGTTTTGCACCAGGCTGAGAGAGATGGCCTGACGTGTGGCATAGGTGCAGTTGGGCAGCGGGCTATTCTTGGGGATCTTTACCTTGTCGTCAGAGGAGAACTCTATCACCTTGCGCCCAGGGTAGAGAGGATGTGGTGGAGGAGGAGCAGGGTAGGGGTTCAGCTTCTCAAAGGAGGGAGCTATGTCATCCGCCGATGGACCATCAGGACTTGCCTGACTTCGACACATGCCATTAACGTGCTGCTGATCGGACGTAGCACTGCCACTCTGCCTAGCATGTCCCGGTCCCCCATTCTCATTCTGGGGTCCAGTCATATCAACGTGGACGAACACGTCTTCGGCCACCGGCCGACCGGCACTGCTGCTGGACTGAGCAGAGTTCAGGATGAGCGGTTCAGGTTTCTCCAACACCCGAGCGATGACGGAGGTGGGCACCACGTCTGCAGGCGTCAGGCTCAGTGTGTCTGGATCCTGGCTCTGGGCTCCTTGAGGACTCTGGCTCTTGTCAGGCAGACTGCTCTTCATGTGCTTATTCACCATCTCCTGTAGTTCATATGGTAACTGGTGCACAAGACAAAGAAAAGAGACATGCAAACATGAGCAACTTCAGAACTCTGACTTGGTGGTTAAATCAAGGACTTGTAAAACATTATTCAAATGACGAAGCATTTTACTTCCCTTTGAAACCACCTTGAAATTCCCCCTTGCCTGTGTTAATGAACCTCATGACAAGCTTCTAACAGTGGAGGCAAACACTATCTGACAGTCTGAGCTTTTAAACAGCCCTCTTAGCTACTTCAACGGGCTGCTAAGGGATAGTGTGCTAGGAGGTGCCAAATTAAAATAACCACATACTTAAAGGTGGCACTCCAGCTCTTCCTGCATCTAAACCATCAATATGGAAACACTTGTGTATATTGGCTATATCTGGTTACGTTTTGTGTATATGGGGTGGCGGTAGCTTACTGGTTTAAAAAAAGAAAAAAAAGGTGAGCCAACATGGAAGTTCAAATCCCAGGACTGACTGGGTATACCTGGCTGAAAACTTAAAACCCCACTAAGCCAGATGGTGCTGCTCTACTGCCACTAAAAAAAACTTCTCTTTTAGAACATTATTTTAAAACACCAGGGACACTGTCCAATATTGACTTTTAAAAACTCCTTTAAATCTTCTGATTCTTTAGCTGCACCCTGTAAAATTGACATTGTCAAATCCACCAGAACCACAAATGATGTCTTGGGGTTGTTATAAAACACAGTCCAAATTTAGCCTCAGTTACACACGGCCTTAAAATGAGCTATGTTCAAGAGGCTCTTGTTCCAGTCTTTCAGATATGAATATTCTGGTAAATGAGACTTGTCCATGGTGCCTTCCAATTAAGCCTCCTAACCTCCATGAGGAGGAGAAGCAAACACAAGCCTCACTTATTCAGAAACACCCAGTATGTCCAACACAGGCTAGAAGGTTAATGAAACAAAAACAGGACAAAAGAAACTCATCATAAATTAGCACATCACTTGAGAGTGCCGATTAGAAAGAGAGAGAAACAGAGATAAAGGAGAAAGTGGTAGGCCTTTATTTCAAGTTGCTGCCTTGACTGGATAGAGCCAGGCAGGGACATCGATTCGTGGAAAACAGACCGGGAAAATCAGTGAACGCACAGTCCGGTTCAGCTCATGCCTTAACGATCCTGTGGAGGCAGCGAATGGCCGGCAAAACCCCGCAACTTCCTCTGGGTGTGAGGCAGGAGATCAATACGTCCAGGCAGCGCTTCCGAGCACGACCCCTGCGTTGCCTTCCAGGTCAGGGATCTACATGCTGCACCCTCTGCTCTACTTTCCCACAAAGGCCAGAGTCAACATGTCCTGCATCATGTGTGTCGCACATGCTCCCTCCAACCTCATGCACTCCGCCTGCAACCTCACACCAGTCATCCCCACACCTCTTAATCACTCCACCACACGGACATACATCACACGGACAACAACGACCACACAAGAGCGTTCTAGCACACTCGCAATTATTAACAGCAGGTAGGGTAATGAGACAGCATGGCTTAAAGGAGAGGTCTGGACAAAAATCAAACTTATACTTCCTCATATGCTGAGCTGGCCGTTCATTAAGACATTTGGTGTCGTAGGTCTACCGGAGGCTAATGTTAAAAAATAGGACACATGGGGAAGCGTGTTCATGCTAATTAAATAGGGAAAAAGCCAAGATAAGAAGCTCTGGACATAGTATCAAATGCGTGTTTGCACTGCCTTCCATGAAACAAAAAGAAGTGTTACAGACAGACCGATGAAACTGTTTCTTCAGCAAGCTTTTAAGTCAGCAGGTTCAGAACACTCTTTACCAGGATCTGACCAAGCAGGCTGCAGGATTATATCTGGAGGAGGCCAAGCCAAATCAAAACGCAACTCTAAACGCACCCCAGACGCATTTAAAACCGAACCAAATCTGATCACTTCAACCACTTTAAGATGTGGGCCACACGCCACAGCAGAGTAAACACACCTGTTACTCCAAGATGCATTTCACAACCAAAACCCCACCCAGTACCACTCAAACTCCTCCCCATGTAGTACCTCAGTGCCACATGATGTGTGTCTGTGAGGAAATAGTCATAGAGGTCTCACATGGTCGAGGGCAAAACTGTACATACAGGAGCTGGGCAACGTTCAAACAAATAGCTAAACATCTCTCTGAGAACGGCTCTGAAGAACATGGCTGAACATGGCAGTTCTGGATTTGCATGTTCTGTCCCATATAGGAATCGCATTTCAGTCCAGATAACAGGAAATGGACATTTAATTACCAAGTGGAAATGAACACAGATACTAATCACACACAGTGATCAGGTGTAAATGGGGTCCTAGATGCAACGTAAAACAGGCAATAGGTGCCGCTTTACAATTAAATTTAAAATAAACAAATGAATAAATAAATCACAAGCACAGCACATATTAACTCAAGTTATTATACAATAGTAATACTTAACAGTGTGCAAGTCATATATCTAAAACACACTCTCGCCTTAAACAGTGTCAGTGTTTACCTGTTCACCTAATTTATTATCTGCAGCAGTGTCTCAGAGATGTCCAACACAGACATGCAGTTTACACAGACCACAGTGTCTGTGTTTCCTCCTGACTAATAATAAATTCAGCAAATAATCAGTACTTGTGCAGGTCATTGTAGCAGTAATGTGGGTTTATACTTGACAACTGGTGCATGTGGCAAAAATGATGCAACTGCGGCTCCGTCGATCTCACGCTGTATCAGTGTGTGACTGTGCACCACCAAATGTTTTAATATGGTGATTGCTGCACACATAGGGCTTTACTGAAAAATAAAAGAACCTTCTGGAAGACGCGTTAGCTTTACTGCAGTGAGCACGGACCTCCCTGTGTGATCGGAGTAATAGAGTGTTTGAATTACACAGAGGACAGAAGTGTTTTTGGTAAGTATTTTTCCACATTGTCCTCTTCTGCGGTTTGACTGATTCTCTGATCTCACGAGGCTGAAGGTCACGTCCTACTCGCCAGCTTCTTTTTCAAACATCTCGTTACACCTTCTGGCGCCAAAGACCAACGTGATTCCTTGGCCGCCATGTTTGTTCAATAGGACAGTCACATCCCTGCCGTCTGAGCTCCGTGCTGGTGGATGGTTAGTGATCAGAGTCCCGCTGAACGCCGCGCTGGGCCTGGGTTCAGCGTACTGTACAGCAGGTTTGATTTTGATCTCCTCGCTGCTCTGTGTTACAGGCAGACACGACTGCAACCCGCTCCCTCCTGTCCGCTCGTCTGAACAGAAGGATGACTCAGTGCTGCTTCACAGCATCTTCACATCTGAACGCGCACACGCACGCACGCACGCTCACCCACCCATCCCCGGGAGGCCCACGTAACCATGGTTATCGGCGTTTCGCTTTGGACGGCTTTTATCTGCCTCAGTCAGCGGGACTGTTCATCCTGCATGCATCCACAATGGTGGCTGGCAGAAGGAGGCTTTCCCCAACAACCCTTACTCGTCCTCTACGGCGTGACTACTGTACTTCGTTTTGAGCCGTTATCTAATTATAGCACCTCGCTAAAACAGCGTTCTTCTCCGGAGAGACAGCACAATAACTACTACTTTGTCAGCGTTGGACTGGAGCATAATGGACCTCAACATTTTTCGCCTCCTCAAGGATCCGCACGGCGGCGGCTTGACTCCGCAGCTCACCGCACTGCTTTTACAAACAGCAGAAGCTCTGAGAGAGGGCAGCGTTCCTCTGGCTAATTAAATGTCTCTGGGAAATAACAAATTGCTCTCATTTCCTATCATTATGTCACCTCTTTCCATATGAAAAGGTTTCATTAATACGCGCCAAATAAATCTGCATGTGATTATTCACTCTGAGCGGGACAGACCACCGGAGAAGCGCCTCAGCTCCTGAAGCAGGTTCACCTCAGAATAGGCCGCTGCCTGACTAATGAATCCAGCCACGGTGAGGTGATAATTCAGGCAATGCATAATAGATCTCCTAAAAATAGGCCTGCAGCAAGACACCCACCTTCTTATGAAGGGGGGACCGGCGGTAATGGTCCCGTGGAGAACAGGACACCTGGGATTAGTCACTTCGCTCGTTTCATAAACAAACACGTTAAAACAGAATGACAAAAGGCGGCTCCCTTTGATTAACGTTGACGAGGAAGGAAATCCTTATGGTGTCTGTGCTTACTCACCCGAGCACTCACAGAAATTAAGCATGAAGCTTCTGGAACTGCTTGCTGCCCTTTACAAGGTGTGTGGAGATGATTGATGATGCTGAAATCATATAGGTATAGGTTTGTACCTGCTATATTAAACATCATCAGCATCAGGCCTATGCATAGATTTGGCTGATATCTGAAATGGATATGGGACGTGTTGAATCTACAGCAGAAAGTTACTGCACTGTTAATGTTTAGGCATTGCTAGCACACTAAAACCTTCCCACGGCGTCGCACACACGAGCAGGACCTGCAGTTAAATGTCCCACTGTAGCGCATATTCATAGGCAGCTCAGTACACAAAACTATTGTTTTGATAGTTTCGATCTTCCTATCAATAAACACTACTAGCATCAAAACTACGAAGCAGAAGTGAGCTTCTTATTTGAGTTTTAAATGAAACCCACCATTTAAAGTGAAGCAGGAAAGAAATAACAGAAAGCCTGTGAACGTCCTGGTCAGAAAATGTCGGAGAGCCGAAAACCAAAGGTTCAAGTTAATGTTTACACTCTGCTTATATAAACTGAACAAAATGAAGCACTCAGCATCATGTATGCTTGGTATCAGACTACTACATCTTTAAGGGCTCGCTGTACGCCTTATTCATACTGTACCACCAATCAGGACATCATTAATTGTGACAGAACTTCACAATAAACAGCGATAGTGGCAACACAAAGTAGTGTTACAGAAAAAACACAATCCTATTCTTATAACACTATAGGCTCGTTTATACTCCATGTTAAATACGGACACGATTTCTGTCCGCACTCTGCGTTTATTCGTGTGTAATTTGCACGTTTTCAGAAAGCTTGCGGATATGGACGAGACAGAGCAGTACCCCTGCAGACCGTGGGGGCAGTGCAAGACGCGACAACTTCCATACAAACATGACAAAGAAGCAGCGGCGGGACTTGAAGAGTGATTGCGAGTTGGTTATAAATTTTAATCATGCTGTATCTTCACTGCGACGCAGAAACGGAAAGTTGTTTTTCTTCGTTTTTGAAGTAAATACAGAACTACGAGCTCACCCACCGCCGCCATGTTTGATTTACTCCGTACTGTCCTCTACTGAAAGTCAACTGAGTTGACGCGCCGAAGTATGTGGGCAGTGACTGTTATATCGCTTGAAACACAGACAGACATTTCCACACGTAGAGGGAGTATAAATGATCCTTAACCCCTAATCCTAACACATTACAGATTTAATTCTAGAAATTATAGTAACTGATGTAATAAAAGAGTTTTGTGACCTACATTATGCACATTCTCTAAGAGAACAATAATAAACACTACATGCAGCTCCTGCGTCAGCTGACAGAGAAGAAATATTGGCAGCATGGCACGAGCAAAAACTTGGTGCAAGACAAGCAATCTGTCGAAGCCTTTGATAATGATAATATGAAACTGATGCATAAGAATCCCTGTGTAGAACAAGGAGAGCACAAACCTCACATAACAGGCCAGCCAGCTCCGCTTTAAGCTTAAAGATTTCATAACGAAATCATCACGTTCATTACGTTTCCACTGGCTTTCACAGAATTATCCATTTATAAATTTTGATCTGAGCACACGTGGCTGTGTTCTGAGTAAAGCAGGGAGAGTGATCTCTCAAATGATGCGTAATGTTACTGACAATCTTTCTGAACTGAAACGTTGAACCAGAAGTAAGGAGATCACTTTTCACAGGACGTAATACGATACTTAGTAATTCTAATGGATCATTTTTTGAGTAACGATCCCAATGCTGGAGCCTGATCACCATCTGGATCATAATATATCTCAATAAATCTCTGCCAGTTGATCACTAATATTTCTGCAAGGATTGTTTCATATCTTAAAATCTACATTGTATCTCGCCTTGTATCTGCATTTTGGTTTGTTTTTAAATCAAAAAAGCCTATTGCCTTGTACAAAGTGTGTGAATTTCATGATGACAAAAATAAATGACCCAAAATCACTTGGGGGTGGAGTCTGTTTACATTAGCTTAGCTTAAAAGTTAAGTTTTTCCTCTCTCCTGTGATCTTATCATTTTGGAGAGCTGGGGTTTTGTTCTGACAGCATCAGTGTCAAAGTAACTATGTACTCGAATATGTGTAGATTCATATATTTCTTAATTCTAGCCTGTGGATGTAGGAAGTGTAATGATTATGTCATTGTGAAGACTCGGTCCAAAGAAAGGATTATTAAAACAGATTATTCAAATCTCATTGGGTTTTTTTTAGATAGTTTTAGAAAATTTTAGAAAAGCGTTCAAAGACCTTATACATCAGAATATTCTAGAAGCTTTTTAGTCACAGCACAATGTGAGTATGCCTACGTTGACAGAGCTACTAGCTTTCAGAAAACAAGAGTTTAATACAACTATTAAATAAACTGGACGCAGTAGATACAAAAGAAACATATGCAGTACGGGTGCAGCTCACTGATAGGCCAGTTTAATTGCAGGTTGCAGGCTCCAGGTTGTGCTGGAGCGTCATCTCCCCAGGGCTCCGTGCTCTGCCGCGGCTCTGATAAAGGCCTGTTAACTCCTTGGCTTCTTTACACTGATACGCAGTTGTCCATCACTCGGACACCTGCTGCGTTCTGGCCCGCGGATAAACACAAAGGTCAGGCAGAGTTATGAGTCTGGGCTTTGACACCTTGTCAATAACTCACCTTGCCTTTCCTGGCTAGACTGCCTGTGTCCTAAAGTCCAGCTTTGCTCTGCATTACAACGATGCTGAGAGAGTCCATGCTATAGACTATTATAAAGAACCGGCCCCAACACAGGCTTAACGTTTCATCCCACCTTTCTACAGCGTGTTTCGCTCTGTCTCTCTGTTTGTGTGCTATCTAATGACAGCCTGCACTCTCAGAAACACTCTTGCCTCCATTACACCATTAAAAAGTCTCTGAGCGATCGCGCACTCTCTTTCTTCCTGTTGTCCATCTGAGTTATTGCAGAGTGCAAAACACTTTTAGACGTACACGTAACTGCAGAAGTGTTTGTGTTCAAAAGTGTTTGTGTTCAAAAGTATACATGGGTGGGCAAACCTGACACTTACATCCGCGAACTTGTGGTTCCTGAAATGGGACTTGTTGCACTTCAAGAGTTGCACAGCCAGATTACAGTCCTGACGGTAGCGTTCCTACAGGAGAAGAGAAATAGGCTGTGAGCACAGACACGTATTCAACTATACACATAACTGGCAAAATGGAAATGACAGTCTGGCACGCTGCAAAAAATGAATGTGCTCATCATCCACTCAAAATTAAAGAGAAACCACCAATTTTTTCTTTTTAATTCTGTATAGTATTTGTTTGTGATGTAAACAGTCATTTAGAGTGGTATGATGTGAGATGGTTCATTATAGACAAAAAGTAACTAATTTCAATATAGTGGTGATGATCCGAGTGCAACACCAATATGATGTGGTGGTGGCGGTATAGGCACAGACGAGGCCAGGATTCTGCTCTTTTATTGTAATACCCTCAGAAAGGCACATACAACCAACTGAACCCACATGGGGAGGTCACCACCAGCCCTAGACTTTCAATTCACCAACCCACACTACCTAAATCCATCCCCCAACACAAAACAATGTGGCTGCTCACATGGCCCCTCACATGGCCACAACTCCCGAGCTTCTAGGAGACATAGCTCAAGGGGTCAACCTCTCCAGTGACCTACCGGCCTGACTCAAGTCTCTGAGGTGTGCAGTCCCACCCGTCTATGCTCAGGGCCGCATTCGTGCCAGTTTGGCTCCACCTGCTTGTGACAGGACTCCTCACAACTCACCACGTCAAGTCCCACACTACTAGGGCCTTAACCCCACCACTAGTGACGGCCTGAGCTTCATGCAGGTCATCTACAAGCCATCGTACGTGTCACACTCTGTGTTTGCGAGCACACCTGGTTCCAGTAGGGATGTGTTTTTGTGTTTTATTTTTTTTTTTTTTTTTAAATATTCTACATTTCAAAGAAAAGGCAAACAACAGCCCGTATTTCAACCCCGACTCACTTCCACACAGGATTTAACAGAAACTGATCATCTTAGCACCACCTAAAACTTAACAGCCTCAACACAGCACGCATTTAAGCAAACAAAAGGTACATCACTTTATGAATATTCCATTATTCCATGTATGAGGAGTTCTACAGGCTGCGCTGGTTATTCTTGCAGATGAAACTTCCAGACAGATGTTGTCCAATAAGGAAGGTATACAACAACATTTAAACAACATATTGTCCCTGTTCTGCACGGTACACTTTTTACACAGCCCTTCACAAGGCCACACCGCCCGAGTTTCTCAGAGGCAGTTCTTCCAGTAGCTTAAAGTTATAACCCTATATAAACTATCCAAAATAACCAGTAAACCTAAACATGATTACATAATAGTATATCTGTAAATAATAATAAAAGTATATATAATAAAAAAGGTTTTCTAAAAAAATGCTTCAGTCATCAGACCATGTATCTGTAATGACTTTCAGTGAGGGAGCTTTCTGAGGCATTTAACGCTTCAGCAACTGGTTTTCAGCACCACCACTGTGACTCTCTGTTTGTTTTCTCTGGCACAGAGTATTTCACACCAAACCATTCAGAATGACTTTTTAAATCTTGCACAGATCACACTTTATATTTAAATTCCACTATAAATTCAGACCATAATTTACAGGAGTTAAAAAAAAAAACAAAAACAAAAAAAAAAACCACACATTTAAATCACAACTGCACTACTTGTCAGAAAACCCCAACACACTTTCCTCAAATCATTTAAGTCAACACTCAATGTATTTCTTTCTAAATTTAGAGCCATTAAAAAAAACAAAAGAAAACAAAAAAAACTATGGCAATATGTGTCCAAGACACATAATTAGAAAATAAGGAACGGAAGGAAACAAGCCATGTTTCCTGTCTGAGAGGACTGTGAGGAGGAGACTCTTCAGAGGGTGATCAGCTATGACTGATGGGTGGCTGATCTGCCGGGGGAAAGGAAACACCACGCTTAAGCGGCGTGAACAGACGGCTAACTGCTCCCTCAGACTCTGTAATTAGCTCCCCACAGCCCTGCTGCACACATACTTTCAGCTGGCAGGTGGAAAAAAACACGTTTTTTAATAAAGCTGAACAGAGAGGCCCGTTTATGAAGTGGCTCTCTGAATTCACATAAAAGATGTAAAAAACAAAATTGACTGAATAATTAATTGATTTAAATGAATTATTCAATGTGGGCATATTTATTCAGCAGGCACAAGCAATATACTGTCTACAATATAAGCCCTGATATACACACGGCATGTCATTTGCAGGGGGCTTCAGATTCTTTTTGCTTTAGAATGAAGCTGTTTTGGTACCGTGCCTTTAAGACTGATGATGAAACCTCTAAACGAGCCTCAATCACAAAGCAGCCTAGGTTAAAACCTCAACCTCAGTGTAAACAGGCAGGACTAAACTCCTGTAGGCTAAGAGGGCGTAGGTGTTCATGGTAAAGAAATTCAAAACGTGTTGTTGTTGCTGCTTAGATTTCATACGTAGATATGTATGGACTGTAAAGTTTTCTTATTTTAAAAAGAAAAGCTAGTTTTTCACAATGGACACCTTAGTTTTTACCTTTTACCTTAGTTCATACAAACTTTGTAACAGGCTCTATAGCGGAGTGGTTAAGGCAATAACCATCAACTTTAATAAACATCGGATTTTGCAGCAACCTCATACAGCCTTTAAACGTGATTTGATGTGTTCTGTTATAAAAGCCCTCACTATTGTGGAAACTAATACTGCAATATTGTTAAATATGATTAATGGCGCAGTTTTATGATCCAACTTGTACTACATCAGTACTACCCAGCAGTGTATCTACGTACAGTCAGTGTACACAGTAACACACTCACAGATAAAAGATTTTCACAAGTTGCTTCCAAACTTAATCAAAAAGTACAGGCTGCCTAATGTGAAAGTGCTGTTTCCCCCTGTAGACCTCTATCAGACAGAAATCAGCTGCTGGGCTGCAGATCTGACAACGCAGTCCTATGAAAGCTTAGCACGGAACCTCTTAATGCAACTTTCAATTTTCAGCTCCACTGGTTACCATTTGAAGTTATACTACACTGCTGACACACACACACACACACACACACACACACACACACACACACACACACACACACACACACACAGAGAGAGAGAGAGAGAGAGTACTGACGGCACACATACATTCAACTCCTCCAGCTTGTCGATTGTGTTCTTGGCATCCACGAGCTTGTTGGTTAGCTCCACTATCTCTTGATCCATGGTCTTCTTGTCTCGCTCCACTTTCCGAAGCTGCAAGAGGAACAAAATAAGGACACATTATCATTTGCTCTCTAAGCACTTCTCTGAGGGGCATGCAGGCAGACCCTGGGCTAGTGGCTCGGCCGCTGTTTTAAGTAACAGCAGACAGTCATTTCCTCATCGATTCGCCATAAAGCTTCACCGCTCTCATCTCTGTCTCACTGCCGACTGCGTCAGCACAAAAGCACAGCAGAAAGGAGGAAAAAAACAAAAAACAAAAACAAAAACATAACAGTCATCCATTCAGCTTAAGAGTACCGGGTCAAAAGTGGGGCAGGAACAAGGAGCAGACGCTGACTTACATAAACAGATCGATTCCACATTGCACATAGATAAGAAGCCCAGATGAATCATTCTGCTGAGTCATCTAAGCAAGACACTCTCTCCGTCTCTGTCTCTCTGTCTCAATCTCGCCATCTCTGGACATGCAAAAATAAATCGAGCTCAAAAATAAACCATAACGGAATACACTGGCACCGACGACACCGTCCGGCAGGAACGAGCTCTACAGGAAGCGAGTTCAGAATATTTGCATAATCACACAAAAGCAGAGCATTTCATGTAAAAGACCTGAAAAAGAAAGAAACCTATGTAGTACAAGAGGGTGCAGATACAGCAGGTTATAATAAAATAAAAGTTAAAATGAAAGAAAGGTATAAAGCTACACCACTCACACCACATGCCTTAACCAGAAACAAACGGTCAGAATAAAATGCCACGCCTCCATAACCGTGACTTTACCAGGCAACTGCTGTTACGCACTGGAGGGTCACAGAAAGGTCACAGGTCAAATATCTAGACGCAATTTTTTTTTTTTTTGGCATCAAAACTATACACACCAGACCCAGCACAACCATGTATTTACGGAATCTTAAAAAAAGCCAAACAAACAAACAAACAAACAATAAATAAATAAATGAATAGCCAAATAAAATAAAACCCACCCCCACCAACATAAGAACTTCTGACAAAACTGGCAAACTGAAACTTCGGCAGTTCAGTTTGATCTGGATTTTGGAAATCTCACTGATTTTGTTTTTCTTTTTAACAAAAGAGTCTATGTTTATATATATATAATGTATAAACAAACTTAGATTAAAACCACAGAGACAACAAAATTAGGACCCGGCTTGTTTTTACCAAGCAAACCTGATAATTCCACAAAACCATACTGCTACTAAGTACTGAAAGTGTATTACAGGTGTGCAGAACACCAGTTTATCCCAGCTCTGCATTTATTTACTGAACCGATCAGCAGCTACGCAAAGCTCTTTAAAACAGTCTATGACAATGTATCTCTGTTAACGAAGCCTATGAGCAGATTCAGGTTTCCAACTTAGCAGTAGCAGTCAGGTTGGATCAGGTCTCAAACTTGTGGGTACAGGTCAGGTTTGGGTCTCTTCTAGGAGGAGTTCCTGATCATTAATTAGCTAATTAATTTGATCAAGTGTGCTGAAAGAAGAAAACTAAAACATGCAGGGCACTGGGACTCCAGGACCAGGGCTGACAAGCACTGCTTAATGCCAAATAAACACAAACTCATTTAGTTTACTACAAAAGAACTAACTCCAGTATTGCACTCTCTGGGCTGAAAATTTAGCAACACTGTGCAGACCCCACTGCTCCCTTTTTCCGTACATGTACATGTGCTGGGGGGCTCGAAGAGTCTATTTCCCACATACATGTGTTCAAAGTTTCTGCCAACAGTCTATTCACATTATTACTGTATACAGTCAGCGTCTTCATTATGTACCCATTACATGTTCTTGCTAAGAACGCAGAGAGACAGACAATGGATTTAATTGAATTGAGAGCAGCATCACCAAAGTGAAGAGCTAAACACGTCTATGCAGGCTGAAATGTAACTGTAATGGAGTGTAATCTGATGGCTGCACATTACATTCTAAAAATAAAGACAAATCAAATCAACAAGGCATTATGTTCTAGCTTCTCACCCGCAGGTTAAGACTAATTGATGTAAAACTGTCCCCGTTATACAGGACTACACTGTGTGTGTGTGTGTGTCTGTTTCGTGGCTACTTAAACACTTAGCCTGAGAGGGCACTGAAAGAGACAGACAGAGTGAAGGAAAGCAAGAAAAAGCCTGCAGCAGCTTATTCTGGTGCTACTCGATACGAGAGAATTTAGCTTTACAACTGTTGTTTGACTGAAGTGGACCATGTAGGCCAATAAAACCAGGTCACAGGAATAGCGGCTGTTCACTGAGAGACCACTTAAAATCACTAATAACAGCCATCACAGCAGATAACCAGCCCTATCACTATCGAGCATTCCAACAAGAGAAATGGGAGCAGAGAGGATAAGAAGCAGTAAAATGATGAAAGAAGCAGGTTGGATTCACGGCGTTCAAAGCTGAAGCTCAGTGGTTGAAAATGTAAACAGCCTTAACATGCAAATGATTTCTTAGACGAAAATAAACAGTAAAGTTGCGACAAACCCTAACTACAATTTTCCACTTACAGTGAAAAATTAATTTTCAAGCTCTCAGAAAACAGAAGACAACAAACTTGAAGGAGTGTAATATAGAAGCTTCAACAACTACATATAAACTATTCAGCGTGTAGAGCGTCCACTCCTGCTTTTAATAGTTTTTATTCTTATTCAGGAGACTCACCTTCAGTTTCTTAAATGAATCTGCCTTTGAAGTTCAGCTTTAGGAGCTAGTTGAATTTTCTGCTCTTTACGATCTGAGCAATCACGAACATATGCAGTGATATACTTTATGAGAACTTTAGGTATTGAGGCCCAATCCTAACAGTCAGTACGTGTGTAACACTCACTAACTCAGTGTCTCATTATGAAGAGAAAGAAATTCATCCCGTTTAATTTAATTTAGTGTAACAGTCTGTAAAATACTAAATAAAAATAACTGTATACACCATTCATGATCATATTTTTTATTAGGGACTGATTCCTTTTTCTCTGTTCCAAACTGATCATGTCTGAAAAAAATATATCCTGACGTCATTAAATTTTCTTGTAGTATTGCAACATGACATTTTTGCATTGTTGACCATCTCTAGGTAAAAGTTCTTGAAATGCCAGTCACTGTATTTGAGTCAGTCAGGTGTGCTGTGACGAGGTAGGGTGCTGATAAATGGCTACATTTTAGTAAAAGCTAGCACTACAGAATACAATCATTTATACTTTTGATGCCTTTGCAAGTATTCCAAACCTGCAATCAATATTGGGAGTGGATATATACTGTAAGTTATAACCACAACGATCATAGCAATGTGCTACTGAATAAACCAGTTTGTATATTTCAACCACTCGGCCGCACACTTGAACCCCTCTGCATAACAAAACAATGGCATCTACATTACACTGCCAGTGGGAACGATGTCACATGCAGAATGAGGAGAGAAGGATGAGGCAGGAGAATGACATCTACACTAATGCACTTCGAGCAACTAGGAGAGAGAAGAGAAAGAGCCATCACGCAACTGCATAGACCCAGGTTTGACTGACAGCAGCCTGATGATGGTGGTGGTGGTGGTGGTGATGATGGCGGTTGCGATGGTGATGAAACACCCAAGTCACAGGGCAGCATGAGTGAAGAGAGAAGAAATAAGGGAGAAAGAGAAAGACAGAGAGAAAGAGAAAGCAATGATGGGGAAAACACAGAACATGATAAGTACAGTATTGGTACACTGGTTTAGGCCAAATCTTTGAAAGCTTGCCATTAAGAAGGGCTGAGCCTCTTCAAATAGCACACTGAACGCCAGAGTGCGTCCTGAGAGCAGCTAAAAGGGTAACATGGGGACAACCATGCTGTTCTGCCAAAGCACTGCCCAGGCTGCCAACATCACATTACCTGTAATTCCACCTGCACCAACTGGACAAGCTTTCAGCAGCGGGCCACTGATACAAGATTTAATTGTGTAAAACTAGAATTCAACTGAAAACGTATACTTAGTGGTAAAAAAAATGTAGGAAGCGTGCAGTAACTTTTAAAGCTTATATGCAATAGAAAAACATTATATACACAAAGGAGAAACTCTTTCTCACTGAAACTTTATGTTCATTAAACTTTTAAAGTACATCAACAAACTTAACTTTCTTAAGCCTACAGGTTTAGTAACGGTTGGCCCTTGGTGAGTCGCAGTATGAGCATAAGTGTGTTGTTTTCACTGAGAGTGGAGCTGAAATGAATGATCTGTTTTAGACTAGAAGCAGGAACCACACTGTTTCTACATCGACGCTGCTTCCACAGCAACCAATTTATCAACGCAACTTTTGTGCGTAGCAAGCACGCCTAAGTTTTAGTTATTGAGTGTTCACACTTAATGCTTCAAGTCTGTTTTTGCTGCATGCTGAGAGCCACATGCAGCTCAAAACATGCACACTTTTTATTAGTCCTGATGGAATATACATAGGGATCATTATCACGAAAGAAATGGTGATCACAGCAAAATGCAAACCTACTAAACCTACTAGCGGTAACCACCAATCAGAACATAATCAGTATTCAATTCACTTTCATGCAGATTTCATTTGAATCAGTTCTGATGTGGTATTTTGTTAGATCTGTTGACTGAAAGCAGTAAAGTAATTCTATGGGACCCAAGGCAAGTTCTGGCTTGATCTATTACTCTCAATAGATACATTGTTTCATGTGTGTGACACTGACCAGTCTCAAGTTCACGCTCTAGAGGCCTACAACTCCACCCATCAGTATCTAACATTAACCTAAGAATTTGTTATACCATGTTATACCAAATATTAATCGTTCCTGTGTCATAATTAGTTGTCTTTACATTTTAAAATGTGTGTGTTCTCTGTAGAGGATGTTGACTTGCAGTTCTAACCAGAGGTGCCCAAAACTTGGCATATACCCACACAATCATAATCAAATAAATATAATTCAACATCTGCAATCACCTAAAACAAGTGTGGTTTGGTAAGCGCTGGCCTAGCCATTGGAAGTAGCACAGCAAGTATGTACCCAATATTAAAAGATGTCTTCAACAAATTGCTCAGCAGAAGTGATTCTGCCGGCTGTCTTCAAGGGGCAGGACTGTTCAGTCCTGCGATCTGAGAGTCACTCCAATACTTTTCACTCCAAAGATGTTTGATTACATTAGCATTTGAATGGCACTAAAAAGGATGTACAATTACATACGCTATAAAGATTCTGTCTTTTTCCCCCATCACAGAACTTGAAAAGCTCTTAACATTAAATTCTAATAAATACCAGCAGTTAGGATAAATATTTCGGTGGATGTATGCTGGCTTCACAGCATGCCTAACAAATAATTCAGCAGCGCTGAGCTGCTTATTAAATCACAAACCGAACCTCATCACAACTGGAGCAGCTTGTGCTGACTCAGTTCTATCCAACTCTAGCGTCAATGTGATGTGAAACCATTCCAGAAAAAAAGCGGATATCAATCACCTATTCTGGCATGAGCGAGCCAAAAGCAGCTGTCCAACACAATAGGATTTAGAGGCAGCTTTTGAACAACATCAGAGCCTTAAAAGGCACTGCATCAACTGATATGGCTGATTATTTTCTCCCATTTCATGTTTTATTCCAGCTCGGGAGAAAAAAATCTGATTTGTCAGTCATCAAAGGTTTGACGAGGAGGACGAAAAAGAAAATAGCCTTCAAAGCTTCGCTCAAACACATGCCAGGATTGTACTCTATCCAATTAGAGGAACCTGACAGACCTGTCAGCAAGTTATCAGCTTGGACAAGTGAACCACAGCCACGAGTAGCCAAGCATGACACTTGACATTTGTTGATTTTGGTTGGGTGGGGGCGGAGGGTTGGTTTTGGAGGGTGAAATCTAATGTTTTCCAGAAGAGGAAGCAGTATATCTGCAGCAATTTAATACATCTTGGTTTTAAAACAAGGACTGAGTTGCGGGTCTTTCAGTTTTACGCAGAGGTGGGAATCCTGAGGCAATTCATTTTGGATTTAGAGAAGCTGTAATTAAAAAATGATTGGCAAAGCATTTCAACATTCAACATCTATCCAGAATGCCATCAAACCATGGGCGTAGATTTACTCGACATTGGTGGGGACCTATGTATCCACGAAATGCCCCATAACCCCCCAGCTTCTTCTTTTTTGCTGCAATTCTCACTCACTTTTGACACACGTGTCACCCACGTTGCACCTGAGTCTTGCACAGTAAGTCTCGCATATGACTGGAAAGTTCTCCTTCCAGGTTTGGTGCTACTAACAACCAAATATGGCTACAGAGTCTCAAGTGACAGCAAAGAAAGACAAAGCCAATCACACTGGCAGCAAGTGTTAAGGACTTGAGTAGAGAACGTGATTTAACCCCTCCTGCTCCTCTAGGTTAATGACATGTTGACAGATCTGTTTTGGGTTTTTTTTGGAGGAGATCAAATTATTTGTGGGCACAATTCAATAATCGCTGGATATTGCTCGGGACACATTACTTTCCTCCATACTAATTCTACACCCTTCATCAAACAAAGTTACATTCCTAAACTGGGGTGTTATTTCATATACCGTCACTGTCCAAAGATAAACAAGCATCTACAAAAGGGTAACTTTAAAGCCTCTACTACTCTAGTCATTTCAAAGAGAGTCATTTTGGAGTGTTTCTGTTGATCTGATCATTATGACATTATTACACAGTGTAATGGAGAGTTAAACGAGTTATGCAGAAACTAAAAATCACATAAAATGGTTATTTTTGGACAGCAATGATACAAAACACAAACACTGCAATCTTTCAATGACTGTCAATAAGTGCGCTTTAGCAGAATCTCCTAAGCCAGACTGTGCCAAAGTTTCCCCACTTTATCAAGCCTCTGGGTGTAGGTGTTCATTTTACAGAGGAAACACTGAGTCTAATAAAAATGATGTTCTGTGAATGAATTCAGAATGTTTTATGAGAGAACTGCGCCGCATTTTAGAAACATTTTTTCTATTCAGGTCCTGCAGGAAAGTGGTAGAAGGTATGGTGCAAAAGACATATGCAGAAAAACACAGTGTAATACATTCCTGATTTAAATTCTTGCTTTTTGAACCTTTAGATTCTTACAAGAAACCATTAGCCAAAAAAAAGCTCAATGAACCAACAGTAACCTCAACAACCCGAATTCCCATGTCACCTGTCGGGCACCACGGAGGAATTAAAGTCAGCCGTGTTCCTGATGTGTCCCTACAGGATTTTGATTCAAGCTTAACCACAGCTTAAGGAGAACATGACCCTGTGCAATGTGCCCACAGCGTCGGACACTAACATTCATTATAACTGTTTCAGACTCATGCATGTGTTTATACACCTCCATCCTTTACTCAACATTACAGTATAGAACCTCCTCACTGGGGAGGAGGTTTTTAGCTTTTCAGTTCTACAGCCGTTGCTATATATATATATATATATATATATATATATATATATATATATATACATATATACATATATACACACACACATACATATACATACACGCATTCTGTATATATAACATTTACATTCTTATATTTAGATCAGCATAATTAGACTATATCGCTGTATTAGCTTATAGTTGACTACATGTTGCACAGAGCTAGAGTTGAATCACAGCACGCGTTCTGAGACACTTAGAAAACAGCACCGCACGACATCCTATTCAATACACAGACTAAACGTTTGTCACTCTTGGACCTTAATCTAATCCCTGTGGCACTAAGTGAGACAAAGCTCTGATTCATTACAAACTCATTGCATATCATTTCATTAGGATAAAGAACACAAGTAAATGAAAGTAATGAAAAAGAACGCTCATGAAGACAAATGTAAAGAGTGAAGTAAGCAATAAAAAAAGATTACCAGGGCGTGCAGCTTCTCCTCCAGGTCCTGATTGGCTCTCTGTGAGGCTGTGTAGCTGTTCTGCAGTCTGCGGGAGAAACAGACACATATGTGCACACATAAAAAATGTACGCGGAAAACAAAGAGCAAAACTGCATATAAAGATTACTGCTTCTACTCAGGTGCTGAGCCATTTATACAGAGCTTCAGCCATTCATATATACCAAAACAGGAGTGTTAAAGGGCAACACCACCATTAGTTTAAAAATACCTGCAGAATTCAATTGTCAAAACTTTATTCAAAAGAACCAGAGAGCCATCATCAATGGAATGTATTGTTCTTATATGGTGAAATACATGATTGCTATAATGATCAATCCAACATTAAATGTCTGACCCGTCCTTGACTTTTGCCTTACTCAGTATTTCTGGGTGGCCTCCAATTTTATTATTATATAATATTATTATTATTATTATTATTATTATTATTATTATTATTATTATTATATTTGGCTCCCTTATACCTCTACAACATGAAGGGGTGGGGGTGAGGGGTGGGGGGGACTGTTCTCAATACTACTGCAAAACAGTGCCTCAGGCATTGATTAGCATGTTATTAACTATTTCATGCAACAGCTTTCTGGAAGTTAGCTTCTACATTAAAACACTGCAGACACCACCACTGGGAGTATTTCTGACTGGTAGCATTGCACATAACACCTTAACTACATAATTACACTAATTTTTAAATACTTTATTGTAGGGCTGCAGCTATCGATTATTTTAGTAACCGAGTATTCTATCGATTATTCCATCGATTAATCAAGTAATCTGATAATATATATTTTTTATTAAAGAGCAATAGTAAATATATAAGATAAAATAAGCATTTTATCTTAACATTTTAATAATTACTATTATTGAAATGTATTACTGTATTAATGTATTACTTATATCATACAAATTGCTACAAACACCACCTGATATTTACTTTACTGTGTATTTTATGCATCACTGTGAGGGAAGAGGGTGTGTGAGGGGGTGTATGTTATTGCGAGTGTGTGTAACCATAACATACATGCTTTACTAGCATCACACAGACTTAAGATAAATGTTATGGTTACTGTGTGTCACTCCGCTCTGTGGGCTGGACGTGTAGACTGACTGTTTCTGCTCAGGTGCCGACACTACACTGATGCTGTGCTCGGCTAGGGGTAACCGTAAAACTCAGACTCGCTATCAGTTTGCTGGGAAAGCTCAGTCGCTTGCTTTCTGAAGCTAGCTTCTTATTTGAATACCTCATTCCACCTTAAATGGTATAGAAGTTCCATTCTGCCGTCTGCAACTGCTGCGTCATTTAAGGTGGAAAGGTGGAATTCACATAAGAAGCTAACTTCAGCCACGTCTTTCTTCAGGTTGGCGCTCAGTAACGGCTCCCTCGGCTAGTTCGGTTTTACAGTGGACGTTGGACACTGTGTATGGTTTCCTCTGGCCCGTCTCTTCTGTTCTCCTCTCCTTATTTTCTCTCTTTCTCTATTTTGCAATCCGCGCCATCAAATCACGACTTCTTCGCGTCACCTGGCAACACCGTAAGTAAAAAGTCATCCGTGCGCTGTATATGTTTGTATAGATTAAACAAATCTTCAAGGCAAAGAATTTGCTTCAATGATTTTTTGTAATCAAGTTTCTCGAGGAATCATTTCAGCCCTACTTTATTGGAATTTTCTTTTTTGATGAAGTGCATCAACCAAAACTCACTATGTATTATGTGGAGGACGGACAGTGTTCTCACGCTGTGTTCCGACATCACGACTGAAGTTGCGTGCCTGTTTGGCTGAAAATCTATAAGCTGTGGCTAGACACATCATTTCAAATACTCTGCTTTTCAGGGCTGTGTTGAATGATTGCTCTTATGCTTTAAATACTGTCAGACTCCAAGCCATTAAGGGCTCAGAGCTCCGTTTGCTGAAAGGTCAAACAAAGGTCAAAACAGTGGCACTAAAGACATAAAACATCTAACACAGTTGCAGAGAATGATTAAAAATGAGGACCGAGACCAAGACCAACTTTACTGCTAAAGGATTAAACCTACGCTGTTGGTAGCTTCCCTGTGCCTAGAACGAGTAGGCATGTGATCACGCTTACGTGAACACTTGTAATGCTGACTGGAGCCTCGGGCAAGCAGGCTTCATTGATCTATCGACCGCACAATATCCCAAACAGCAACACAGCCAACATAACCTTGCCCTGGTTTTCAGTCACATCATGTACAACGAACGACAAACCCTGAGCACCTTCTCAGTACACGGGATGGAGGGGTCGACCAAAGCTGCAAACTGTGATTTAATGGATTACAACGTCTCAGCCTTGCAGACAGCGTCTACATCACTAGATGCCATCCTGCAAAGGCACACCGAGACCTATTTGAATAAAACATTCAAAAGGGGTCATCAATATAACACAATTAATGCTTATGAAGACATTTGGGATTGAGAGCTATCTTCCCACCCAAGTGTCCAAATTAACTGAGGAAGCTCAGAAATGATCAATATCATTTCTCAGTCAGCACAGATCATTAGGGGTGTTGTGTCTCGCCTTGTAACAGTTAAAACGGAATAAATTTGTTAGCGGGCCTCGCTGATTCCCACAGAGTGCAGTCATAAATGCACGCTGCATAATATAACCGGGGCTGCCAGCGCTGGCGGAATGCAGGATGTGTTCAATGATTAGCATCGCTCGAAGATTGTTCTGCAATAGAGAAAGAAAAGTTCAATTGAACGGTCTCAAGGCGGGGGAAATTAAATCAGCCTCTCAGAGAAGTAAGCCGAGATTGACGATGCAGATAAACCAGGAATAGAACGAGTGGAAAAATAAAAAAATACAACACGTGATCCTGCCCAGTCTGCCTCCGTCTAGAACACCCTCAGTGCCCCTACATAAACATACTTTACCATTAGCTCTTCATAGCCATGTGTTTTTGTGGCTATAACAATATTCTGATACTGAAAGGTGGGTCTAGATATGTTTTATAAAGATCTCGGAACAATTATTTTATTATTGTTTATTATTAACTTGTCGTTAATGACTACCTGATTGGGTGTTATATGGATGGGGATCATTCTCAGTTTTTAAACCCGGTGACCACTCATTGTCCACACTCTTAGACATGCCTACCTTGCTGCTCTGACAATACCTCATCTGTTTCTACAGAGTTTGTACTGGTCATCATCTGGTCCTTTATCACTGGTCACAGGATGCTGTAGGCTGGATTGGTTGGTGGACTATTCTCAGTCCAGCAGAAGACTCCAGCAGCACTGGTCTGTCTGATCCACTCATACCAGCACAATACACACTAACACACCATCACCACATAGGTGTCACTGCAGTACTGAGACTGATCCTCCACCCAAATGATATCTGGTCTGTGGTGGTCCTGAAGACCACTGAAGAACAGGGAGAAGGCTAACAAAGTGCATAGTCTGTAAGTTTAGACCTACAAGGGCATCTATTGGGTAAGCAGGGTTGCTAAAAAAGGCTGTAGCTACAAGGAGGTAACTGAGTGGGCGGTCAGTGTTGTTACCTTCATTTCTATTCAAAACTAATCCAAAACTTTTGTTCTCCTGTGAAACTTCCCATTGTGGAGACACAAGGTGCCTCTACCAAAAGAAAAAAAAATAGCCACATGTGTGTGCGAGAGAGTCGAGCGCAGTATAATCACACACCACACTGACACGTGCGCACACTCAGTGGCACACTATCATTAACTGATTGTTATCCAATTAGACTATTAGCTGAGATTGCACTGAGGTTCGCCTCGTGCAGGAGGAGAAACAGAGCGGGGAGCTGTGCCGCAGTCTCCGACTTACTACGAGAGGAATGCTGGATAATTGAATCCGGTTTCCATCTAGGAGCATACGAGGCGGAGCTGCATCCTGATTGGAAATAAAGACAGGCGTGATTGCAATGAAATTAGACACTGCCTCAATCAAGAAGGCACACTCTGAGAAAGTCTGAGTAGTACAGCAGCACACAGGCTGCATGATCAGACACAACCCCCAACTTTACAGCTATAAAGCAAACCTGACTCACAACTGATTGACCTGAGGTGCCCAATCTTACCCCTCTGGAGAGCTACCACCCTGGAGTGATCAGATCCCACACACTTGCCTCAGAACTCCCTGAGAGCCTTCATTAACTGTATGAAAGTTAAACTCCACTGCAGAGTTGGGGACTAAGACTGGGGACGCCCGTAATAAACACTAGAAGCAGCCCACCATGCTAACGATAAGCAATAATATTGGCTACTGTAATTATATAGTATAATTATATACCTGAATTAAATCTTACAATGAATATGACTCAGTTCTTAACTGACAAACAACTTCTTTAAACTCTTAAAGCATTATAATGTATGGATTTTTTAAAACCATGTTTTTTGTGCTTTTTCTCATAAATACATTTTATGCTGTTCTCCAAATAAAAGCATTAAAAAAATGTTTTTTTCTTCAAACTAAACACTAGAATTTTATTGCAAATAGATCTGATTTTACATAAGTGCATCCTGCTCTTATATATATGTTATATATATGTTATATATATATGTTTTCTCTTCTGAAGTTATCACAATGGTATAAAATATGTCTGTCTGTTTCGGCTCTAAATTCACCACAAATATTGTACTTTTTTTGTCCTCAGTTTCACAATATAATCCAGACATGAAGCCCGGTGAGCATAAAACTGGTAATTTCCAATGAAGTGGGACTGGGTGACATGGTTATCTCTCAAATTCTGCTAAATATCTTTCATTATTATTATTATTAAACTTAATTTCCAAAATGGCTTTAAAGACTGGGATGTGATTTTCCTCTTTCTCTCAAAGATGAAAGCTCCAAGATCTGTTTATGTGATCTGGGCTCTTAGGGGGAGAGTCCATAGTTCTCAGAGCGCCAGCAACATTGGTTTTGCAGTTTTTGTTCGTTTATTGTCCATTTCTTTTCTCATTTGGCGGCTACTCATCCTTTTAGACCCATAATGTTGAGCTGTCTTCTCACAGTGGAAGGACTGATGGAAATAAGTGTGGATGTTTTCAGATCTGAAGTGAAAGTGTGAGCCTGATTTTCTCCTCTCGCTCAAAGATGAAAGCTTTAAGTGCTGTTTATCTGATGGGGTGATTTCGGTGGTCTACCAGGTCGTTCATGGTTGTAAGGAGTCTCATGTTCTCTGTGACTTGTAATACAATAATGCAATAAATTGAATAATAACTTGAATACATTTAATGATAACTTATTTTCCTTTAACTGTCCCTTCCTTATACGAGTGAATCATCTTAAATCTACTCAGAAAAACTGCTTTCAATATTTAGACCAACTTTATTCAGCTTTTAGAGCGGAAAGTAAACAAATGAAGGACAGTGCCTAACTTGAGACTACTAAAATAGGCCTGGGCAACGTTCACCCTGCACAAACAACTAAACTGGAGTCTCTGTATCCAAGAGTCTGTGTACTGATCAGTATGGTGCCACCTCATTGTTATTTTAGCAGTGTAAACTCCTCAACCACAACTCCCAGAGAGTGTGGCCTCATTAAAAGCAGGACAACACTGCTCTGCAGCTCTTATACCTGTAATTAAACTCTAACATCACTTTAAGCTTTGGCACCTCCAAACCACAGCTTAATTGGGCCTCAAAAGCCAGAAACATTATTTAGATATACAAAGGTATAGTCAGACTGACTAATGGTGTTGGGCTGCAAAAAATAATTCAGGCATAAACATCAACAAAAGAAATCTGAATCTGTAAGAGGAAAAACGCTATACTGAATGAATTTAAGCAAATTTAATTTCACTTGATATGATTAGTGCCTGGCCTCGCAGAAAAGCGAGAACAGAGTCCGGAACAGACGGAGCAGAACTGTTTGCATCTGTAACTGACAGGACGCATCAATGATGAATCATTTTATGAATCATTATTGAAACACTAAAGACCAACTGTCTGTCATCTGAGTTCTGCCAGTAACTTTGAGTGACAACATGAGTGAGGTAAGCCCAGCGCTGCCCTTTAGGCCAAATCATCCACATTTAAAAAGATGTAAACGTTGATTTAATGGACTGATGATTCCACAGAGCCATTTCAAGCATAATGGAACTGCTCAGTAGTCTGTCCCCAGTGTGGTGGACTGAAGGACCATATGATCACGACTTACTGCTATACTAACCATTACTCAATTAATCAGACTAATCTAATTCTTCCACTGTTTCGAGATACACAGTCATTCAGAGTGGGATGGCGTGAAATGCTCTATTCTGGAGAAACAGAACTGAGGCAGAGTTGTTCACAATGGAGACTCTGAATTTAATGCCTCTGAAAACTCCATCACAGACAACATGCTATAAAAATAAAGTATATGAATACACCGTCGGAGGCCTTCCCTGTTGAATTTTATCTCCACCTCTAGTTAGAAAATCCCAAACTAATCAAATAATCAAATGTTAACAAGCCATCATCCATACACGAGCAGCTAAAACGTCAATACGTAATCAAAACAATGTTAGAAGTTAGAGCAGTCGTTATTAGTGTGTATGTATAACTGGAGAGTAATATTATGACCACGCATGCTCAGAATGTTGTCGTTGCCCAGTTTCAGTTCCTATTACTGAACTTTTAGCCGCCCAATCTTAATCCCTCATATGTTCAACTCTCTCCTTATTATTCACCACCTTTCCTGCATCACCTGGCGAGTTATTATCAACAGTAACACACAAAGGCAATAAGGGGGAGATATACGGATGGAGTGATGGTGTAGATTTTGGTTCCTATCGCTCAGCCCTGCAGGGGCAAATGAATTTATTAACATCCACTTCTTCAGAATCTGAATCTCAACCTCATTAACTAACTGTTGCAGTCTTTCTGGCTGCCGTGGCTCGGATCCCAGCGGCTTCACACACCAGCTCTCCTCGTCCCCTTGTCTGAGATAAACACCTCGTGGTCCCCTGTCAGCTAAATTAAAGTCATGGCTCCCAGCATAATCATGCAAAAGAAAAAAAACACTCATTAATTTGTTCCCTTTGATCACAGTCATTAAAGATAGATGGAGGTGTTTGTTGCGTCTCTGTCTGCGTCTCCGAAATAGGAGAAATCAGTGTCTCACAGACTGACAGTGACTAACAGCCAAAAAGTCCTAAGCACCTAGAAAAACAAGCCCATTCCTCTCGACAATACGTGTGTTCTTGCTTGGAATCGCATACCATATAACATTAAACACAAATATGGTATACAAAAATCATTTCTAGTGTCCGTACACTTCTGCTCAAAAGTTTGGGGTCATTATTCAGTAATAATGCGTTTACTATACAATTAAACTGAGCTGAATGTCACGCCCCGCCTGTCTCGCCTGCCGGTGTCCTTGTTTACGTGCCGTCAGTGCTCTGTGCTTCTGATTTGGTCATGTGTTCCTCTTGTCTGCGCCCCTCACCTGCTCTTGATCTGTGTCCCTCCTGTTCCAGCTGTCCCGTGTTGCCTGTCTTATTATATACACCCCGTTTTCCGCTTGTTGGGGTCCGACATCTTGCTGTCTTTGCGGAGTTTAGTCTGCTGTGTCTGTGTTTAATTGTTATATTCTCAGGATCTCTAGCTTTGTTGTTTTTTTTGTTTTTCCCCTGTTTTTGGGTAGTTCTGCTTTGTAGTTTCCTCAGTGTTTCTGTTATTAAACCTCATGTGCATCTATATCCGCCTCTCCAGTCTCCTCAAGTCTCACAAACTTCATTTAAACTTAAACTAATACGCTAGTCCCAGTTACAGTATGCTTGAAACAACATAAACTTGGACATGCTAATAATATGGAAGTATATTAAATACTATGCTGTAACTTCCTAATGATTGGAATTTGTTATCACAAAGATGCTACAGATGTTTATTTTCCTAGCGGGAACTGGTTATCAGGTTTCAAATCTGAGGCACTGGGGACGCGAGTGTCTTTATAAGCTTATTCTGCTTCACAGATTTCACAATTAACATGAAATTGCTCGCGGCTGCGTTCATCCACAGGCTCTTCATTTTTATAGCTTCTCACAACCAGCGTGAGACCTGCGAGAAGTTTAATTGCAGAATGCTTTTATACACATATCTTTAAAGAAAGGGATTCTATTTGAAGGCAATCAGAGACACCAAATATTTCATCAGTAGCACGGATTTAATTTAAAGTAGCCTCGATTAGCCAAAGCAGGTAGTAGACAAGCGGACAAACAAAATCAGCACAGTGTTATTGCTATTTGTGTGTATCTAAATAAAAAAAATATATATACATTTAAAGAAAAATATTACTCCATTTTTACTTCCATTTGCACAGTGCTGTATACATACACACACAATGGCATTAAAGCACCAAACAAATCTTGTTGTATAATGTTTAATTGTTACTTTTTTATTCCCCTCTAAAGTTAAAACTTTGGAAATATGAAGGTTTTTGTTCCAACTGAGACGGTTTGTTTACTAGATCAGGTCTCTGGATGAGGAATGTGTAATAAAAATGTAAACATGAAACAAAAGGCATTCTGACTGTGAGCTGTGATGTCCAACAGCAAAGAAATGTGTGGCTGTTTGCAGCCATAAACGCTATGCTTAAGCAAAAAAAATAATTTTTTTTTTACAGCTAGCACTTCATGACATGATAAAAAATAATAATTTCAAAATTCATGGAAAACAAGTCCAATCAAGTCCCAAGTACAAGCCACTTTTCGTTTTCATGTTTTCAACATCAGGTTACTTTTATGTGGTTACACTTCTCATTAGGGGTGTGGCGAGACACTCACCTCACGAGATGAAACGAGATACAATATTGGGTTCACAAGAACGAGACGAGACACGATATTGGGTTCACGAGACACGAGACGAGATACGATATTGGGTTCACAAGAACGAGACGAGATACGATATTGGGTTCACGAGAACGAGACGAGGCGCGATACTGGGTTCACGAGAACGAGACGAGGCGCGATATTGGGTTCACAAGAACGAGACGAGGCGCGATACTGGGTTCACGAGACGAGACGCGATATTGGGTTCACAAGAACGAGACGAGACACGGTATTGGGTTCACGAGAACGAGACACGAAATTGGGTTCACGAGAACGAGACACGATATTGGGTTCACAGGAATTAGGTAAGACACAATACTGGGTTCCCAAGACAAGACACGATATTGGGTTCACGAAAATGAGACACAATATTGGGTTCATGAGAATGAGACGAGATACGATATTGGGTTCACAAGAACGAGACGAGATACGATATTGGGTTCACAAGAACGAGATGAGACAATATTAGGTTCACGAGAACGAGACACGATATTGGGTTCACAAGAACGAGACGAGATACGATATTGGGTTCACAAGAACGAGACGAGACAATATTAGGTTCACGAGAACGAGACACGATATTGGGTTCATGAGAATGAGACGAGACACGATATTGGGTTCACGAGAACAAAACACGATATTGGGTTCACGAGAAAGAGACACGATACTGGGTTCACAAGAACGAGGCAAGCCAATACTGGGTTCACGAGATGAGACATGATAGTGGGTTCACAAAAACAGGACGAGACACAATATTGGAACACGAGATGAGATGAGACACAATATTGGGTTCATGAGAAGGAGATGAGACACGTTATTGGGTTTGTGGCTTGTCTGTCACTCTATTAATGTTTATTGTTTTCACCGGGAACCCAAAATGCTGCCAGACATACGACTTAAAAGTAGCAGGAGTATCTTCTTTCCTCCAACTCTAGTGGCTGCTACTAGAACAGATCCTCAGTAACTGCAAGATAATGTATTACAAGCTCTTCTGCTTAGAGCTGCTCTGACTGCTGAGCTGTCGCACTTGCCACCGCTGCTGCTGTGCTGCCAGATCCCTTCAGTTCATACTACACAACTGATTCCCCCCGCGAGACCGGTGGATTTTAATCTTGCGAGATCTCACACCCCTAGTTCTCAGGTGACTCTATCAACGCTATGGGCCCAAATATGCAGGTGGCCATTATTTCTCAAACTTTGACAGTGCTAAGAGCTGATCAGTGATGTAAAACATTTGACTCTTACGTAGGGAGTTAAGATTTGCTGCGCAAGACACCTTAATACAGGCCCCTGGAGTCTGAAAGGGAAATACAAAGCATTTGTGACGTGTCACACAGCATAGAGATCTGTTAATCCCTAGTTTTTTTTACATTTACTTTGACTTATTTCACTGCAGACAGTATTAACTAGGGCTGAGAGTAACTTGATTACAAAAAATCATTGATGCAAATTTGCCTCAAAGATTCGTTTAACCCATACGACCATATACAGTGCACTGTTTTGCATGGATGACTTTTACTGTTGCACAGTGCGGACTTACGGTGTAGCCAGGTGACACGAAGATGACGTGGTTTGATAGCGCGGATAGCAAAATAGAGAAAGAGAGAGAGAATAAGGAGAGACGAACAGAAGAGTCAGGCCAGAGAAACCCATACACAGTGTCCAAAGTTACAGGTGCGGGAATGTAAGTGCTGCACCATTTAAGGTGAAACGGGGAATTCAAATAAGAAGCTAACTTCGGAAAGCAAGCTACTGAGTTTCCAGCAAGCTGATAGCGAGTCTGGCGGTGCATCCGAAATCTCCTACTTGCCTACTACTCAGTAGGGAAATCAGTAGGCGAGCGCGGCTAATATATCCGAATACTCAGTAGGCACTGAGTATTAAATGACTGGTATCTACTGAATCGGCAGCCATTTTTATGTAGGCAAACACAGCACACTGCGCTATCCCATGATTCATCTGGAGCCGCAGATGAATTCAAAGCGGAGGATAAAAACAGTGAGAAGCGGAACGTCGGCTGTGTGTACGCAGCTACGGCTAGTAAACTGCCGCTAGAGAAGCTACTGCTGCGGTAAAAAAATGATTCAATTCCTCCCCACTCGTCTTCTCTGAGCTACAGCTCGACACTGTCTGAGTACATATTCAGACAAAAACGCAAATCAGTGTCACAGGACGCTGGTAATATGACAGATGTAGTATGTCAGAGATTGTGTGGTTACTAAAACTCGTCTACTGAAACTGCCTACTAGTCTGCCGCTCGAGCAGTACGTACTGACTCTAATCCAGTACTTACTGACTAGTGGGACTAGCCGAGCACCACATCAGTTCTTCAGCATGTGAGCAGAAAACAGTTCAGTCTACACGTCCAGTCCACAGAGCGGAGCGCCACACAGTAACAAAAACATTTAGCTTAAGTCAGTGTGATGGTGAGTTGAGAGGAAGGCTAGTAAAGTGTGTATGTTCGTTATGGTTATATGTAATGGCTAGTTAAGAACTAATGTTGGTGTGATAGCGAGCTATTATTTTTACATTTCAATAATAGCAATTATTAAAATGTTTACTATAAAACCTTACTATATGTAATTTAAGCACTAAAATCTTAACAAATCCTGTCTTATCTTATATATTTACTACTGCTCTTTAACAAAGCAAAAATATTTTTTTATCCAACTACTCGACTGATCAATGGAATAATAAAAAAAAAAATACTAAATTACTAAAATAATCCATAGCTGCAGCCCTAGTATAAACCCAAGAGATTTCATATTTTGTCTGGTCAATTGCATTTCATATGTTCCTACGTTCATTCCTGTACTTTGTTCCTGCACCACATCCCAAAAACAGTTGCTATTTTGTCCCATTCTTACTGCAAACGTCTTAAAATGTTTGTTGATATGGGGTTGTTTTATAATTTACACACATTCTCTAGAGGGGTCAGATCAGGACTGCAGGCAGGCCAGCACCACCCTTTTCTTCTGCAGATATGCCTTTGTAATGTGTGCGGCATGTTTTGCATTGTCTTGCTGGAAAGTCTCTGTAAAAGATGTAATTTTCTGCATTAATGCTGCATCACAGAAGTGTAAATTACACAACCCACACCAGGTCCGGGCTTTTGGACTTGTGGCTGATGACAGTTTTTGGTCTGGAGCAGCTGGTATCCACTTTTTTCTAAAAAGATCTGGAATACTGAGTTGCCTGACCATAACATACGTTTTTGCTGTGCATTGGTCCAGAGATGTTCACATGGCTAACGGACTTGGTTAGGCTTTTGTTTTGCACAGTACAGTTTAAGTCTGTATTGCAGTGCTTGAATTGCATTGCCTACTGCAGCTCTTGATGCAGTCACGTCTGATGGATCACTCAGAGATCACTGGTGTTCAGCGTATGTCCTTTCCCTTCACGTACTGTAATTCCTCCAGATTCCTTGAATTGATCAATGATATCCATTTAATCTTTCTTTTGTGGATACTGCTTTTGTACCAAATCATGATTACGTTCACATCACTTGTTTGAAATCACTTGTTCTTGTTCTTTTTTTTTTTAAATCTCATTACTAGCCCTAAACTGGAATGTGCTGCAGGCCTGAAATGCAGGAACAGATGTATATTAACAAGTGAAATGTTAAAATCAACAAAAATAAATTGAAGTTGACCAGACAAATCATGGAATATTTTGGGTTCATACCATCTGCAATGAAATAAAAGTCAAAGTAAATAAAGACAGCATTTTTTTCATACTGTGCCACCTTTTTCTGATTTAAGGTTGTGTACTCTACTCATATAATCAGAATAATACCTCCAATATTACTTATCATGCTCGGCATTAGTTTAATACCTCTTCACACGCTGGCTGTTTTCAAACTACAGGATGCGAGTTGAAGAAGGCTAGGCTAGTTACAAGTAAAAGACCACTGTCATTTGTCAGTTTACCTAAAAAGCTTGCTTTAATCTGTCCACATCTCTAGCCACATCTACTGTGATCTACTGTGATCTACTGTGATCTACTGTGATCTACTGTGATCTACTGTGTCTGGCTTAAATTGAACTACATCACTGTGCCATCCAGACGTACCAGCATTGAGATAGGATGGGACTGTTTTAATCCACTCCCACTTTACATAAAGACTCAGAGACTGCCTCAGTCAGAGACTGCCTCTACCAGTGCAGTTTCTAAAGTTTTGCCATCCAGACTTCAAACAGAGACTATTTTCTCTGGTATTTAGTTTATTAAACTATAAATACTGTTTGGCCAGAAGAGAATGGGTCTTCCTTGTGAGTCTTGGTTCCCCCCAAGGTTTCTTTCAGTCTGAGGGAGTTTTTCCTTGTCACTGTTGCCTCTGGCTTGTTGACTGGGGGGATATATGTTGTAACTGTCTGTTTTCAAACTTCTGTAAAGCTGCTATGTGACAACATTGTTATAAAAACTCATATACAAATAAACTTGAACTGTATTTATTGCCTTTGTGGTATGACTGAACAGTGCTTGAAGTTGCTGAGCCTCAGCACGCGCCATTAAAAACAATCACTTAAACAACCACTTCAACAGTCAAGCCCAGTCATCAATCAGTATTGACTATTGGCTGATCATGTTGAAAGGCAATCAGTATTAGTCCCAAAAGGAATGAGTTCAATAAAACAACACAAAATACACAAACTAAAGATTCAAGTCAGTGGATCTAACCTTCGGAATTTGTCTCTCATCTTCTCCAGGTCATCTCTGGTTCGGCCCATCTCTGCTTGCATGTAGTGGCGACTCGTCTCGAACTCCGTCTCCATGGCCTCCATTTTGTGAGTAGTTTGATTGAGGCGCCGGCGCAGATCTTCGTTTTGCTGCTGCAAGATTCTGGAAAAACACAAAAGATAAACCTTCATTCAGAAGCCATTACAATGTTCTATGCTCTAGAATGCTCTAGAGCTGATTATGCTTCCTAAGCACCAAGCTTGACCCATACAGCCTGTGCCACGGGAACCAATTAAGGGTCAGTTTCCCAAGCCTTTGTCCGAGTCTTATTATGTTCCATGGGGCATCCTTATTGAGCACCTTAGTCCAAAACTTAATCTGTGTCTAGACAACCACCTGTAGAATGAATGGTGGCATAATGTGCCTCACACTAATCACAAACATGTTCGAAAAACAATCGTGAATGAGTAAAAACATTTGTACAAGAGCTTTGCTCTGTGACTAAACACCACCCGCTGGTGAACCACTGAAAGTGTGGGTGTTGATAGACTCGAGTGTCAATTGCACAGGTATGCATATTTGAACAGCAGGCAGAGAAAGGCTGTATGCGATAACAGCACTGAGAGCACGACATGCCTGCAGCAGCTGGTTATATGTTGAAGAGACAAAGGAAGCTGCCATGAGACACAATACTACTTCCAACTGAATGAACACTACATGTTAACAGAGTCACAGGTCACCTGTGCAGAATATAGTCACCATAAAAGCACTTCAGAAACCAGCCCTGTTGGTGATTACATGGTCATTTGAATCGCCAGCTGGTTTATATGCAAGCTAGGGAGGCTTTCAAACACAATCCACAACTTGGCCCTCTTCGCCTATTCATCAATTCAACAGGACCACTATAGGGCCACAACTGACCCTCACAACATTATATAACCAAGTTAAGAATGGTCAAGGGCCAGAAAAAAAAAGAAGAACAAATTCCAGTTCCCAATTCCAGTCCTGTATTTTCTCTACTCCATACACAAGACTTTAACCCCAAAGCCAAATAATTGCATAGTATAGGGTCACCAGGACTGAGATCCGAATAAAACCTGGTCAGATTTGGTCCCATGGTGCCACACCTACTTTGTCTACTTGCCACAAAGTATGAATGCAATCATGCCATAAACCTGTCAAGACTGCAGCCATCCACAGCTGTGATCATGTCCAGTAACATAACAGCGCCATGTTACCATTACTGCTGACCATCAGGACAGATGTCATCATTTCTGCCCACTGACACCACAGAGGCAAAGTCAGGTGCTGGGTCGGGATGGCTGCACCGCAACGTTGCAATATTAAAGTCGTCCACGCCGCTCTCTCCATTCACAGCCCAGACTGACTGGGAAGATTTCTGGCAGCCTGTAGCCTGCTGGCTCGTGGCGTTCCCCGAGCACCCCACCAACCCCTCCTGGTCACTTAGTAGTCTCTTCAACAGCGCACAGCAGAAGTGAGCAAATATCTTGCACATTGGCAAGCATGCTCACGCACCTGCCAAGCCAACACGGCTGGAAAAGTAAATGCACAGCAAAGGAACAGGAACATCAATGATTCATGCTATAGTTGGGGGGCAGGGTCTTGTTTTAGGCTATAAATACAGCCGTACAGTTTTCTCTTTTCAAAGCGATTCGCTTGTTTGAAGCTGTGCATTCAGCGCACAAATCTCTGAGCACAGGGACTGAGGAGAAAGACAAAACCGCTTGACCACAGCAGGCCCAGACGACATGTAATTGCTTTAAGGCTACCGCAAAATGGATGTGACACAAAGCAACACAAAGATTATCACCATGAGTCAAGCAGAAGGTGTGACGACTGAGATTGCCATCCTCTCAGAAGGCAATACAAAAAAAAGCTTGAACAGATAAGACATTCACTGAAAGCAGTGATTAGAAGCTGCAGCATAACGTGCATTAAACTCTGCATTTGTTTTTCTGTAGTGCTAGAAAGGAAACCTGCTGTGGAGGAGGAAGTTCTATGAGGAAGAAACTGCTCACAGAACCGTCTGATTTACTAAAGCATCTTTAAAAATGTTTAAAACTCCATTTTTCTCCCTTTTTTTGGTCCCAGAGTACTGAAAAATCCATTAATATCAGAGACCAAAACATGGTGTAGTAAATCAGGACGGCTTCATTGGGTCATTGCTGAAAATACCTGGTGAAGCAAAGGCCTCGTCAATGATTTAGTTCCCACCACACATTAGGGAGCATCTAGGCCAATCGATGAAGCTGCCAGTGCCACCATGACACACGTTTCCGCTCTACGTCACTGGGGAGACCTAGGTCTGGTTCATTTAGCCCGAGTGAACAGCACGTGCAGGCAAAGGACAACACTGCTTCACTTCTGCAGTGCTAATTCTCACCAGGGCTTCAAATTTAGATTTAAAGAGTTCAGCACGATGAAGTCTCTACATGGAAGTTCAGTAAATAACCAGCAAAACAATGCCCTACAACATCCAGTGCACCAGAATCACCCACACTATCCCCCTTAGAGTACACTACCCATGTTGAACCACCTCTCAAGCTGTATCAGCAGACTCTCCCTGGAGAAGACCAGCTGAGGCAAATGAGACAACAAAGACCACCGAAGAGCACAGCGGAACATATCATGCTTAAAGAGCAGCATGATGGACTCAGCAAAGAGGGTCTAAACGCGTTGACTGAGCTGCTCAGCAGAGGAGCTCTGTTTTCAGCATGGCTACCTGGCTGACACCTGTCCTGCACCCACTAAACACTCGCTCCCCCTACCAGTGGCCCGCTGGTCTTCACGCTGCTGCCCAAGACACAACATGCTTCCGGCATCAGGCAGCCGGGCACCGCAGGCAGATCGCTGAGTCTGACTGGCTACGTCATGCCCACATACACGGCTGGGTCACATGCTCCCAATAAATCACACGTTATTTAGCCAGCACACTAAAGACACAACTAAAAATAAATCTCATGAATTATGCACGAGCCATAAAAAACCCAACACAGAGCTGCACACACTGCAGACCTCCATCCAACAACATGATGACACATCAAAAAAAACAGACAAATATAACAACATGTTATCTTACGGGTCCTATAAGACAAGTAAAAAAGATGGTTCTTCAGGAAAAGAACATGGTTCTAATTAAAAGCATGAACATTGAAAAAGCCTTATTATTAAAGGGTTCTTTGCATCATGAAAGGGTTCTACAGCTGGATGGAAAATGTGCTGTAGATGGTTCTATACAGCACATTTTTAAATGGGTTCTTTATAGCATCAAAAAGGGTTCTGCTGTTAAATTGCTGTACAGAATACTCATAAAAAGGTTCCATCTAGAACCATCTACAGCTCCCTTATCTCTTCAGCCTGTGTAGTCATTTTTAACCATGCAGAGGGTTCTTTCAGTTCTCAGTCTTCAGTCTTTTCTCTGCTAAAGAACTCTTAAAGGACGTAGACTAACAAGAAACCAGAAACAAAACAATACTCACTTGATTTTGTCAGCATCTGATAAGGACTCCTGTTAAAGAAAAAACAGACCAAAAAAGGATAAGTAAGCATTAACTTTCTAAATTCCTCATAAACAAAACAATCACAAAGCACAATTTCATCAACAAGTCTTCCTTCTTTAGATCTACCCAGAGTAAAGCACACACATACTGCCCCGTGTCCCAAATACACTGAGGGTCTGTGAGAAATCGTTATTATATCTTTAATTAGCTGCTGTAGCAGAAGTATGTCTCTCTGATAATTGAAAGTAATAAGCTAAATGAGCTTAACAGTAATTAAGAGATACGGAACTGCTTACTGTTGAATACCTTGATATTGACATACGCAATTACGAACAAATGGTTTGTAAAGCTTAATTAAATCTAGAAAACAGGAAAAAAGAAAATAACATAAATGAGAGATCTCTTTACTGAAGGGCAGCATTCGCAAGGGCACATGACACAGAGAAGCCTTTCAGAGCTACGCATTTATACTGTCCGTCCCAAACGCTGACCTCAAATTAGAATCTCTGAAGTACTATTCTTAATTTTTCCCAAATATCATTTTAAAGTTAAATCTTTTACTTTTATCATGAGTTAATAATTATAAAACATTCTCAAAATGCTGCCCCACATTTTCACGCCACTGCGGAAACAGAGCTTTAGTCTGTGGGTGGGGCCTTGTTTTATCCACGCCCCTGCATTTCACAGCAGCAGGTGAAGCTGCATGTCACGCCCCCATGACAAGCAGATAGATTTCAATGTTTTGAAGTAAATTAGTGAGCAATCTTGAGAAGCCAGTGAGCTGAGAACTTGAGTCCCTACTGAAGCAATTCAATAAGTACTTTTAAACTTTGTGTTTGAGTTATGCTCAAAACACGACTTTTAGTCTGAACTCCAAGCCAGTGAATTATTTTTAACTCTAAATTTGAAGTACACTGGTATACGTGTTTTTGGTCACTTGTATGAGAGTCTTATAAAAATATAATGTAACCTTATAAATGCTGCTTTTAGAAAAAGAGATGCCTGCAACATGTGGCATTAGCTCAGGGTAATGTTTCTTAATCTGGCTCCTACAGCCCTAACAAAGGGGTCCTGAGGACGACAGAAGGAATACAAAGGGTTAAGTTGTAAGAGCAGTACTTCACATGATGGCAGTGAACAAGTTAATATTCATGTTTTGTCTTTGCAGAAAAAAAGCCATCATATCTATTCACTGTTCTACAAAACATTTTTTTTAATTTAGTTAAAAACACAAAGATAATTAATAAAAATAATGAATAAAGCAGCACTTTATAAGAGAGTGCACAAACTAGGTAAACATGAACTCTCAGAGCAGGAAAGGGAACTGTGGAACAGAACAGGGAACTGAATGCACTTCCATGAATCTGGAGGCATGAGCTGAACAGGGTTGGACGAACTGACCAAGTAACAGCTGTTTTATGGGCAGTCCTGATAAGAGGGGAATTAAAAAGCATGGCACACGTACCTTAATCTGAGATAAAACAGAGAAAGTAGTTTGTGATGCTGGCATGTTTTCACTCTCCATACGAGCTGTAGAGACGGCAACCTTTGATGGCCCTAATTTTTCCATAGCATTTTTTGGCTGAGGTCTCGGTTGGTGGGCTGGAGGTTGGTGCGGAGCCCCCCGTCGATTCCTGCCATCCCATTCAGTTTCACTGCTGCGCCTTGAATCATAACCGCCCCCTACCCGAGCATAAACCGGCCCTTCTGCTTTAGGTCTAGCCCCTTCCCTGTTGGGCTCCTGTTCCAAACTGTCCCTTTTTAAAGGAATATGGCATGTCCTAGGCCTGGTTTGCCTCTCACTCTTTGCCCCCCTGCTGTGCTGAGTAGCCCAGAGGTCCCAGTGGTGGTTCCTCTCCTGTTTCTTCTCTGATGGAAGCTTGGGATCAGTTGGCTGGGATGGAATCTGCTGTTGGGACTGGGCACCTCTGGAGGCTTCCACCTTCTTGCCACCCAGCATCTTTAAGCTAGCAGGGCTCAGAACTCTGTATGTGATCTCATCCAAAAACTGCGAGAACTTGAGCTTCTCTTCCAGGAGCCGGATCTTCCACTCTGGTGGCATAGAACTAGGTGAGGCAGAAGAAGTGGAGGCAGCACGGCCTTGAGGAGACGTCCCTGGCTCCCTCTCCCGGTCCAGGGACAAGCTCTTGGGCATCCTGCTGCGACCACAACTGTGGCTCTGTCCCAACATCTCTGCAGACTTGGACTTGCGAAGGCTGTCGCTGGAGTGGACTCCCAGCTGGTGCGGCTGCTTGAGAATACCTTTGGGTGGGTGGGCCGGGGTGGGGACAGCCACTTTTGGGGAATGAGTTTCTAGCTTAGGAGCAAGGATCTCTGCCTGCTCCTTGAAGATCAAGGAGCGCTCCCCACTTCGGCTAGAGTGGGACGGCGAACTGCCACGTATACACTGCTGCGAGCCCTCTGAGGTAGGAGGGTCCTCCTCACCTGACAATGTCAGGAGGTCCTCGCTACGGCTGATAAACCGGTTCATGCCCTTCCGCTGCTTGCAAGGGAGGTCCATTTTAAGAGCGCCATGGCTGAATATCCGCGGAGGAGGGAGGACGGTGAGTTCCAAGCTAGAGAGGCTAGAGACATCCAGTTCGCTGTCTGAGGCTAACGACCATGATGATGAGAAAACATCTGCGGCCTCTGGACTGTCCAGGCACTTTGGGTAGGGGCCAGTAAAGTGCGTGCGCTGTAAAATGGGAGAATGATTCTGGAGGTAAATTACCTGGCTGGGATCAGGCTGCGCAGGCACCGGAGGGTTTCCGGTTGCGGAGTGACTCCCACTAAGGTCATCCCGGAAGACGGGGAGGCTGTGGCGCGTCTCACGATGTTGCGGAGGTGCCTTGCGGTACGGCTTCCGGGCTGGGGCGGTGCTCGCCATTCTGGGAGCTCAGCGTCCGTCCAAACACTGGCTGTTAGTCCTGCCAAGAGAGAAGCATGAGGAACGGCCAAAGCACCAGCCCCAAGTCCTGCCCCGTACAAACAGACTGCTCAGTTTCTCTGCTCTCGCTTTCCCCCACGACTCCCTACCTCCACCTCCCCGAGCGACTGCCATGAAAAAGCAGTTTGAATCAATAGGCTTTGATGAATGCAGCAGCACTGGGCAGTAACCAAAAAAAAAAAAAAAAAAAAAAAAGCAGACCGTCAGAGCTTGGGAAAGGGAGGGAGGGGCATGCCACTTCAAATAACCATCAAACATCTGTCAATGCTTATGTTGTGTGGTGTAGAGTGCTTTTCAAAAAACCCTGCCTCTGGAGAGCAGACTGAGAGTGTGTATGATAAAGTGTGCGTGTGATGCAGAGGAAGAGGGACAGTAGGACGTGTGTCTTGGGAGAGAATGAGGGGATGAAATGGGAACAGAAATTGAAAAACAGGTAGGAGAAGGAAAAAGTGGGTCCACCCTCAAGGCAACGATTGATTACAATCTGGAGTGTGTTTCGAACAGACAAGCTGTCAAACATCTGCCCGCTGACTGACTGCGTGACTGTCATTGACTACTAGAGCTAACTTTGGAACAGGAAACCTCAGAACCTGATTTTCTGATGTAACCCACTGACACAGGGCTGACCCCCTGCTCGAATGTCAATCTTCTAAATGTAGGGATGAACAGATATTTGATATTTTAAATGTTTTGATATTTCATCTCTCTTGATGTCTAGACTGGGATTAAAAGCACATGAATTAGCATTACAGTAAATAACACTTATTTAATGAGGATTATAAACGTATTCAAATGCACAGAATGTAGTTGTCAGGAAATTGTGATTTGAAGGAGCAATGAAATTAAACATCTGTCCTATGACACTTTTGATGCTTTTTGAGGTAAATATCTGCAGATGCTATTATAATTCCCATATCACTGCCAATCTCTCTCTGTATTATATATATATATATATATATATATATATATATATATATATATATATATATATATATATATATATATATATATATATATATACTCACATATACACACATACACACACACACACACACACACGCTCAAAAGTGTGGGATCACGGTGAAATGTTCTTGTTTTAATGGAGTAGACTTCCTTCCTTAATACAACAATGGACTGACGGGTCTCTAAAGAAAGTTGTTTCTTTCTGGACATTTTGAGTCGGTCAGCAAGTCATCAACTGCTGATGCTTCAGATACTAAACTAACCTAGAATGTTGTTCTCACTTTAATACTCACTTATTAGTAGAATGTTTTTCAGCTGTGCATCACAATTGAGCAAGAGTGTCCTAACAACCAATGAGCCCAACAACATCCTTAACTTGGATTGGTGGCCGTACCAGGAGATTTAGACAGAGGACTGAGAATTGCTGATAATAGGACTATATGCAAAATAAGCCTCTATACAAAAATAGGCTTTAATACAAACATTTTTATTCTTTAAAAATCATCTGATACACTTAAATTATTGTGAAATGGACAATATTGTTTGGGAATTGCATGAAAAGAAATTCTAAAGTGATCCTAAACTTTTGAGCGGTAGTATACACATAAATATATATATATAAATATATATATATGTAACGCTTGTTAAAACATTCCTCGTAACTGCAGACGTAACTTGCTAATAAAATGAGAGCAACTAAAGGGGATTAAGCTGGTGTGGCGCTGCAACCCGCTGATGAAAATAATCAATTGCATTTCCAACACAGCTCTGCTAATGTGTCAGGGAGGTGTGCCGGGACAAACACGTGCACACATGCAGGCTTGAATGCACTGCTGTCAAAACGTGTCGCTGTGCTAAATACTAGCAGCCATGAATTGATGTCATTTGCCATGGTCCACTGCAAACCCCCCATACAAACCACAAGAACAGCAGACAAACTGCCACTATACAATCTAACTGCCACTACAACCACAGGCTACAATAAATCTACTCACAGCAATGTTCAGGTTTGACCTCAGCAAACAAACATTAATTTGTACAAAGGTTTGGTTTTGTCCCAACATCCATCATCTACAGATCAAATCCTGAGTAATCCTGTGAGAGATCCGCCTCATCCTTCTACATCTAAATTCAAATGACTTGTGTATTTACTACTTGTACAGCACTGTGACCTCTGTGTACAAAAGGTGTTATATAAATAAACTTGCCTTGCAGCCCCTCCAAACCAGACCAGGTTGACTGACTCCCCGGTAGATAGTGATTCAGTGTAACGTTCAGTGGAGGGGGAAAAAGACAAAAGAGTTTTTAGGAATTCAGGAGGCTCGTCTTTCTTAAGATAGCAACAGACAGATGAGAATTGCACCTTGTGAATTTTACATACTTCTGAAGCACTCTGTGTCCCAGTCACGCAAGGCTGGCAAAGAACATTGCAGTGAGTTTATATTTTGTGAGTGAGTGTAATTATTAAAGATTAAAAAAAAAATCTTCACATGACATCATTACTCGTGTTAGCAGGCTTCCCAGTTTAATTTCAACAGCCAAAGAAAAAGCTCTATTTTCAAGAGACGCACAAAAACTCTGGTCACTAAAAATTAAAAGCGGACAGAAAAAAAAAGAATATAATTTTTTTTTCAATTTATATATGATATACAAATAATTTCAACTAGTGATTAAAACCACTGCACCTCCTCTCCTCTACGCCGGCCTGCAGACACTGTGGAACTATTTCACAGTCTCTACGAGGGACACTAAACAAGCACTTCCTAATCTCTGCACACTCAGAGTATACACAGGAGAACCAATCCCCAGGAACTTCTCCAGGACAGGCTTAATATGGACACAATGTAGTTTTGAAAATGATAATCATTCATGAACGAAGGAGCTAAAACTATGAAACTCACTGCCTTGTATGACTAACAGTCAGTTAATGTGTAGGACAGTGGATTTTGTGTACTTTAGCCAACATGCAGTAAAACATATCAGCTTTATTTTATGAACACGTTTATTTACTGACAGCCTGAATTTTATTCTGAACTTGGTTTAATAACCTGTAAATACTGTTTGACCAGAGGAGGACGGGTCTTCCCTTGTGAGTCTGGTTCCTCCCAAGGTTTGTTCCTCCAGTCCTGAGGGAGTTTTCTCTGCCACTGTCGCCTCTGGCTTGCTCACTGGAGGGTATATGTTGTAACTGTATGTTTAAAACGCTGTTGTAAAAAGCGCTCTACGAATAAACTGAACTGAACTGACTGGACCAGCGTATACTAAATAAGTTTCAGGCAGGAACTCTCATTTTGATAAATAGAAGAAAACACATTTGTTCACTTTACTCTGAAATATAGTATAAACATACAAAATATTATTATAATTATTATTATTTTTATTATTATTATTTTCTCATTTGGTCTATGCCATTTCCAGGTTTAGTCATGCAATGTTACCAGGCGGTGAGCTTTCTCCAAGACGGGAAACACCAACACAGCCACACACCAATGTTAGCCAATATAGCAATGAGTGAGGGGGGACAAAGGCCAAGTTACCCACCACAGAGAGCGAGAACAATTATGCTCACAGTCACGGGGGGGTCCAAATCATGCTCCCCTGATGTCAGGAAGACTTGTGATGTTTTGTTGCTTTTAACATTGTCTACCTGCTAAACTTAAACTGTAAACATGTTTTTTGTGCAGAAGTTTATACACATTATAAAAACTGATTTGACTTTATGTTTGGAGTAGCTGAAGGTAAAAAAGGAAGAGCTGAAGATGGATAGATACAATCCAAAGATTTAGAACCAGACATTCCGAAGTCTGAAAAGCCAAACGGAAGACTTTCTGGAGAAGTGTTAACATTTGGTCACCAAGAGTTGGAAACAGATTAACAGCTAAGTACTGATAAGGATGCTCTAACTTAACTTGACTGGGGGTTGTTCAAAAAAATGACCATGTTAAATCTGCCAACCATTCTATATAAGGAAATCAATAATATGCAATGCTCTGCCTCATTAAACCGAACAGGAGAGTGTGTGTCAACACCATTCCGCAGCTCAGTTTAGTGAACTGCGCACGCTCGTGAATGGCATTATCATAGGAGGCAATTAAGAGCTTCAGTTCTTCCACCTTGAAGCTCTGTAAGCTTTTACAGAAGCACTAAACCTCTAGTTTGTCAAAGTAGAGGCAGAGAATGGCATGAAGTGTGTGTGTGTGTGTGTGTGTGTGTGTGTGTGTGTGTGTGTGTGTGTGTGTGTGTGTGTTTGGGGGAAGGGCTGCACTTTGTGTTTCACTGGACTGTAGCAGAGCAGAGCAGAGCAGGGCCAGGCCTTGGACTCCACTGCTAATAGAAAAGAAGACTGCTGCAGCATGTGGCCTTCACATACACAAGCCCACGCAGGAGCTGCAGTTCTTTATAAAGGAGAGCACTTAGCTTCTTTCACTGCTGGAAAATTTGACATTTTAATTGCAGACGAACTTGGATTTAGATTCTGTAATTATTTTTTTTTTCTAGGTTAATCGTACTGTTGATTTTATATGGATTAAGCTGGTGTCTCTAAGTGAAATCTTCAAAATCGAAGAGGTGCAAGTATAAATACGCAGACATATCAAAACTGGATCAAATTAGTATCTACATTGTGTAAAATTTCTTAAGCTCAAGCTAAAAGTGTAAAAAGGGAATTACACAGTCTTCATCACATTCACAGTTTCTGTTTAAATGGCTGTAAACAGTTGTCCAGCGCACACCGCTGTGAAACTTATGGAGCATGGGTTATTCACCATGGTGGTGATGGGAAGCCTTTAAAGCTATAAACCAAACATTCCATAAAATGATAAGAATATTTTACCATAATGAACATACCAAACCTGTGTGCATGGGTTTGCTGACTGATTGGTAAAGTAAATAAAATAGCTATATTTAAAGTTTGCATTGTAGAGCACTGAACAGAAATCAATTAATGTCTTTACAATGAACCATTTGCATCAAACCACTCCTGAGGCTAAGTTCACACAGCAAGTAAAAGTGACCAAATCTGATTTCCTCACCAAATCCGATTTTCTTGTTAGGCTGTTCGCAATATCGTTTTAAATGTGACATCGTTCTTTACGCTGCACACACTCCGAGAAGTAAACAGTGACGACAGGCAGGTCCACTCCCGGAGGTTTCAGTGTCAGTTATCACAGTTATCAAAGAGGGCACATTATTCGTCCAAGCACATTTCGTCGGTAGGTGTCCATGGTTTCTTTAATCTTTGCTTTCAGCCTGGTTCTCCGGGCTCTTTATTTGTTTTTTAAGATCTCCTTGAACACGGTGCAGTTCCAAGTGTATAGAAACAATTTGTACAGCAACACCACTCCAGACATTTGCGGTTTCAGCAGCACATAATTATGACGAATATTGAGTTGGACTGATGTACAAGTCGCATGAATTCTGATCCATCTGTCATTTCACTGCCTCACAGATAACATGTCTGTATCACATATGAAGAAATGCTCCAAATCTGGGCCAGTTTTATATGCTGACTGAAAAAATCAGTGAAATTCAGTGGGAAATTAGCGAAATTCAGTGGAAAATTCACGAAATTCAGTGGAAAATCAGTGGAATTCAGTGGAAAGTTAGCTAAATTTAGTGGAGAATTAGTGGAATTCAATGGAAAATCAGTGGAATATCAGTGGACTTCAGTGGAATGATCATAAAGACAGGGTATCAATAAGCTGTCATGACACAAATTAAACCTTGGGCCATAGTCATTTTGTTTTGACAGCAACTATATTTGCTGCCTGACTGTGCTGTGCTTTGCATTAGATAAGCTTGTTCAAACTGCTTCACATGAGCAGAGAGGCTCAGGTTACATCTACCTGCAAATGCTGCCTGACAATTTTCCAAAGAGATCATTAAGCCAGCCTGATGCCCAGTGCTGGCAATCCACAAGTTTTCTTTCAGAGACTCTCCCCCTTGCTGTCAGAGCCATTTCCCCGCTCTCTAATGACCAGTGTTTCAGATGCCAGAGGTTCTGCACCAGCCACTGCAACCAGCCGCACTAAATATCAAGCCTATAAAAGTGGAAGCCAGTCCTAAAGCCAGGAGAGAAAACTGCAAAATAGCAAGAGCGGTGAGAAATGCAATAAGGAGATGGATACTGGTTATAGAGCTGTCTGTAAAAACTGCCATCATTCAATTTCTGTGCAGGGAGTTCTAAAGTAAAGTGCAAGACTAAGTAATACATCTGGTGGACGTAGAATGTAGTTTCAGAGCTAACTAAAGTGATTCAGCACAGTTCATATAGCCTTCGTGACTAGTACCTTCCCACTTCCCACACAGACAGGTGCAATCACACTAGTCTCAAACATGGCGTGCTCTTTCATCAGGGAGACGCAGCATCCTCCTCCTCCTCCTCCTCAAACTGTCTGCATCATCCTTTCATTACGGAAACAACTGGGTTTCACTGGGGAGCCCAGCACAGAGCGATGGGGTTGGCCAATTAAGGCTATTTCTGGAGGCTGCCACTCCCAGCAATCCACAAGCCAATGGTGAATGCACACAACAAACTTTTAATTGGTTCTTCCTTCGAACTAATGATGTGCATTACCCAAAAATGGAGAAGGTGTCTCTGCGATGTCCTCATTCAGTAGTAGTCAGGTCTGGTGCATTCTGAAACACAAACAGAGGCCAAGAGGAGTCAAATACGATATTCAACACAGTGTTGTCTGGTACACAAAACATAAAATGTAAGAATTAAAAAAAGAAGTCTGGGAGCTATTAGTCTGGCAAGTATAGCAAACAACATCCATAAATCGCGGAAGGCATTAAAACATTCCTGTATGTATATCGATCTCCTGCTATAAGGTATGTAATAAGGAGATATTTTCAGGAACAAAACTTAAAAAAAAAAAAAACCACACACACACACAAAAAAAAGGAAAAGCAATTAAAACCTGGGAATCGCTTTGGTCTTGTGCTTCTCAGCTGTTCACATTTCCTGTTCAATTCTTCTGAACAGACAGCTGCAGTTTTTCTTACGGCTGAACAGTCTGGGGAAAATACCTGATTGTGCTTTTTGAAGACCAGAAATTACACTATTTCTGAAATGAGGCTTGAATGCTGAACGTACTGTGCCAGACTTCCAGTTAGTAGTGAGTTGATGTCACAGAATAGGGATGTTTTGCTGCCTCCGATTGGTTTGACTCGCCTACAGGTAGTTTACAATCTTTAGTTATTAGAAGATAAATTCTCTCCACTTGTAATGAATCATGTAGTCTGTAATAAAAACGCATTTTAATATAAAACCAATAAATTTTGCACCTCTAGATGAAAATAAAGCAACTTGCATTAGGCCTCCACCTGCAATGGCAGGAATGAGATAATATAAATATATATCTTGTTTCAATGGAGTATCTTCCTTCCATAACACAACAATGGACTGACGGGTCTCTAAAGAAAATTGTTTCTTTCTGGACATTTTGAGTCGGTCAGCAAGCCATCAAATGCTGATGCTTCAGATACTAAACTAATCTAGAATGTTGTTCTCACTTTTATACTCACTTATTAGTAGAATGTTTTTTAGCTGTGCATCACAATTGAGCAAGAGTGTCCTAACAACCAATGAGCCCAATAACATCCTTAACTTGGATTGGCGGCCGTACAAGGAGATTTAGACAGAGGACTGAGAATTGCTGATAATAGGACTATCTGCAAAATAAGCCTCTATACAAAATTAGGCTTTAATACAAACAGGCTTTAATACTTACAGGGCTCCAAATATACCCTACATATATGCTCCTGTACATATCACCAAGAAAAGATGAGGACCAGCACTGCCAAACCATTACAATCCATCAAAGTAACTCGTGCAAACAAGCATGTTACTGTTGTTAAGCCTTACTGAATCAACACGATCACTCCTTACCATTTCATTAGTACATCATATACTGAATTCTGACTCTTATTTATATACATATTTACCTGCACCCCATATGTAAAACAACAAATGTATGTATATTCTCGCCTCATAAAAACGATGTCTCACTCACTTCATGCCATTAGAACTCTGCTGAACCATTTAACTGCTCAAAGGCAGCTTTTTAGTCTCCCTGAACTTCTAAAGACATTAGAGGACTGCAGCGCTGCAGACGCACCTAGAGAAAAGCCAATTTCAGCTGAATGGCAGACTACAGAACGGGCGCTCTGAAAAGAGAGAGACCTTGGTAACACATTACGGGGGCCAGTCTGGGCTTGTATCTCTGCTGTGCATCTGGGCCACATCGACGTGAGTTTCAGATTCGAGAAAATGCTTCAGGCTTCACCAGCAGGGAGAATAAAACTGGAAAACTGCAGTCAGGGAGCAAATACTGTGAGGCGTGACAGCAAAGGCAGTTTAAGAAATACATTATCAGAGGGTCCGCTGAGTGGAGAGCTAGGAATATGAGCACTTTTACCCAGTATAACATTTAACAGTGCAAATCTGCATTTTCTAATAATCAAGTAAAGTCAGGGGTTGCACAATCTGTATATAAGCCACAGTAACACAACTTCACTGAAATACCTTTGTGCTCTATAAATGCTTCGTAAGCCTGCACAGACACGGTAATGGGGACGTTTTATCTTCTATTCTTGATACTTCTCCCCATAATTTAGTACAACAGACGTGAACAGGCTGTAGTCATATACCTACAGCTCAAAATATCAACAATCATAAGTAAGACATCATTAGTTAGCCTTAGTTAGTTAGTTAGTTGTCAGGGCAGCTACTACATGACAGATACTGCTGCCTGCACTTATTTAATCAGACATTGCTTCCTCAGCCTCACAATACACTGAGCCCTTTTCATATTCTTACTGACGAATCGTCTAAGGCTTTTCACTGTGATATCCTCCTACGGTGGTGTAGTGGTTAGCACGGTGGTGTAGTGGTTAGCACGGTGGTGTAGTGGTTAGCACGGTGGTGTAGTGGTTAGCACTGTCGTTTCACAGCATGATGATCGGGGATGATCCCGGTCTGGGATGTTCTCTGTGGAGTTTGTATGTTTTCCCCGTGCTTGAGTGGGTTTCCTCCAGGTACTCTGGTTTTTCCCACAGTCCAAACACATGCATGTAAGGTTGATCTCTCACTCTAAATTGAACGTAGGTGCGAGTGTGTGTGTGAGTGTGTGCTGGCCATGCGATGGACTAGCAACCTGCCTTCACCCAGTGACTCCGGGATTGGCTTCAGCCCCCCCTCATGATCGCAACTGGGCAGCTTTCTTCTTTTCTCACGCTACTGATTTGCTATCTGGTGCTGACCAGAGAATGATGGGTTCCCCTTTTGAGTCTGGGTTCCTCTTAAATGTTTTATTTGGCTTGTCTTGGCCGGACCCAGAATTTCTTGTAAAGCTATTTTGTGACAATGTTTCTTGTAAAAAGCACTTTGTAAATAAACTCTGAATTATCTCGACTCACACAAAGTTCAAACTCAGACTACCCAGCAGTCACTGATTGATGCTATGTTGGCTACTGGCGTTCTAGTTTTAATACTAATACTTCCTCCCCGATAAGAAGATTTAGGCCATTGCAACATTCTAATTATTCTTTTCACGCCTGTAACATTGGCTGATATAGACATTCAGACTATCACACTTCTACCTGTAATTTTAACAGAAGGCTGAAGTCGTCTTCTTATTCTAGAGGGCCACAACAGGTAAAAGCAAGGTTCAATTCAGAAACACCATTAAATTGACGTCAAGTAGACATGCACACAACTGCACACAGATGTTAAGATGTTAAAACAAAAAAGCTAAAAAGGCCAACACAGCACCAACTATCATTACAATAAACTCTAATACCCTTTAATGCATTTGCAGGTGAGGGAACGCTAAAACCTAATCAAGATCCCTCACAAACTAACAACCAAACAAAAACAACGCTACCAAGAATCTTAATACAGTGATTTTAACAATACTTGATCAAACATGACAGACAAGACCCCTAGCAGGTTAAAGCTGAGCCAGCGGACAGACAACATAACATACAAGGCTTAAAGTGAACAATGTGGAAAGAAATCTAATAATAATCTAATCTATTACATTTCATGCAGACCTTAGATCTAGAGCAGTGGTTCTTACCCTCTTCTGCCTAAAGACCCACCTGTTTATTATTAGAAAGCATAAGGGGCCTACAGGATAACAACTCCTCTGTTCTTCTTTAAATCATTTTTGAGAGAAAAAAATAGTCATGACTTATTTCATGAACACAGGCTATTAACAGATGTAAGCTTGTGTTGTAGCAGAAATCCAGCAGAACAGTGGTAAACCAGGTTTCTGCTGAGCTTGCACTAAATCACAACACTCACACATCTTACATTTTGTTTTACTGTAACGTCAGTTCTTTCACCACAGATTTTTAGGACAAAGTGCCAACAGCAGCCCACTACAGACACTTGACTCCCCTAAGCACTGGCTCGAGGACCAACAAAGGGTGCTTTGCAGCCCACTTGTGAACCACGGCCCAATGGCTGAGGAACCCTGGCTTAGAGCACAGACTGACTTGCTGTGAGCTGTAAAACTCTACCCATAGTTTCTTTCTCCTCCTGACTCAGCGTTACAATTTTAACCAAAAATCTCAGACACTCAGAAATGGCTCTTCAATGGTTCTTTAGTAAATATAATACGTCTGAATAGAAAAAATGAAGGATCTATTTGCTGCAAACGTTTTCTTTGCACTGTCAAATGCTCTATGGTGGAAAACCTGCTGTATGTGGTTCATTTTTAAAAAAACATTATAGCAGCAAAAAGGGAGGTACTACTCTCTGAACTTCTTTGTTAGTCTCTAGAGTCAGACATGTACCTCTGTCCACTGTCTGGAGTAGACTCAAACAGCTCACTGACTCTTCAGGAGTTAAGTCTGTTATCTGGAAATCAGTAAAATAACTTAACAGGCCAGTGAGCAAAGTAAGAGACAACCTCAGAAACCAACCATGAGAAGTACTACATACTAAGAACATCAGAAAAACAGTTCTATATAGATTCCTTTCCCGAAATGTAAGGAAATAAGCATAAAGATGAAAAAGCTTCTTCGAAAGCTGCAGTGAAAATGCTTTAGCGAGGCTGCTCGTATGTATGTGCAGGCCGTTATCCTTCCTGAGCTGAAAGCATGCAATATTCACTGACTGTAAACGTCTTCTTTTTTCTGTGGTGTTTCAGGCCTTCTGCTGTGGATATGAAAGCCTTGGAGCAGGATGTGACAGAGAATAACAAAATCTGAAGGCCTGTGGCCGCCAGCCATGCGTGACAGTCAGCTGGTGGTGCGCTGAAACTGAGCCATGCACACGCGCACGCACGCGCGCACGCACACAAAACCCATCTGCCCTCACAACAGAGGCAACCAACGCGACCCCAGGTATGACGGCCACGGCCAGCCAGGCAATCTAATGCATCCTGCAAGCATTCGTCTCAGACCACGGTCACTACTGCAGGGGTTAAGCACAGCTAAACAACTGTGCACTATATATGAACAGACACCTTTCAGCCTGTGACACAACACAACTTAGTGAAAAGAGGGAGAACAGAGAACGCACGCTTAACCAAAAAAAGAGTAAGGTTTTAATATGGAACTGAAAGAATAGACGCTAGAGTGCTTTATTATTAACAAGCCCCTGAGCGGGGCGAGGGTGAGCTCAACTGGCCCACGCGCCAGTCCAGTCTGAATAATTTAACGAGACACAGTAGGCCACGGTTCATATATCCACGCTTCTGGAAAAAGTCATTATTTTGAGGAATGTAGAGAAGGAGAGCAACAATAAGCCAGCTCATTATGTAAAAGCAGAGGTGGGCTACACGGCAGACACACAATATTTGGATATTCGGGAGATTTTCACGATATACAATATGTCCGAATATTTTTTTTTCCACAGCATCTGACGTGTTGAAGCAGAGAAAAAAAAAAAGAACCAGCAGTCCTGCATCAAACAACCGCAGATACAACAAGTTTCATTCAACATTTCACATACTGAACACAGGACTCGCGCTACAATGAACCAGTTGGTCAGTGTTCTACACGTGTTTATTACATCCACATACTGTCCTGTGACATTTCATTATAAAAACAATACATACTGCCATACTGTTCAGCACCTATAGGGAAACGTCCAGCTGCTTGACGTGGGTGCTCTCTCAATACATCACAAAAAAACTACTTCAAATATTTCAAATAAGTAATTAAAATGATTCCTAACAGCTCAACATTTAACGGCCAACCTTTAACTGAACACTGGATTTCCTTTCATGCTTTTATACAAAGAACCTTAAGTCGCATGCTTATGTTTTGAAACCCCATTGAACCCACAAAGTCCTGCAGATGAATGTATTCATATACAGCCACTTAGGAAGCCTACAGCTGTTTAGCTCCACCCACTAACAAGTTCCGAGGAGTATTTTGGCTCTGTTTGAGCTCTTTCACTCCCAAAATAAGGGCAACCAATCAGGACAGAGGTCAATAAACTGTATTAGCCTTTGAGGTACAGTAATAAAAACAGTCAGGTTTTAAGGGGTAAACAGGTTGGAAGGTGCTCATGTGTGTCTAAGTGAAAATCACTAATCAATTTTTGTGCATAAAACCACGCAAATGTAAGTGTACAATATAAAATACGGGGATTTGAGAGTTACATAAACTGTAATTTAAGGCCAAGTGTAGGCGCGCACAGAGATTACACTCTCTCCACACAGCAGCATACAGTGAATAAAGTCTTGGTGATGCGCTCACTGACTCGTCATCACTGTATCAACATTTCTTAATCATTTCTGACTACACCCTAACAGAGCATGCACAAACATAACACTACTGAATTCAAATCTCAGAATGCAGCAGTTATAACATATATAATCAAGCAGCAAGCCTAATGGGAAAGTGCAGTCCGCATCTATTAGGTTTAATCAATAAATAACCAGTTTACTCCAGGCTACATGTAGTTATTAGCGCAAGCAAGTCATGAAACATGGTCTAGGTTAATACCATTTTTAACGAGCTCATGTGAAACAGCATAATATTTGAACAAAATTAGCAGTAAATAAAAAAGTAAATAAAACAAATAACATTATGGTGCTATGTAGCTCAAAAGTCTGGATCAATCCACTGAGCTGTTAAGATTAACATGGAGGTGGGGCTGACGTCGGAACTCCATATATCGCTTGTAAAGCTCAGTGATGTAATGTTATTTTTCAGAAATTGTTCTATGTGGGGGTAAATCTCTTGGTACAGCTCCAGAAGAGCGACATCTGAAAAGTATTTCATACTAGGAACAGCAGAGCGTGGATACAGGTGGAATATTAAGCAGCAGAATGAACGTCTTCTACAGCCGAGAAGAGCTGCTTATCTAGAACTATAAACTCAATCACTCTGGCTGTGGTTCTTTAGCTCTCTGGCTGTTGCTGTAATGTTCGTACCAGTCAGATCTGGTCTGCATGGTGTTCTGGGTTATTTGTTTTGTGCTAGCTGCGCGTGCTAGCTCTGCTGTTTGCTGATACTCACTGTATTCAGCTGCGTGGTGTCTCTTAATTGCCGTATCAGGTTAGTAGTGTTAAATGTCCTTGTCTCGGTTCCTCCGCGAGAGACGCTGATTTCACTAATTTTACAGATGTTACAAACTGCCCTTTTTCCATCAGCGCATGCGGTGAACACTATAAACTGTAGAAAATTAAAGGGTGTGTATTTCCACCTAGTGGTTCAGATAGGAATTGCAGGGACCTGCCCAGAAGGGGTTTCACAGAGGGCTCCTCTTTGTGGATGAAACGCTAGCTGGAAATACAGAAATTAGGCTAATCTATTTAACACCATCGATAGGCTCCCGGGATCGGCTAAATTGGAGAAATATCAGCCGATCATCGATCACATATTTTGATTAAAAATCGTCCGATACCAATACATAGCCGATTCATCTCTAACATATATATAGTTTTTGTCCTTAAGTGCTTAGGACTTAAGTGTTGGAAGCCTTTTGCTGAGCTAACTGGTACAATGCTGGACGTTAATGAGAACTGGTCTTTTCCAGATGGTTGTCTTCCCAACATTTTAGCCTGTTAGGGTAACAGTCTTAAACAAATATCATTTGTTAGTACAGTTTGAATGCCTCCAGTCAAATGTTTTGTTGATTTTCTGTGAAAAAAATAACAGTAATACAATAATAATAACCATCCATCATCTAAAGGAAACAAACTTAACACGCTGCTATTATTTACTGATTTTTTGTTTTATTGCTTATATATATATGTTATATGTTAACTTTAAACATGCTCTTTCTTCACTGGGAAATTCAACAATATATGTGATCTAACCAGGAACGTTCACACCTTTGATACTATTAGTCCAGCTCCTTGACTAAGCCAACAACAGCTATACTAGAGGTGAACAACATGGCAATAACATAAAACTGCAATACTTCAAGAATTGTTCACATGGCATATGTGGATATTTTTTAAAAAACTGTCTGATCAGCAGAAAAAGCGGGAAAAAAGTAGTGCTACATAAATACATCAAAAAGCTTGTATAAAGTGATTTTACTCATTATTTCATACTGTATTGCACTAAATTCAGTTAATTGGAATTCATTTTGCTCTCTTTATAATGAAACATCTAGCTGGTCACCTCCATTTATGTCATGTTAAGAAAAGCATATGGTATTGTGACATAATTTCACTATTAAAATTCTAGATAGTCATACTGGCCAGTCCTAAACTACAGTCAGCCTAGATAGAAATAAAGCTGCCCTATTTCTGTTTTCTTAATCACATCCTTAACATCCATGGACTTGGCAAAAAAAAAAAAAATTAAAAATAAATAATAATAATAAATAATTATATATGTATTTTTTTTTCTTTCGCACATACAAGCCAGGAACTTTTACAGTGACGTTAAAACCTAAAATATTAATTTTTCATCATTGTTAGACTAGATATTTTTTCCTTCTCCTCATAATGAAATAAAAGACTCAAATAATGATTTCAGTATTATAATAGTCAAGTCGAACAGTTAACCGAGTACCTGAACACAGCCCCACAACCGACAGTCAAACAGAGAAAAACAGTGGTGCAGCTGGCCCAAGCTGACAGATTTAGTTAGTTTTTTTAATGGAAGCAATGAGTTTTCACAATTTTCAAGCTGCTAAATGAATAAAAAATATCAATTATGTTATATGATCTGTTTAGTATTCTAACATATCTTACTGTATTGGTTGTAACTGTATGTTGCGAATCGCAAATCTGCTGCCTACCCGTCCCTGATAGAGGAGGTTTCATCTTGAACACGGCCAGTAAAAATGTGACACTCCAGAAGAGAGCACAGTTTTGGTGAGTAAGTGACTAAACGGCAGATTTCATGTGTGAAACTGACAAACACAAAAACTTCCTGTCTCTAAGAGTGTGCATACAGCCCACGCTCACAAAGCCAAGGACAAACCACAGATCACTAGTCAAAGCGTGATGGACTGAGAGCAGTAGACGGTACGTGAGAGATCGATAAACTGGCTCAAGTATGAAGTTCAGCATGCAGCTTCATCAACGTGAGCGTTTGAAACGGCAGACGTCGAGAGCTGCGATAAGAAAGTCACAGACAGAAACGGTTCGCGCTGAGACAGAAGGTTGCAGAAGAGCAGCAAAAACCCAGCGTGGCATGCGTTGCCCCTCACCTCAAACGAGCACGCTGTGAGCTCCAGTCATCGCCCTGAGTGTGTCCCTCTGGTCGCCAGGGAAACTCAATCCAGCGCTCGTCCCTCTCCTCTACCTCCCCCTCCTCCTCCTCCTCCTGCTGGCATGTGAACCTCCGGGCTATCAATGACCTGAAACAAAAGGCAGGTGGATGGAAAAACAAAAAAACGCGTTAAGAGTGACCTGCTGCCAGTCACCGAGGCCTGGGAAATAAAGCCCAGTGCAGTCAGAGCTAGGGCTCATGGGACAGTCGCACCCGGTCTCACACATGCGTCTGCCCGGCTTGTTCACATTCCATGCCTCGCGCTCCTCCGGGCTCCAAGTCCCCGCGGGCTGAGCCGGAGACGGCGGCGAAAAAGCAGTTAGATCCTAATTAAAGACTGTAACATCATGAGAGCTGCTTGATAAATGGCTGTGAGGGACAGAGCTGGGGTAGGCAGGATATTCCCCTGATGCTGGGCTCAGAAAAAAAAAACTAGCTAAGAGGGAGGGCAGCTGGGGCACAGAGAAAGACTAATTGAAAAAGATGACAAGTAAGCATTTAATTATTAAAATGGTAAATTCAGAGAGTCTCCTTTCTGCTCAGTGATTCAGCACTGTTAACCTGCTGTCCGTGCTGGCTATGATAGGATGCTGGGAGTTACATTGTGTACAGAGCTAATCCTGCTTCATCTGAAACACTACTGACACACTCATCTCAACGCTTCCTCAATTCAGATACTTGAATGAGATCTGGAGGACTTTCCAAGTTTTCCAGTACATTTGTTCAGTTTTGAAAGCTGAAACTAAGCGCTGGAGCATTCCAGGGCAGCGTTCCAGAGAAGTGGTCTCGGGTCCTCCTGATATCGGTAGATTGGTGTCTGTTTCCACCCAATTCTGTGCCTGCCTGAAGCTTACCACTCCTGACACCATGTGTGGGGTTACAGGGTGGGTACCTTTTGTAACGTGATTGCTAGTGTTCGACTTCCGTTTGCAAGTTTTGTGAGATAAATCAAAAGCAGCCAGTGGATGAAGCTACTGCCTACCATCTTACAGACCTGCATGCAGAAAAGAGACGCACGGAACTGCGTAACTATCTGCTCTACGACAGAGAATTCTTATGCGAAAGAAAACCAGCGACAATTAACTCCTTCTCTCCAAAAACCAAGAATCGGCTAGAACTGGTCCCGGGTTAAGAATCTTGGACAAGCATGAAACCTTTGGGACAAGTGTGACACCAGATAAAAGAAGAGCAAGACAAGAAAATCTTAAAGTTTATTTTATTTAGTAAATGAAGCGTCTCCCTAAAGTTACAGGTTATAGTAACCTGTCTGAACTCTCACTACACTAGAGGGCAGCGAAGAGAGAGTGTTACCCCTTGGTCAAAAGTTTGAATCTGTTTAGGCCAATGAAGGAATCGCAGAAAGACCACCGCAGAAGTCTAAAAGCGACCCTGGGGTCATAAATGCTGTGCAGTACACACGCAATGCGACCACAATGCATTACAACGCGATACACATAAGCTTCAAAGTCAAGCTCTTTCAATACAACAACCACCAAACCATCAAAACCACGTACCGAACTCAACTCATCTGATTTCAGCAATTTTTCTTCTACCCTGCACACTTCTTTTAACAGGGGGCTTGTGGGAAATAGCACAGTGCACGTACGGGTTAAGCAGCGTTGCACAAAGGTGGAACCCAGTAGGGGTCCAGTATGACTGGGCACTACAGCTCCCTGGAGAATACAAGCTGTCTCGCTACAGGGTTCTCAGAGACACAGAGCTGTACTTCACCAAAAACAATAGTTCTGAATTTCTGGATGCTGCGTTTCACCAATCCAACTAGACTGGTGTGCTTTTCAAATATGGTTTGAATAATGAAATCCAGATCGCTGCATGTTAAACCAACTTAACATCACACTTCCAGTAAAACCTTATCTTTAAAGTCAGAATAAAAAAAATATATTATTAAATCATGCAGTTCTAAGCCCCCTATAAGTCTGCTAACTGCTACACAAAGCAATCCCCTTTTCAATTTGCATACAATAATGAAATAACAAATAAGAAGTTAAGGCTACCTCGTCACTTTGGCAGCAGTTAAAAGGTCCTGTCTGGCCAAAAAGGCAAACTTACAGACTTGAATGGAAAAAACCTTTGCCAGTCAATTACACGGCTGCTTTAACAAATCAAGGCTACTGACCTGCATCATCCCACTGCTCGGCAAAGAGGAGGAATACCACCCCAAGCTATAGGCTACATCGAGAGGCACCAGTACGAGCAGCATAAATCAGAGAAAGACAGGTCCAACTGAGCATTTTTAATAGTCATTACTCTGATTAGTACAGTCAATCACATTTGAAACCTTTAAAAATGGAATCAAGAGGAAAAATACTTTGTGAAAATTCTTTGAATACAGATGTGAAAAGACAAGAAATCAGAATCCACTTGTAAGATTTGCAGGAAAACTGGGCAGCAATACCGACACGTCCCTGCCTATCAGAAGCATGTGTAAAACTGATTTGCATGCCACTGGAGGCAGAGTCATAAAAAATATGGAAAGTATTACACTTCTGCTAATGCAGGCTGTCTGTGCACATTT